>KK114789.1:105322-120062 GCA_000611955.2 Stegodyphus mimosarum
TACTCTTCTATAGTCTCAGGATTAAAAATTACTCCATATAATGCTTGTAAATCAGCAGCAACTTTCGGAGCACTCATTCTTGAATTTTTTTTTAATATTTCGAACGATAATTCGCTTTATTCCATTGGATAGCTTTGATGGTCGGCCAGGTCTTCTTTTATCCTGAATCGTATGATTCTTTTTATATCGTTTAACGATATTGAAAACTGTCGAATGACTCAAGTTAAATCTTTCAGCAGTTTCTGTAATAGATTTTCCACGTTCAATATGCAAATTAATAACTAATTTTCGAATCTCAGGGAAAGTTTCTTTTCATTTAGCATTCCTGGCTGCACAGAACTAAAAAACACAAAAATTCCGAAACAAACTGAAAAGAAATAATGCAGACGATTTTATAAGTTATTCCCAATTGCTTTTGAGTAAAAATAAAAACCCCAAAAAATATTTTTAGACGATTTTTGTTGCATAGTCTAATGGTGTCCCATCACTTATGTGAGCCATTTTTTGTTCCGTTCTAAACAATTGTATTTTTATTAAATTAATATTTTAATATTTTGAGAAAATGTATGTTATGTAATAATTGTTACTAAATTTAAGTATGAAACATACCCACAAAAAATTTTTACATGTTTTTTTAATTTATTTTACCACAGTTTCCTTTTGTAAAGCACAAGTGTCCCATCACTTTTGTGAGACACTGTATTTAATGTTTGGCAATGCTATTTTTATTTCATCGTAAAACTTAGAAATTTTTTATGAACAAACTCTACGATTTGAAAGCGAGCAGTGGCAACAACTTTCGAAATAAAGCAGATTTTCATCTCCAGCTTGCGAGACTGTAGCCACTCGGAAAAATGTGGGAGCAAAATGATCTTTTTTCCGAGTTTTTAATTAATATCTCTGATTTTAGTTACCTTTTTTTTTTTTTTTTGGAAAAAATATTTTAAAAATTCTGGAGCAAGAGTCGAGAAAAGAATTACTAACAAGGCGTGATACCAACTTCATCACGAGTAGGACAAAACTTCCTTACATTCTCCTCCACTTAAAGGGCAACTGTTGAGGTTATTTGGAACAGAAAGGTTATTTGTGTGTCCTTTTAGGTTGTTTAGAACAGAAAACACAAAAAATCAATGATACCCAAGCTGTTATTTCAATTCCGAATCTCTTGATTGTTAGCAGGATTTGCTGCCAATTACACCACGAAGACGTGTAACGGGGCAGGCGAAACTTTCTTATATTGTAATTACTGTACATAAAAAATTAAAGCAATTTGAAATCTGCAGTAAAATGAAATAACCAGCCATTACTGAGAAATTTTCAGAAAAATTATGTAACTAAATGTATGCATTAATAAAATCCTAATTATATAAAGGAAAAGATTGCAAATAGGAATAAACTGTGTTCGACGGAAAATGTTCAGAATCAACCGACAGAAGCTTTTAAAAAAAAATTTGAAAGGTTTCAGATTTTAAACTACGTCCAAAGGAGCTTTTTTTTTTAACATTTTCTGTATTACCTTTACTTATTAAATATCATGTTCTTCGGACTTAAACCATAAAATTCAGTTCAAGAGCAACATCACAAAATAATTTTAAACTGAGCCTATCTTTAGAATTTCCTACACACAGTCTCACGCGCTGCAGATAAAAGTGTTTTTTTCTGTACAATGTTGCCATGGTCCGCTTTGAAATCCTCGAGTTTGTTCATCAAAAATTCGTTAAAGTTTTGCAAAATATGAAATCGATAATAAAACAAATTCCAAATTTCAAATTTAGGCTTCGATATTCGCAAGAGGATTATATTATTCAAAATTGGATGGCTCTAGGTACCGTTGTTTTATCACAATGCACGAAACATACATACATTTATGCAGATTCTTCATTATTTAATTTCTTTAAATATAATAGAGAGCGATAATATTTGGTAGCAACAATCTGAAAAGTGAAACAACGCTTATAGTGAACCAACGCAGAATGCCAAAATTAAATTAATAGTCCTTCTGGGCAAACTGGCCCTTTGGACTAAAAAAAAGCTTAGAAATTCGTTAAACCACAAGAAAAAGAAACTCACAGTTTAAGTGTCTAATAAATATAAGTAATAATTATTGAAGAATATTATTTATTATAGTAATTATATTAGAAGTAATAATTATTGAATAACTAGCCGCTGCGCGGCCAGCCTTCGTCTGGCTTTTAAGTGTACCAGAAAAATGCCTAAAGAGAACACCAAACATTAAATTTGAAAACTGCACAGAATTTTACTCTGCAGAACAATTTTATCGAAAAAGAAACAAACAACAACGGAAAAAAATCGGTTAAAAATGCATTACATATAGAAAGCATACAACGAAATAAGCAATATCCCTTAATACAAATATTAATTAACCTAATAAATAAATTAACCAACTTCCCTTTGCAAAATCTCAAGAACTCAAATGCTATAAACAGATTAAGAACTTAAACAGATTAAAAAATATCATGCAAAACTTTTTTATAATTAAAATTATGTATAATTAAAACATAATATTACAATGAAATAAGCAATATCCCTCGATACAAATGTTAATTATCCTAATAAAGTAATTAAACAATTTACCGTTGCAAAAAGAAATAACTTTTTAATTTCTTAAACTTTTCAGTCTCTTAAAAACAGTCATATAAGAAATACGACGAAAAATTGTTGCCAAACCGAAATTTTTAAAAGAATAAAACTATTCAAAATGATGCAATTTCATCAAAAATCTATCATCAACGATAAGAAAGGAAAATTGTTGCCAAAACTACATTTTAAAATATCCGAGATGTGAGAAGTGTATTTGGAAGCTTCCTTCAAAAAATCTTAAAAAAATACAAAATATTATTATTTTTCCAAAATTCCTTTTTGAAAAGGAGTCGAAAGGATTAAAGTTCAACGTGTCCAAAAATCAAAGGAAAATAAACGGCACATTTTTTAAAATAAGTTTTTTTTAAAAAAAATTCTACTGAAAACGTGTTAAGCTCGCCTTCCTAAATAAATTTGTATTGAATCGATTTATTGAAATACGAAATTTATTTTAAGTTCGTAAAATAGCCAAGTGTCTACGCTTCACGACGATGTAAAATTGAAATGTATAGAGTGAAATCTCGCTTTCCTGTAGCCCATTATGTCTCAAAATGACGCGATTTGGTCACAAAACATAAAATAAAAAAAAATTCGAATTCGAATTTCGAAAAAATCGCTTCGAGGTGCACTGGCTCTTGTGTAGATACACCTATGTACCAAATTTCGTGGCCCTGGGTCTATTAGCTTACTCCGCAACACGAACGAAAGACACACACACAGACTCTTTGTTTTATTATATGTAGAGATTTTGCTAAAATCTCCGATGTAAATACTAATGATTTTATTATACAAAAAAGTAAATTGTCAACATGAAAGTAAAAAGAAAAATATAATATTTATACTTTCATTTTTCATTTTATCATGTTTACTTGTTTGTTCATAAACCTATCTGATTCAAAACAAAGGGAAAATTCAATCGCCGTCTTATACAAAGAACGAACAATATTTTTAAATTAATTCCAAAAGTAAGCTATGTATTCAAAATTCCCATCTTCTATTTATCTAACTTGAAAGAAATGCTACCGAACTCAGTGATGAAAAACGCACACATCCTAGCAAACGTATCATTTATCCTAGCACGAGAGTTGGAAATCCCATAATAATTTTCAGTTCCCATCTATTTTTTTGTTCTGTGGATTTTTAGCAGTCACAAGAAAACTGAAAACATAAAATTTATGTACTGCGTTTCTTATATTAACTCCATGTTTCTTATGTTTTTTTATTAACTTAGTTTTCATGATAGTTTTATTTCTTCTTCTTAAAACCTCGAAGAACATCAAAAAAGCAATATCATAAAAAGTTCTACAATCATTCAAAGAAGATAAAATGTTCCGGAGTTTTTACCATTTCCTTAAGAACATTTTATCTCATTTTTCTTTTTCTTCCCGAAGGCAGCACGCGCTCGAAATCTGCCCAAGATGGATCAGGATTTTATGTTAATATAATTTCGAATGCTTCCACGTATTGTTGGAGCCCTGAAATTGATATGCTTAGCATTTGTGGACGAAATAAATAAAATTTTTCTGCGATAACGAATTCAGAACGTTCAGATATGTAAATTTTCTGATCCATCAAATTCTCCTTAAAGTATTGTGGAAGTATATGACTTTCTAGAAAGAAGCTTTCAGTTTTGCGAGAAAATGCAATTTGATATTCGGAGACTCGTTTTTGGATTTCTTTTGAATGTTTGAATCTGTTTTGTATACAACAGTCGAATAATAAAATTTTAGCATTATTATTGTTTTATCATCGCATCCTTTTCAAATGTAGTTGGAAAATAAGTAATCTTTTACAACGAATGGCAGGAAATGTAATTTTGTTACTTAAATCATTCAATTTGTAAGGTTTTAGTTAAACTAACAAAGTTTTATTTTAATTTAAATCTTTCTATCTCTTCTCATTTTCAACTTCCCGTTAGAAGAAGCGCGCGTTTTCAGCTTTATGCTAATTTGAAGTGGAGCCAAGTTCTATTTAAACCAGAGGTAGAAACCTCTTAGTGTGAGAGAGCTTTTAGTCTCAGGTCACGGTCACTCTATTCGACGTTCGCCTGACCAGCTAGCATTTAAATTCTAAGCCCTAGTGCTTTTACGTGATTGCTTATTGAAATAAATCCGTCAGTATTAGTAAATCTTGCTACGCACCATTTAGTTAAAGGCCAACCTCGCGTTATAAGCTCTGTGAGCAACGACTATTTAATTTCTATTTAGTTTTAGTTTAAATTTATCTGATTGTTCATTTTAGACCCAAGTGTGATCTTTTACTTTCTGTATCCCTCCCGAGTTGGGAAGTGGTTGTAAATAATATTGATTTAATAAAAGAGGACTTTAAATCCCTTTCAAGTGCATTTATTCTCCAACTCAATCACAGTATTCTATCACTGAGCATAGCTGCATTCAGCTCCCTGTTCAAGATCAGGACTTTAAGCTATTACGAAGATGTTTGCCAAGAATATGCACCGAACACTCAGTCCTGACAAATTTACCTCTGCTATTAAATGATCCAGAATCTCTATATATGTATGTGTTCGTGCATATATGTAACGGTGTGTTATAATTAAAATTACCTAATTTATACCTGCTAGAGCCTGTTCTGGTTGACCTACAAGGTCTGGTGGACCTACAAGGTAAAAGTAATGCGCCCCATTTTCTTCTGCCGCCCACAGCGTTGTCGCTTGCATGGAAGTGGAAGGGTGGCTGGAGTCTTGGTAACACAGCGTGACCAGCGCCACTCGGCTCCAAGCTCCTGGAGAGTCACAGTTCCTGTTTCAGTGAACCTTTGTGTGAGTGCTCGGTCGAAATCAAGATGAAAAAAATTCTGAAACAGCAATACCTAAAGTTGAAAAACTGAGAAACTTTTTTTCAAACTTGAGAAAGTGCCATCGGAGACTTTTGCTTTGCTTCAGCCTGATTTGTCCTCTCCCGACTTGTTTTTATTCCCAAGGATTAAAAAATCTCTCAAAGGATAACATTTTGGGGACCCTGGAGAATATCAAGGCGGCAATGACGAGGTTGCTAAAGAACATCCCTGTGAAGGACATCCAGGACGCAAATAAAGCATGAAAATCGCTTTGGAACAAGTGTGTTAAAGTACGAGGGATGTATTTCGAAGCATATTGAATAATTGTCTGAATCCGTTCGATAAATTTTAAAAAAGAATGGGGCATTACTTTCGAGACAGACCTTGTATTTCCTGGAAACCTTGCATTTCCTTGGTATACTTGGTATACGGGAAAAGAAATCAAAATTAAGAGTTCAAATTTCGACCGACAGATGGTGCTTTTCATGCAGTTTAGAAAAGACAGCTTGCAAATTTAAAGCGTTTTAAAAAGCCAGTCTTCAGTGCCATAAACACACTCTTCACCATGAAGGTTATGTTTTTTATCAGAACGGCAATAATTTTTAAACTGCACCACGAGAATGTCGACGCTTGAAAGATTTATAACAACTGCCTATGCCTAGGTAGTGTTTCAAATGGATGGTTACTATGTAAGTTAACTAACAAAGTTTTATTTTAATTTCCCCTTTCCTATGATTTCTTATTTCAACTTCCCGTTAGAATATTCAGCTTTATGCTAATTGGAAGTGGAGCCAAGTTTTGTATTTAAAGGTTAGCGAGGAACTTCTCAGGGTGAGAGAGCTTTGAGTCTCGGATCACTGCGGCTCTGTTCGACGTTCGCCTGACTAGTTAGTATTTAAATTCTAAGCCTTAGCGCTGTTACTCTATTACTTATTGAAGTAATCTAAGTGCGCTGGTATTAGTGAAATCTTGCTACGCACCCTTTAGCATAGAGGCCGACCTCGCGTTTATAGCTCTGTGAGCAACGACTACTTAATTTCTACTCAACCTTAGTTTAAATTATTTGATTGTTCAGTTTAGACCCAAGTGCGGTCGTTATTTTCTGTTATCCCTCCCGAGTTGGGAAGTGGCTGTACATAATTGTGGTTTAATAAAAGAGGATTTTAAATCCTTCTCACGTGTAGTCATTCTACCACTCAATCACAGTATTCTACCACAGAACATAGCTGCATTCAGCTGGCTGTTCAAGATCAGGACTTAAGGAGTTTCACAAAGATGTTTGCCAAGAATATGCACCGAAAACTCAGTCCTGACAACTAAACTTGAAGAGCCTGGAGAGTTGTGTGTGCTGCGAGGAAAAGGATAGAAACGGATTTTAGAAGAAACCCGTCGCTCTTGCCATAGCCGAAACAGCGTCTGGCTGTCAGTATTTTTCGATAAGTGCTCGAGTGGTGTCAATTTATTTGTCTCTCCTTTGGTTGACAGTACGAAAGCTTTTGCAATCCACTGTAAAATGGTATGCATACAAGAACCAAGTTCTGCAGGAGCTGCATCCTAATTGGTGCGCTGCTTTTGTTAGATATCTTTTAGCCAGAATAGCCGTTGACAGTGCATGGCCTTGGAACATTCTGTGGTCGGATAATTGCATTTTACAGTATAAGGAGCAGTTAATACACAAACTGTCGCACGAGCACACTGCAAGTCCTAATATTGCGTATGAACAGTCTCTGCATCCTGATTACATTACTGTAGAATGTGATTTTACTACTGGTTTCCTTCATGGTCTTTTTTCTTTGAGGAAAACCTCCTTGGACTTGTTCCCTCACGGGTACCCATTGCTGCGAATTTCTTCAGGAACATGTCGCTGCTGCCTTACAAGAGCAAGATTGTTAACTTGCAAAATGGTGCACCAACTCCCTTGCCGGACCAATGAAGGCCCATTTTAGAGACGATAGGGTAATTTCGAGAAATTCTTCATTTCATTCATTATTTTTTATTCATTCTTCACTGCCTGACCTTCTGGTTCTCCGAACTTCAATTTCTGTGTTTCTGTTTGTGGGAATTCTTGAAAGATAATCTCTATGGAGGAAACATACGAACTGTGGCTAAATTGAAAGCAAGCATAAACACGCCGTGTTGCAGCCGACAACCTTCGCGCTACTCTTGAATATGCATATAACACGCTTTGAACGTATCATTGGCGCAAATGAAATGGGGATGAAAAAATGCCTGATTTAATAAAGTTTTCTGTCTCCAATTTGTGCTTATTTTTCTTTATGCCCCTTCTTCTCATATAATGGTCTAAATTTGAATTAATTTTTTATTGCAATTTTCTTTTTCCCATGATCTGTATAACATATATACAAATTTTCGACGATGTAGGTCTGCCGAAGGAACGAGCTCTAAATTGGTCTAAAATAGGGTAACTTTATTTATAACCATCCTTCCATGTATGTATGTTCCTCGCATTTTAATGAATTTTTGATTAACTATCTCAACAATTTGAAAAGAAGCTGTGGCAACACTATTCGAATTAAAACATTTTTATCTCCGACACGCCAGATGATTGCCATTCTTTAAAATGTAACTTTCAGATTTAATTTAAGATCAGATTTTTGGAAGCGTCAGACATGAAAAATGAGCAACGCCTTCGCCGGGAATCGAACCACGCACGGACCTCTCGGTTACGCGTCGAGCATGCAGACCACTACACCACGAAGGCATGCGAAGAAGGTGGGAGAAATACCTTATAAAGTGTTGCCACTGCTCGCTTTCAAATCGTAAAGTTTGTTAATAAAACATTTTCCAAGTTCTACGATGAAAAAAATAAAGCATTGTCAAACATTAAATATATTATTCCCGATTTGAAAAATTCGTGGGAAGCCCTCAATGGCACTGTAATCAATTAAGTATCGATCTCAATCTGCTCTGCTATCCGATATTATCTTTATATCTACAAAAATGCTGATTTCCCAAATTCCGTTGAATAAAACTGAATGAATTTACATGAGTTGGTACGCAACATCAAAATATGCAAATGCAAAGCTATCGTCACCAAATTTTCTACCATTCTTTTCTGGATCCTGGGAAAGCTTGACGTCTACTTTTGACCAAAAAAAAGGTAGCTAAATTCAGACATATTAATTAAAAACTTTGTAAACGCTAATTTTCGCCTTCATTTTTTCGAGTGGCAACAGTCTCGCACGCTGGAGTTAAAAATCTCCTTTATTTGGAATACTGTTGCCACGGCTCTCTTTCAAATCGTAGAGTTTCTTAATAAAAAATTTCTAATGAAATAAAAATAGAATTTTCAAACATTAAATACATTATTCCATATTTAAAAAATTCGTGGGAAGCCATTTTGGCAGTTCCCATCTTCGTAGACTTTAATCAGCCGAAATATTAATTAAAATCTTTGAAAACACTAATTTTCGCACTTGTTAATCAATAATTTGTTAAGTTTTACAAAATCTATATGTATAAAGAAAAATGCCTGTTTGTGAGCTTGTTTGTTCGCATTATTGATTTCTGATCTATTATAATAAATGTTTCGCCACGTTTAATCGACTAAAATTGAATATAGGTGAAATATGGGAAGGAACTTGAGCTTTTACGACCATTTGATTAGAAAGACGAAAATCATTAAAAACTGCGTGCCATTGTTGCTGATATAATGAGGGAGAATTAGCTTAGTATTCTATCGAAATTTTTTATCTGGGTTCCATATTACATGAGACTAAAAAATGCATGAGTATGAATCGTATGTTTTGCACCGTTATAAGAGAAGTTTTACAGAGGTATCGTTCTCTCTGTGTTAGATGCGTTACGCTCAATCTAACGTAACTGGCGTCGGGTAATTCCGCTAGTAATTAAATAAACCAAACCAACTATAAATGGAAAATCTTGCTATCATCAGATTAAAGGAAAATTCGTTACAAATTTAAAAACATACCTCGGTATATTTCCTTATTTTGACTTCTTAAATATCCTTTGCATTAAGCTGTCTACCGGTTAGTCGCAAGGAATGAATGATGGTTTATAAATAACTGAATTGCGCCCGGAAATGTCAGTTTACCGCCATTATAAAAATGCCATTGGACCTTGCAGAGAAAAATGGCGGTGTCAACTTCTTCTTCGCTTGGACAGGCGCCAAGTTCTTATACCATTGATGATGTGCAACGTCCATTTCCCGGGGCCAGAGAATTCGCGAGCGACAGAAATGGATTTCTTTTTGGGAATTGCTTTACAGAAATCAGATTCTCCGAGTAACTCAAAAGTTTGTATGCGTGTTTTAGATATATTCCGTTTTTGTGGTGTAACATTGCTTCGCCGGAGGCTGTATGTGTTTATTCGCGTTGTTTAATGATTTCTGCACGTAATTCTACAAAATGAAACTCAATTTTTTTTTATGTTTCGTAAATGTTTGGAAACAAAAAAAATCATGTTCCATTTCTTCTGATTAACACCATTCCAAGCATCGCTTTCTTCGTACTTACGCCTTACAAAATTCAACAGTTAAATGATGTAGTTTTCAAAAGCAGCATGTTTTGTAATATTGTGAATGTCTAGTTTCACAATATTATTTGGTGAAGCCGTGTATATTAAAAATTACTTAAGTTAAAACTTAATTAGCTAGTAGGTAAGCATGTCCTTGTGATCGTATATATTTATACACATCGCGTTGTAAGTAATATCTTTCCGGGGGGGACGCTTAATGGCAAACTGCACATTCAGTTGAACAATGTTAAACGACTCACGCACACTGCGCATGCCCGGAAGAGAATTTGGCGCAATTACGACTTTGGCGTAGTTTCAAAAAAAGATAAATATGGTATAGGGTTGATATTTTGTTATCTGGACGTAAACAGTTCGGGGTTTTAAAACTTGCTAGGTTGTGCGTTCCTTCATTACTTAGAGTGTAAATATCTCTATATAATTGCAAACTAATATATAATTCTAAAACAATATATAATTGTAAACTCCACAAATTTTCGTTTCAGAAGGATTACAAAACAGAAAACATTACATGATGTTGTTTATTGATTGTACATGAGCTGAATGTTTATTGATTGTACTTGAGCTGAATGTTTGTTGATTGTACTTGAGCTGAATGTTTATTGATTGTACTTCTGAGGAATAAAAGCAATCGATTACTTACCATGCGTTCCATTCATAAGATTACCCTAATTATACTTACTAAAATTACTTTAACAACTTTAATATCTAGTTTAAATTACTGAATTAAATCCAAAGAAATTATTAATTACAAATAACTGACATTAAATGTAATGTTTATGAACAAAATAAACTAAAATGAAATGAAACAGAAGCGAGTGCGATAAGCACAAAAAAAGTGTCCATAGTATTGCAATCGTAAAGAGTCGCTAAGGCCTACATGACGAACAGGGTTGTTTATTTTTATTCGCCAGTATTTTCTCTCAAGCCAACGGTACACTATTGAGCATGCGCAGTAAGCGAAATTCGTTAACATTGATCAACTCAATGTGCGGTTTGCCATTACGCAAAAGAGGACCGAGCTTTGAAAAGATCGGACATAAAGAAAATGAAATGTACTTAACTAAAACATACATAAAATAAATTCAAATTAATACCCTCTTTATTAAGTCTTCTCATATCAAAATGAATTTTCACATTATTATTTCTCAACAAGATTACCTATTATATTATCATATTTAAGTTAATTATATTTTCGGTACCAAATTACAAATATGGCATACTTAGATACTATTTTAATACAAGTTATTCAGACTACTGAAGAAGAGAAGCCGGTACAGTTCCTCTTTTGCTTGAAACATTAATTTAACATCTGGACGATAGATTATTTCATAAAAATTTAACATATTAATCTTGAGGAGCTTTCAGCCAAAATTTATGTAACTTACAAGGATAAGGAAATAAGCGAAAATCCATAGCGTAATAATTAAAGTCTGCCAAGCATAGAGTTTCTCAAAATTATTAAAGGAAGACTTAAATGTTTGCCGATTTTTGCCATTCCTTGGTGCCCCACTGGAGGTGTGTAATTAGGCCAGAACAGTAATTCGATTCGGAGAGCTACCGAAATTCCTGTGTCATGAAAAGGAAAAATCACAGAAGTTTGCAGAAAAGAAATAAGTCGACTACACTATTAGGATACAACTGGCGACCACCTCGTCATAGCTGGCAAGTTGATGAAGATTGTCCTGGGTTCGTTAGAGCTTATGCTGACTCATTTCTATTCCAACCGCAATGGAAAAATCCAGACCACGTTCAACTGGAATTAGCCTACGAACTGCCCATGTACGTAACAGGAACAAAGCCTAAAGGCTCACTGATTGACGATTAAAAAAATGAAGAAGACGTAACAGATGAATCCTTCACGACAGGAAAACACATCCTGAAGTAAAGTCCAAAGTGTAGGATATTCTTAGAACTCTGCACCATTTCCTATGATACCATCAGATTCTCATTTCAAATGGAAAACCAAGTAGGGAGCATAGTTGCAGCTTTCCGCCTTCGCAGCTCACCATCTAGGCAACCATCACTTACCACGACCCGAGCAAAAGTGATCTACATCGAAAATCCTCCTTTAATTCTTCCAAAAACAAGGCTACCATGAAAGCTGCGTTTTCCGGCCCCCTTCGGGACCAAATTTCCATTTTTCACCCTGAAAGACCAGAAACTGCATAACGCACATGCGCCACTTCTCTAAAGCGGCCAAACGACCAGACTCTTAGATCGCCAATTAAACGACTCCACTGTAGGTGAAATGATAACCCTCGACTTTTCGTCACGTTTTTCCAGGATCTTTACTTAGGCAGTCTCAACTACACGGTATACACAGTCCAGTTACATTAATGTGACCACCACGTACTTTCCATGTCAGAGTTAAATAACCAATCACAGAAGGCAGGTGGCAGCACAGTGCAGTTGAGCGTATATAAAGGGTGTGTGAGGGCTTCGGAAAACATTTCAATCGTTGGCGTAATGCAGAAACGAAGCGATTTATCCGACTTCCAAAAGGCATGATCATTGGCTTTCGGGCCAAGGGTGGAAGCATTTCCGAAACGGCTGAGTTTGTGAACTGTTCGCGTGCCGCCGTGGTAAAAGTGTACCGTGTATGGCAAAGTGTACCGTGTATGTCCAAAATCAGCGACGTGGCAAATGTGGTGCACCACGGGCCATAGATGACAGAGGCGAACGACGGTTGCGGAGATGCGTTCGGGCAGATAGACGGGCTACCGTTGAGCAACTGACCACCAAAATGAACCAAGGGGCTACCAAAAGTGTCTCCCAAAGTACTATTCAGCGAACATTGCTGCGTCTGGGCCTCCGAAGCAGACGCCTGGTTCGTGCACCTATGCTGACTGCTGTTCATCGACGGCGAAGGCTAGAATTTGCACGCCAGTACAGCAGCTGGACGTCCACTGAGTGGCGACAGGTTGCGTTTTCGGATGAATCGCGTTTTATGCTCCATCGGACAGATGGACGTTGGCGTATAAGGCGTGAAACCTCTGAAAGGAACCACCCTGCAACCATTGCCGGAACGGTCCAAGCTGGAGGCGGGAGCATTATGGTCTGGGGAATGTTTTCCTGGCATTTTCTAGGTTCACTGATCATTGTGGAAGGCACAATGGATCAATACAAGTACGCATCTGTCCTTGCGGACCATGTTCACCCCTACATGCGCATTGTTTTTCCTCAGGATGATGGCATCTTCCAGCAGGACAATGCGAGGTGCCATACAGCTGCCAGTGTACGTGCGTGGTTCGAAGAGCACCAGGATGAGTTTACCGTCCTCCCCTGGCCAGCAAACTCACCTGACTTAAACCCAATCGAGCATCTGTGCGACCATCTCGATCGAGTTGTTCGCGCCATGGATCCTCAACCGCGTAATCTAGCGCAGCTGGCCACGGCATTAGAGTCGGCATGGCTCACATCCCAGAGAACACCTTCAGGGACCTATATGACTCTCTTCCTGCACATCTCGCAGCAGTCCGCTCTGCGAAAGGTGGTTATTCAGGCTTTTGACAGATGGTCACATTAATGTGACTGGACTGTGTATAAGTTGACTTCACAGGACTAGAGCGCGATTTTGTTCTCAGGTTGGTTCAGTCTTGGCAGGGACCGTATTGGGGCTGTCGTGTCTGTTCCTCTGTCTGTGGTAGAGCTATATGGTTAGATTTTGCGGGTTTTTCTTGGGGGTTTGGTTCCCTTGGGTCAACTCTCGGGGATTGACTTTCTTCGTCTTTTTTTTTTGGCTCTCAGTGACAGCGCAAGCTGTTCACACACTCTTCACAAAATTTACTCTCATCCCCAATTTATTCGTCTGGACATGTGCCCCTTAGCTAATCGGGGGGCTGGGGCGCTATCACCGTGTAGGGTCTCTAGTTCTCAGGTCTGGGAGCCCCTGCTTCTGCCAGAGTTGTCCTAAGGGAAACCGAAACAAAGCAATTTCCTTCTAGAAACTTCTCCGGAAGTAACTCCACCCCCTGAACGAGAGAATGACTAAGATAAATTTCGTTTTCTTTCCTTGATTCTTTCACAAAACACAGAAATCTCCATTAAATTCAAGTAAAAGAAAAAATAATAATAATTCATTAAAGCATCTGTTTTACTCCAAAATTAAAGAATTTACATAACCGAATATTGAATTAATCATAAATAATGACACATTAAATAATTAATTCAAAGAATTAACTGAAATTAACGTTTTTATAACTAAGAAAAATAATTAACTAGATCTCTTTCGTAAACGAAAATTCAAACTATTATCAACATAACATAAGGATGCCTTTGTTCAAAAATGAAAAGTGAGGTGTTATTAACCATTTCCTTCATATTTACGTGTGTGTTAAACTGGCATGACTCCAGGTTTTGCGTTATTGTATTCAAATTAAATCTGCGGGAAGTGGACACTTGGTTTCGCTCACTGTTATTTCTGCAATAGTTACACAGTAGAAGACCAGAAATCCGCTATGCTTGGGACCAGAGGTTGTGTGGATTTTAGGATTTTGCGGATTTCAGGACAGAAAAGCCAAATCATAATATTCAGACTAAAAGTGCAAAATAAATAAGGCATATTAGATACATTTACTTGAATTATTATGTACAATAATATACATTATTACATTATTTTATTATACGCATTAAATTATATATATATATGTATGTATATATATCATTTATATTAGTGATTGCAGGAATATTTTAAAGCATTAAGGACATATACAATAGAGACGGGTAAAAATAAGAGATACTAATAAAGCTTAAAATATTTCATTTTTTTTTACTTGTTTCAAACATTTTTCTGATAAAAGTTTGTTTTAAAACTTTAGGTGCTCCA
>KK114789.1:130593-146391 GCA_000611955.2 Stegodyphus mimosarum
GCGGGGCCATAAGTTAAAAGAATCGGAAGTTTAAAAATTTCTTTATATAATGCAGTTGTTTTCTTCCCGCCTCAAGTTGGACGACTTATCAAGTAAGTCACTTACTTGAAGTAATTTCATGACTTAAATTATGTGGCGAACTAGTCACAGAGTTTTGTACTTTAACTAGAGTAAGTTTCGATTAAACCAAAGAATTTTCGGCCCCCAAACAACCGATCAATATCGAGCAATAACTGTGAAAACTGTAACCATAAAATCATGAAAATGAACCATGAAATAACCCATGAAAAGGGATGGATGCTAACGGAACAGTCGATTGGCTCAAAAATGTGTGGGATAAAAGACCGGGAGCAGCTTTCAAAAAACCTTCTCTTTTGGTATACGATTCTTTTCGTGGACACTTTTCTGAAGAAGTGACAAAACACCTAAAAACGACTGTGGCCGTGATTCCGGGAGGATTGACATCCGTCATTCAACCCCTAGATGTCTGCCCCAATAAGCCCTTCAAATTAAATGTTAGAAAATATTGGGCAGAGTTGATTAGTTCCTGTCGACCAACATTTACAAAGGGAGGCAACGTTAAAAAACCCGATATTACATTAATTGCTCAGTGGTTGAAAGATGCTTGGAACGAAATACCCTCCGAAATGATTATAAAATCATTTAAAAAATGTTTTATTAGCAACGAACTAGACGGCACGGAAGAGGGTGCTGTTTTTGAAAGTGAAAATGACGACGAAGGCTCTAGTAGTGATTGTAACAATACAGAGTTGGAGACTGAAAATATGTATGATGACGAGCCAATGACGACAGAAGAGTTCTATGAAATGTTTGGCGAATCTGACCGTGAATCGGACATTGAAGGATTTTGATTTTGTTTATTTACCAAGATATTTTTTATCGTATATTTACTTTTTTTTTCCTCAGATGATTTTGAATAAATGTAGTACTTAAAAAAAATTTTTCGAAGTTTCTCGAACGATTTTGGAAGTAGGGGGTCGACTTATACGCGGGTTTCTTATTTTCTACGAATTTTTTATGTCGAAGTGGGGGGTCGACTTATACGCGGTATCGACTTATACGCGGGTATATACGGTAAGTTTAATGTTAGATGTTTCTTAGGCGTAGAGAAATATAATAAAAAAAATTACATACTCTTTTTTAAAAAGAAAGAATAAAGTAATTTGGGACATAAAGGGTTAAAGCACTTCGTAAAAGGAAGAAATCTATGATCAATGATTGTAAAAATAATTGCCTCGTATAGACTTTTGCGGGCACATGGTGTTATTTCTATAAACACTAATGATTTAAAATTATTCATTATAATTTTGTTTGGTAGGTGAATGGCAACGATCTGCGTCATGCTACTCATGAGCAAGCAGCTGCTGCGTTAAAAGGAGCAGGACAGACTGTCACCATGGTCGTCCAGTACAGACCAGAAGGTAAGCTCCTATTACTCTAGTACACTGCGGGGTAGAAAAAAAAAGACAGTTCTATATCTCCCGTTCTACTGGGCCGATTGAAGAAATTCAAATTGCGTTTTACATTTCTCGAAAGCGCAACTTAGGATATGTATTGTATTTATACATAGCATTGTTCTAATATAGGTATTTTGACACAAAGTCAGACTTTTTCCGAAATGACATGCCAATTTTTTTCCATATTTCGATTCTACGACCAATGGCGGCTCGTAGCTAAAATTAGTGGGGGTGCTGTTCCAAAAAAATTCAACCTTTGTTTTAAACCTGTGTAAAGGAAAACAAACATGTATAAAAAGAAAATTTATTTTGAAACTTCCATGAAATTTTACGAAAAAAAAAATCAAACATTTCTTAATTACTTTAACTTAAATTATTACAGTTCAAGCTTTACCTATTCATTTAAAAATGAAATCCATTCTTCTTGTTTTAATTTGCGCGAAGAGATCAATCATTTTCTCCTCGATCTCTGGATGACAACTGAGGAAATTTTTCTATATTGAAAGCATTGCAAGCGCATGAAAACGAAAGCTCTTGAAGTTCACTTACAGTCACAGAATTTATTACTTGAGGATGCAAGGACATGGTTAAAGTTTTCTGTAAAATAAAAGAACCGAAAAAAAATGAATTAAATAGAATAGGTGAAAAATAATCTAACCAAGAATATGGTGTATGATTTTTAAACACAGCACACGCGGAGTAAAAAAAAAAAAAGAACCAGCTCCCAACGATACTCCAGATTCGGCACTGCAAAAGCGACAGTGCTCTCTCCCTCTCGGCCTCGTACGCTGCTTCCTAAGAGCGCATGCGCAGAACAACCAAATACCACACGCGCGGAGGAAGAAATAATCACGTTTCCAGAATTTCGGCATTGCAAGAGCGACAGTGCTGTTTTATCTCCTTGGTTCGAGTGCTGCTGTGCGCGCTTGCGCAGAACAGCCTTGTGAAGCGCAGTTCCATACAGAAACTTTCGTAACCTTTTTCATAAACTGGAGGACATTGACATTAAGTTTAAGGATTATATATTGTAGAAGTATAAAAAAAGAAAGAAAAAAGGGCTCATTATATTAAATATTAAAAATAATAATAAGTGGAAACAGGGGGTGCTGCAGTTCCACAGTGCTTATTACGAGCCGCCACTGTCTCCGACTCAAATTATGCCAAACTGCCAAGTTTTGTAAAAATCGCACGAGTAGTTTTTAAGCAATTAGCTCTTGAGGTTTTAGTTCCTTAGTGTTAATTCAATTTGTTGTGTATTTATTAATATGTCTTTATTTATGAACCTTATTGGATTCCTTCTTGCACAGTTCGAAATTTTGGTTCATTCCAATTAAAATTGGTCCATTTTTTATGATTTATTTTTTAAATTTGTATTTTTAAATAATTTTTATAAATTTTTCGAAAACCTTTTTGAATTGTGACCTATAAATTTTTTACCGCCATCTTAAAGTAAATGCATTTATTTCTAAGCATGCCTTCAAAAAATTAGAGCTTTTTATTCAAAATTTCCGAAGAGATACGTGAATTTATATTTTGGCGCGGTTTAAAATTTGACATATTTGTTGAAGCGATAATCACCGAAATGTGGTTTACGCACTTTGTGAAACTTATTTGAAATTAGGAACGATGTGACTTTTTTTTTCCTCTCATCCACAATGTAAAAAGACAGGAACGATGTGACTTTTTTTTTCTCTCATCCACAATGTAAAAGACAGAAACGATGTGACTTTTTTTCCTCTCATCCACAATGTAAAAAGACAGAAACGATGTGACTTTTTTTCCTCTCATCTACAATGTAAAAAGACAGAAACGATGTGACTTTTTTTTCCTCTCATCCACAATGTAAAAAGATAGGAACGATGTGACCTTTTTTTTTCTCATCCACAATGTAAAAAGACAGGAACGATGCGACTTTTTTTCTGTCCCTGCACAATGGAAGGGAAGGAAAATAAGTTACCACATATTAAGAAGTTCGCCAAGTGAATTATTCTTGGCTCAAACTGAAAAAAATTCGCGAAGTTCAATTTTTGAATTCTCCTTAAATTTCGCGCCAAATTTTACAAAAAGGCATAGTTTGGATCGTAGAATCGAACTATGGAAAAACTTTGCTATGTTATTTCAGAAAAAAAGACCCATTTTGTGCCAAAATACCTATGTTAGAACAAAGCTATATATAAATCTAATACGTATCCTAAGTCGCGCTTCCGAGACATGGGAAAAGCAATTTGAATTTCGTCAATCGGTCGAGTAGAACGGGAGATATAGAACTGCCCTGCCACCCCCCCCCCGACAGACTTTTTTTTTTGGCACAGTTCATGCTTTTGTCTGACTTGATCCGACCAAAATGGAAACCATCTTACTTATTTGTTTATGTAAAAATGTACAATTCTAAGATGTATGCTATAATTTATTACCTATTATTTAGTATCGTCTGTGGCTCGAATAAGCGGGAGGATATGTAGTTGATCTCGTATTTGAAAACTTAAGATTACAAATCAAATTTGAACTGTAAGTGATAATAGTTTTCAAGTGATCGTGAAATTATAAGGTATTCCTCCCGCCTTCTTCGCATGCCTTCGTGGTGTAGTGGTCTGCTTGCTCGACGCGTAACCGAGAGGTCCGTGGTTCGATTCCCGGCGAAGGCATTGCACATTTTTCATGTCACCGCTTCGTCCCCCCGGGGGTTGACTCAGGAGAATTCCTGGGAAGTACTGGCTAGGATCTGTACTTAGACAGTCTCAACCACGGGGGTAAAATATCAGGTACTATTGTACCTTATTCTTCACAGGACTAGAACTCGGGTATTGTACCTAGGATGGGATCAGGCTCGACAGGGACCGTACTGGTACTGGCTTGTCCGCTCCCTTGGCTGTGGTGGAGCTGATATGAAAAACCAGGAGGAGGGCGTGGGACCATGCCCGTATAACCACGACGGTAAAGTTAGGGCGTCCCCGTCTCTCCGTAACGAACGAGTGTCTCCGCTTCGAAATAACCTAATGACTCTACAAAATCAAATCAAATTTGACCTTGAAATAATCGAGTCGAATTTGATTCTCGTAACAATCTTAAGCTTTGAATAATAATGATCACAAATGGTGAAATTAAACTCTAATATTGAGATATTGGTGAAACATCTCCTTAACACACAGGCAAATACCGCGGCTATCCCCTTCTCCATATAAATGTAGATTCACTAGTTGTCGAACATGTATTGATCAGATTTTCAAAAAGAGGAATAAAGCATTTTGCAAAACAAGCATAATTATGTAATAAATTGTTACTTAATAAACGTGTTACAGTACTAGTAGTAGGTATACGTTTTGTCTGTTATGTGTCACGTGATCGCAACCGAACCGATGGTTTTTTCTGTCTGTGAGATATTGTGAGGGATACACTTTGCTATCGGAGAGTTTATCAGGACTGCTTTTTCTGTGCATACTTTTGGCGAACATTGTAGTAACAGTGTCAAGGTCCTGTTCTCGAACAGGGAGCTGAATGCAGCTATGTTCTGTGTAAGTGGCAGAATAACTGCACGTACGAAGGGTTTAAAGTAACCCTTTCATTAAACCACTATTTACAGCCACTTCCCAATTCGGAAGAGACAAAAGAAAATACTGACCACACTTAGGTCTAAACTGAACAATCAAATAATTTAAAATAAACTTGAGTAGAAAATTAAGTAGTCGTTGCTCCCAGAGCTATAAACGCGAGGTTGGCCTCTATGCTAAACTATCAATGGTGCGTAGCAAAATTTGGCTAATACTAACGCACTTAGATTACTTCAATAAGTATTAGAGTAACAGCGCTAAGGCTTAGAATTTAAGTACTAGCTAGTCAAGCGAACGTCGAATAGAGCCGAAGTGATCCGAGACTAAAAATTCTCTCACACTGAGAAGCTCCTCGCTAACCCTTAAACACAAAACTTGGTTCCATCTTAAATTAGCATAAAGCTGAATCGCGCGCTCATTCTAACGAGAAGTTGAAATAAGAGTTCACAGGAAAGAGAAATTAACATAAAACTTTGTTAGTTTAAACTAAAACCTTACAAGTTTTGGGAAAATCACATTCCTGAACAGCTTGAGGATCGGTGATAAAGCTTAGGATAGGGTCACCAAAAGAGCTCCTTGGTTGGTGAGAACAACTGTAGTTTGATTGTGTTCTTGGCATGAAATTAGAGAATGGGTCATAAAAAGGAACCAGTTTCCGGTGAAATTGTGTCCTTGGAGAACACCATCAGTATGGCGGTTATTGAGGAGCATTGCCAGGAGTTGACTTCAAACAAAGGTATGGGTCTACATCGCGAATCATTCCCGTTATCCTCAAAAGGAGGAAAAATTATCTATCTAACTGGCAAGTTACTTGCTTTGTAATGGCACAAAACGGGAAAGATTGTATTGAGCCGACAAGTAAAAGTGATTGTTGGCTGAGTAGAACGACGTCGGTGATTTACTTGTGCGGCAAGGTCTCTTGGACTTGGTGTAGGCTTTCCTGTCTCGAGGGGATTAGAAACAACAACAACAACAGGAGTAGCGGAGACAACAATAAGAAAGGGCGAGATTTAAGTTACAAGGCTGTGTTACTCTGAATTCTCATTGGAATATAGTTTTCGTTTAAAGAAATAATACTCTGTTAGTTAGTTTTTCGATGACTACTTTTCATTTGTTAAGCTCTTGCTGCAAATTTGTCCTTCGAAAATTAAAAGATTTTCATAATTTTCCCCATCGATTTTCGGACGGTAGCTGTTTTGGTATTTGTTAGTACGATTATATTTACTTAGAGCATTTATCTGCCTCTTTTGTTCTTTCGAATGTTTACCTATTTTTTACTAGTTTTCTTTTAATTTATTTTATTAATAATTAGTTTTTCTTAAACAGTTCTTAATTTTAATTTTTTCAAAAGGAACGGTTACCTTACGAACGTTTGAAAATATCACAAAGAAAACGCTTTCAAAAGCTGCCACTAGACATATAAATCTGTGAAAAATGCGAGCAGATATCTTTTCCCTTCCTTTCGCACAGAATATTTCTGCGAGAATTCATCATACGTAACGAGGATTGCCTAAACATGCTTATGATGGTATAGCTGGTGTTTAGCAGAAGCACCAGGCATAAGTTCAGATCCCCAAGTGCCCCCAGCTGTTTCTTTATCCTTCTTAAGCGTAAGAAAGAAAAAGGAGAAGAAATGCTTCACAGGAGCAATAAAGAAACACATATCAGAACTCATACTAATACAGCAGAATGCGTCAAGGAAATGAAAAAAATGGGATATCGCCAAATATATCAAGGGGAGCTTTCTTTGTTTGGGAAAGTAGAAAGCCTAATGTTAGAAGATCAAACTAGGATTTCTCGCCTAGAGCTGATTCGCATTCAGAAATGATATATTCACTCTCATGAGTTTTTCTTTAACAATAGCAAAGAGTTCTTAACATGAAACAAATATCTTATAGCAGACACCTATCATTAGCCACAAAAATAGTAGAACTCAATGGTATTCTAGTCAACTGAGTATCGATACCAATCTCCTCTGCTATCCGATATTATCTTTATATCTACAAAAATACTAATTTCCCAAATACCTTTGAATAAAACTGAATGAATTTATATGAGTTGGTACATAACATCAAAATATAGAAATGCAAACTTAAAACAGATTATACACGATACAAAACTATATTATGAAATGAATAAATTTGGAGTAATATCGGGCAATGAAATCTATATACAGTGGTGGCCAAAATTGTGAACAGTTTTGGAAAGTTTTATGTTTTTTAACTTTGTATGCTTATAGAAAACGTTACGTTTCACAAAATGCAAACTTTTGTATATCATTTTAAAGAGAATTTATTACTAAATTCAATACAAAACACAAAATTCAATTATTTGCAATACAAAAAAAGTTAAACGATAATAGTTATCGATATACATTAGATAGTGATGATTGCAGTGAATTATCAGTACTTAGGATACCCTTTATTTTTGATTACAGCTTCACATCGACGTTTCATTGAGCTGACAAGAGTTTTAAGCTCTTCTTTCGTTATTACATTCGTTACAACATTAGAAAATCTTCCTTTTAACAATCTATTAGTCAGGCTTTTAGAAAACGAAATTATTGGATGGATTAGAAGTGATAAAATTCACTTTAATTTAAACTGATAAAATTCAATTAAGAAGAATTAAGAGAAGAATTAAGAGATGTCGGCCTAATTCCAAGTGAGTTACAAAAATAGAAAATCTTCCTTTTAACAATCTATTAGTCACTCTTTTAGAAAACGAAATTATTGGATGGATTAGAAGTGATAAAATTCACTTTAATTTAAAGTGATAAAATTCAATTAAGAAGAATTAAGAGATGTCAGCCTAATTCCAAGTGAGTTACAACAATAGAAAATCTTCCTTTTAACAATCTATTAGTCACTCTTTTAGAAAACGAAATTATTGGAGGGATTAGAAGTGATAAAATTCACTTTAATTTAAAGTGATAAAATTCAACTAAGAAGAATTAAGAGAAGAATTTTAAGAGATGCCAGCCTAATTCCAAGTGAGTTAAATCCGTAAGTAGAAAAAGAAAACGGAAATGGGCGGAAAACATGTAAAGAATTAAATATATGCCGTATTTGTTCGCGTAATAATCGCAGCCCCGTTTTGAAGTAGAAAGCGTCATCGTAATGAAAAACTAGCTTCAGGACTCTAGAAAAAATAATGGTTGAAAGGCAGATGACAAAGATGTGTAGTGGAAGGGGGTAGAGGTGTTTCCTTCCCTTTCGAGAGACGATAGCCGACCAGTTAATCACCCTCTTTGTGATACATTCGCGGAATAAGTAACCCGAGTTTCTTTCTCTGCGTGAGGCATTTCTCCTTTACTTTTCTTTTCAACTCGATGGCTTCTGGGGCTGGTTTCCGGTGAAAGTCATCGAGTGTTGCCAGAATTTGGGAATGGATTCATTTATTGGGGAATTTCTACTATCCTTAGACATTCGATGACGTCTATTATGCAATCAGTGATGAATTCTCTGATGCTCAACACTAGTTTGCACTCTGTGATATTACAGACTGTATTCCATTATTAACTTATGTCGTGTAAGATGATGGCCGAGTCGGTTAATCTCTTTTCCGACCTTGGCAGTTCTTTAATTGCTTTTAAAAGCCATTCACCAGTAATGCGCTAATGCTTGCCATGACTCAACCGTGGAATTTGATATATTGTCGGCACTACGCCATAATCTGAATCAGCAGAATCCCGGTTTCGTGTAATATCTGTTTAAAAGCTTGACGCATTATATAAAAATTCTTATGATTTTTAGTTGCACGCATGCAAGTTCACACGCACGCGCGAAAGTTCGAAGGTTATTTATTCAAAAACGGAACTTATATTAAAAAATCTGATGTGTGCACTATATGACTTCCTTGTACGGAAATAAATACACTCTTTTAAAGTTCACTATATTTATTGATCAGTAATAAATACACTCTTTTAAAGTTCACTATATTTATTTACCAATAATAAATGCACTCTTTTATTGTTCAGTATATTTATTTACCAATAATAAATACACTATTTTATTGTTCAGTATATTTATTTACCAATAATAAATACTCTTTTAAAGTTCACTATATTTATTTACCATAGCCACACTTCTGCGCTAGGTTCCCTTAATAGCGTTACATCTAATTCATTTTATAACTCAAAGTGAGCAAAAATTATAGCATCTGAAGAATTACCACACATTCTATTCAAATACTCTAATAAATCTAAAACGATGTATAAAACAAATAAACAAATAAAAAAAAAGGGAACAATTTTTCACAGACGATTCAGCGCCGCTTACCTAATGCGCATGCGCTACTCATTGAATCAAATCTTCTTCGTCGATAGCGCATAAACCACAACAGAATAAATGACACATTTAAAGTTCACTATATTTATTTAACAATAATAAATACACTCTTTTAATGTTCAGTATATTTATTTACCAAAAATAAATACACTCTTTTAAAGTTCACTATATTTATTTACCAATAATAAATACACTCTTTTAATGTTCAGTATATTTATTTACCAATAATAAATACACTCTTTTAATGTTCAGTATATTTATTTACCAATAATAAATACACTCTTTTAAAGTTCACTATATTTATTTACCAATAATAAATACACTCTTTTAATGTTCAGTATATTTATTTACCAAAAGTAAATACACTCTTTTAAAGTTCACTATATTTATTTACCAATAATAAGTACAAATTTTTAAAGTTCACTATGTATATTTACCGATAATAAATACACTCTTTTAAAGTTCACTATATTTATTTACCAATAATAAATACACTCTTTTAAAGTTCACTATATTCATTTAACAATAATAATTGCACTCTTTTAAAGTTCACTATATTCATTTAATAATAATTCCAATAATAAATACACTCTTTTAAAGTTCACTGTTTTTATTTACCAATAATAAATACACTCTTTTAGTGTTCAGTATATTTATTTACCAATAATAAATACACTCTTTTAAAGTTCACTAAATTTATTTACCAATAATAAATACACTCTTTTAAAGTTCACTATATTTTTTTACCAATAATAAATACACTCTTTTAAAGTTCACTGTATTTATTTACCGTAGCCACACTTCTGCGCTAGGTTCAGTTAACTGCGTTACATCTCATTCATTTTATAACTCAGAGTGAGCAAAAATTATAGCATCCGAAGCATTACCACAAATTCTATTCAAATACTATAATAAATCTAAAACGATGTATAAAACAAATAAACAAATTAAAAAAGGAACAATTTTTCACAGACGATTCAGCGCCGCTTACTTAATGCGCATGCGCTACTCATTAATTCAGTTCTCACAACGCGGTAAGGCAAAAAAATACATAAAAATTCAAAACATTTTCATTAAAAATTGAAAGATATAGAAAAACTTAAAAGGCTAGTTAAAGTACAGTTAAAACAATTAAAAAACAATTTCTACAATTAAAGTTACTGTTTGTACCCAAAACCCAGCTAATAACTTAAACGATAATTCCAGAATAAATCGAGCATAATTTAATTCGCGATAATAAAAGAAGACGTTTCTTTTTTGTTGCGGAGCTTAGTTTCTGTAGATTGGCAGTAAATTCACTATTCTGCTAAGCTTCAAATGTAAACAAATATTAGGCTCAGCCGCACTTAAAAAACTTTTAAATTGTTGATAATTCTACTCAACCGACAGCTGTCTCAGGGAGACGCCTATACAATCCAGTAGGTGAGCGGGAGAGGCAGGGAGGAAACAGGCACACGGGGGGAAGGCCTTTTCTTCCTCTTTGAATTTCATGCATGGATGATTCCCACTTCTGAATCTGGCCATGGCCGCTTGGATAGGCCTAGATAAAGTGACAGGCCTGGTTGTTCAGCGAAATACCATTGGCGCACAGGAGAAATTTTCCATGCCACGTTAGTTTTATGTTTGTAATAGGAATGAATTTCAGTTGGGCTTACATCAGTGGAAGTAGGTGTAGGGAGATCACAACCTTTTCTTGCCAGATCGTCAGCGGTTTCGTTACCATACACCCCAACATGGGACGGTATCCAGTGGAGATATATTGATTTACGCTGTCCAAGCTAGAAGAGTTTAGATACGATATCCTGATCGGTCTTATCCCTGATTTTAGGCCAGTTTTTAAGGTACTGAATGGAGGAGCTTCTGCTGTCTGTCAGCATCCATATAATGTCACTACTTGAACAGAAAGAATAATCAAGTGCTTTGCTGATGGTGATAAGTTCCGATCGGAAAGGCGGAGCAATGATCAGAGTTTCTGATGCTGCACCTTCAGGGTTGTTACTATAAATGCCACTTCCTGCTGTACCCTTATATGACTACTTCCATCTGTATATATCACAAAGGCCTGGGTTAGAATATCATTTAATGATTTCAAGAGCCATTTGCCTGAGAAGTTCCGGGTGGCGTAACGGCAAACCGCACATTCAGTTGAACAATGTTAAACGAAGTACCCACACTGCGCATGCCCAGACGAGAATTTGGCGCAATTACGACTTTGGCGTCATTTTAAAAGAAGATAAATATGATATATGGTTGATATTTCTGGTATCTGGACGTAAACAGTTCGGGGTTTAAAAACTTCTTAGGTTGTACGTTGCTTCATTACTTAGAGTGTAAATATCAATTGTAACTCCCCAAATTTTCGTTTAAGAAGGATTACAAAACAGGAAAAATTACACGATGTTATTTATTGATTGTACTCGAGCTGAACGTTTATTGATTGTATTTCTGAGGAATAAAAGCCATCGATTATTTACCGTGCGTTCCATTCATAAATACTTTAACAACTCAAGGAATATATCTAATGTAAATGACTTAATGAAAGCCAAAGAAATTATTACAAATAACTAGTATTAAATGTAATATTTATGAACAAAATAAACGAAAATGAAATGAAACAGAAGAAAGTGCAATAAGCTCAAAAAAGTGTCCATAGTATTGCAATCGCTAAGAGTCGCTAAGACCTACATGATGAACAGGCTTGTGTAGGGTTGTTTATTTTTATTCGCCAGTATTTTCTCTCACGCCAACGGTACACTATTGAGCATGCGCAGTAAGCGAAATTCGTTAACATTGATCAACTCAATGTGCGGTTTGCCATTACGCTTCCGAGCTTCCCTTGACAATATTAGTCCACAATTCCTCACGGATGTTAACATGATTAAAAAAAGAATCTGGAGCTAAACGGTATAGATGCTTCAACATTAAAATTGATAAAATCCGAATTCCACATATAACTAAGTGGGCTGTCTCGCTTTGAGCGTTTATTGTTCGCCCAATTTAAAATAAAGGCTGAGGTCCGATTATAAGGACCGAAACTCTTAAGATTGTTAAAATACTTGTAGGAATTCACTTTAAAACGCATTCCCAAAGGCTGGATGTCCACCTCATAGCAACAACGTCGTTTGGGCAACTGTTTCTAAGGCCAGTGATAATTCTCGCCGCACTGAGCAATGTCCTCAAGTTCAGTTATTCAATCATAAAATTAACAAATGGCCCAACTTGGGTTATAAAAAAATGGCTTAAAAGAAACACTTCTGGCTTAAAAGAAATACGTAACAAATAATAACTTCAAGATGTGTAGGTTATCTTAATGGCTCACGGAATACTTTAAAGCGCAGGAAGAGCTCTGGTCTGAAGTAACTGGCGAGACAAGCCGAAAGGCAAGACCACATCAACGCCGCTAACGCAAGTTGCAAAATAATCACAGCGCAACGTGGCCTGGAATAGGCAGACACGCTGTGATTCGGAAGTTAGTTTGAAGCTTTTCGGAAGTTAGCAAGTGTTTCTCAAGTTAGTACACTTACTTATAAGCAAGTGTTTCGGAACTTAGTTTGAACCGTTTCGGAAGTTACTACACTTACTTATATTCAAGTGTTTTGGAAGTTAGTTTGAAGCGTTTCGGAAGTTAGCAAGTGTTATAAGCAAGTGTTTCGGAAGTTAGTACACTTACTTATAAGCAAGTGTTTCGAAAGTTAGTTTGAAGCGTTTCGGAAGTTTAGCAAGTGTTATAAGCAAGTGTTTCGGAAGTTAGTGCTATTTATAAATAGCACTTCATTCTATCTTGATATTAATAAACTTTCGCTATCTCACTTACATTCTGGCATGAAAAGCGGGGTGAAAAGAGAGTAAACGGGAAAGGCTTTTCAACTTAAAATGAACTACTAGTTAAAAAAACATGGATAAACCTCACAAATGTTATAAATTTAAATATATAACTAAAACTGTTTGAATAATCTAATAACAGGTATTTTCTTGCGAAAGTGCATACTCGGTTCTCCCTTCCCAGCTTAGAAGTCCCTGTTTAGAAGTGTAAGGTTTTAGTTTAAACTAACAAAGTTTTATTTTTAATTCCCCTTTCCTATGTTTCTTATTTCAACTTCCCGTTAGAATGAGCGCGCGTTTCAGCTTTATGCTAATTTGAATTGGAGCCAAGTTTGTATTTAAACGTTAGCGAAGAACTTCTCGGTGTGAGAGAGCTTTGAGTCTCAGATCACTGCGGCTCTGTTCGACGTTCGCCTGACTAGCTAGTAGTTAAATTCTAAGCCTTAGCGCTGTTACGCTATTACTTATTGAAGTAATCCAAGCGTGTTAGTATTAGTCAAATCTTGCTACGCACCATGGATCATTTAGCATAGAGGCCAACCTCGCGTTCATAGCTCTGTGAGCAACGACTACTTAATTTCTATTTAACTTTATTTTAAATTATTTGATTGTTCAGTTTAGACCCAAATGCGGTCATTATTTTCTGTTAACCCTCCCGAGTTGGGAAGTGGCTGTAAATAATAGTGTTTTAATAAAAGAGGATTTTAAATCCTTCTTACGTGCAGTTATTCTACCACTTAACCACAGTATTCTACCACAGAACATAGCTGCTTTCAGCTCCCTGTTCAAGATCAGGACTTAGTTTACTTCACGAATATGTTCGCCAAGAGTATGCATAGAACACTCAGTCCTGACAGCTTAACAGGAAAGAATAAGTCTACTTCCAAGTCTTCTTCTAACACCACTATTTCTTTTGAGTGGGGGGGAGGGCTGACAGATAGTTAGGTTTCTGAATACCCAATTACATGGCATTAATGAAATGATAATGATGCCTAACTATTGGTGTTATACTATAATTTAAGACGGTTTTTCTAAAAACGTTGTAGTTAAAATGGTCAGAGGCAGGGAAATGTTAGTTGCTATTTCCTAGCAACTAACAGTTTCGAAAAGAGCTTTTGAAACGCAAAGTGTTCCCTGATTACCGAAGTAGGAAAGACATACGACGCTAAACAGGCGAATAAGAAAAGAACATTTTCTTCCGTAAGCTTGTTATTGAATAGATGTTAGCAAACTAATGCGTCTTGGGAACTCAGACTAATGAGGAATTTCATCTCAGCAGCTGGTAATCAGCAGTAATTGGATGGCGTTCTTAAATGCATTTAGAATGAATTATAGCTCCTTTTATTAATTGATTTTAACTTCCTTGTAGAAAGCAAAGGAAGTATTGTGTTCGCGAAAAATTTGGGTTGTCAGATTTCAACAGAAATATTCATTTTGACTGTTCCTGAATCCATGTTCACTATTTTTAGTCCTAAGAGGCTTTGTCCCTGAAGGACTATTGTTTTTGTTTCGGCATTTTACGTCGGAAACATTAAAAGTCTGTATCACTTTTCAAACTGTTGCCACCCAGTATTGCAGCCCTGTATTATATTTAAAGAAAAAAAATAATGAAGAATATACATAAATGAATGCATGTTTCTTGCATTGTGATAAAACAACCGTACTTAGAGCTATCCAATTTTGAATTAAGTAATCCTACTGTGAATATGAATATGGGCATCTAGAAGTCCAAATTTGAAGTTTAGAATTTGTTTTATTATCGATTCTTTATTCGTTAAAACTTTAACGAATTTTTGGTTAACAAACACAAGGATTTTAAAGCGAGTCATGGCAATGTTGTATACAGAAAAAACATTTTTATCTCCAGCGCGTGAGACTGTGTATCGGAAATTCTAAAGGATATGCTCAATTTAAAATTATGTGACATTTCTCTTGAACTCAGTGGTGAACTTATGGTTTAAGTGCGAAGAACATGATATTTATTAAATAAAGGTAATACACAAAATGTTAAAAAAACGCCCCTTTGAACGTAATTTAAAATAAAAAACCTTTCTTTATTTTTTTTTCCCTCACAAGTTTAAATATATATTATTGCGCGCTGTTTGGAATGAAAACATTTTATGTTAACTCTCAAACGGATAACGCTCTCAAAGGCAGTGTTTATATAGATCGTTTGCCATTTTCGCTTAAGTGACTTTGAGGTTGGGGGAGGGGGATCAGAAATCTGCTGAGACAGCTAAGCAAAAATATAATCTTCGTTTGGAGCAACTGTATTTTTAAGGCCTTTTCGAAGCCCATTCAACTGTTCAGCAACAAAAGAACAACACATGAGCAAGAACACAACACATGAAAGGTATGTCGTAATAAGAATACGTAGAGAAATATTAATACAGGAGAAGTCCAGAAATCCGCAATGCTTGGGACCAGAGGTTGTGCGGATTTTAGGATTTTGCGGATTTCAGTACAGAAAAGCCAAATCATAATATTCAGACTAAAAGTGCAAAATAAATAAGGCGTATTAGATACATTTACTTAAAGTATTATGTACAATAATATACATCATTACGAAATTTTATTATCATTACATTTAAATTATTATATATATATATATATATCATTTATATTAGTGATTACAGGAATATTTTAAAGCATTAAGGACAT
>KK114789.1:146541-167018 GCA_000611955.2 Stegodyphus mimosarum
TTTGTAAATTCTACAGGGTCACAATCTTTTGCTCCGTGACACAGCTCTGTTGTTCTAAATATTTTAGGTATTTTTCACCATGTTCCAAACCCTCATTAAAAGATATTTTCTCACTCCTTTCACATTCATTATCTGTGTCGGTGTTGGAATCGTTTTCTTGCTGCGGCGACTTCAAAACAGAGCCAATGATTTCATCACCGGCTATCTGATATGCCAGTGTTAGCTCATCTGAAGAAATCATCCACACTGAAAACCTCTTCTGGGCTAAGATTTTTTTTTTGCCACTAACACAGAATCATTATTATTCGGTCATTACGACGTCATTAGCGGATAAATATTTTTTCTTCGGTATTTCATTCTCCATTTTGCGGTTTCTGGAACCTATAAATTCAATGTTTATATTTTGAGAGGCCAGTGCGAATTTCATTAGTTGGCGGCTTTCAGGTCTGCGGATTTTTGGTATTTGACTGTACTACAATATCTAATAAAATTTCTTCATTTCTACTTCACTGTAACTTGAATCCCGCTCGTCTCTACTACTCCTTAGACCCCGAATCGAATTCATGTCCTAAATGTCAGTGATGTCTTAAATGTCCTAAATGTCAGTGATATCCTAAATTTCATGTCTTAAATGACATGTCCTAAATGTCAGTGATGTCCTAAATGTCAGTGTTGTCCTAAATGTCATGTCCTAAATGTCGGTGATGTCCTAAATGTCAGTTCGTGTTTGCTTCGCTTCTGCGGGTCGGTTCGCGCGGTAGGCTGACATAAATTTCGGCAGTTAGAAGAGAAAGGTTCGAGTTACCTTTGCAGGTAGTTTGCATGAGTTTGCGTTTGTTAATAAAACGAAAATAATCACTATGTGGACGAATCCATTTCAAAATTTAGGGAAGCTCGTGTTTCTGTGGAAGCACCGAGGATGGGGGGGGGGATTAAGAAAATATTTTTTTAATTCTTCATAACCTGGTTCTAAAAGGCTAGGAGAGAAAATACGCAAGAAATTGCGACAGATATGTCATGAATTAGATGCATTTTTATCTAAATCAATTCTATTAAAACGTTAAAAAAAATTCTTAAAAACTGGATCTATTGTTTTTAAATAGCTTAGTTTATTAATCAATAACTGAGAAGTTTGAAAGTTAAGTATATTGAACATTGCCCGTATGGCAACAGACTCGAATGAAAAGTGATACAAGACATTTATACTGAACGGTATTTGAAGTGATTCAACGCAAAATAATAATACTTGCGATGAATTTCTTCTTCTATTTACTTATTGTTACCACGTAAAGGTATTTTTCTCATAATAATTTTAAGTTAGCAATTGCGCCGAGAGACAGGTTATGTAGGTGCTGAATAAAAAAAGAAAACTTGTAAGGTTTCTCCTTCAATCTCTTGACTCTTTTCGTGAGCATAAACTGTGAAACCTGATGTTGAGGACAGTGAGCAGATCTAGGCTATGTCCTTTAGTGTGAAGAACTACAAAGTCAGAAAGAGGGTTTAAAAGTGACCCTTTAATTCAAATATTTACAACTCTTCAAATCGAGAGTAAGCCACTACTTGGGCTGAACTAAAATAATATTAAAATAAGGTGTGTTAACAAATTCAATTCCCTAACTAAAGTCTAAGTAGGACGGCGAGGGAAGCTTACTCTTAGTGAAATGCAACAATGCGAATTTCACTAGCGAACACTAGTAATTGCAAATGCCTATAAAGGCGAACTTTCAGTAGACAGAGGAAATCTTGGCGCGCACAGCCTTACGGCGATAAATCCAAGGCACTGTTTTTCCCCTCGTTAACTCCTGCCTTTTAACTGCTAACAGATATATGCGATTTGCATAAATATCTCACTCGCGCTAAATTCGGGCAGCAACTGAAACTTTGAGAATTCGATAGGAAAGTTCAAACTAAAAATAATTTGGTTAATTAAAATAATGAATGCTACAAAGTTGCTCCCAGAATTTAGTAGTCTGAAACTAAGTAGCCTAAAATCGGCTTTTAGTGAAGATGCTAAATTCTAAATCTAAATTTTCCTTCCTATTCGCCATCCTTTACAATTGTAAGTTTTAAATTTAGTTTAACTCTCTGTTTGTGTCTTAGATATTTTAACATAGAATATCTTTTTCCGTCTTCACATCAAAAAGATCCATCAGGAATTTGGCTGGATTCTATCTGGTTCCTTCCAATCTGGAAGGAAATAAATTTTAATTTCATGTTATAAGTACATTTCACCTGAAAAGTACAACATTCCCTTCCTCTGATGCTTTCCGTAATGACCTTTTATTCGCGCTTTAGGTATTCGCGTTTTTTATTTTCTATTAGCGCTTTTCGCCAAACGCATTCATTTTACACTCATTCATTTTTAAAACTTCCCAATTGTTCTCTGGCCAAATGTAGTGTTTGTGAAAAACACGCAGTTTTACTTTGTCAAGTGTTCACAACTACCACCTGACTTCAATTCTATTGGGGTTAATTCTTCGACTTTCAAGACCTCAGACTTCCCCTAAAACAAATCTGAAATGCCCTGAGGTTCTAACATGAAATGAACTTTAAACTTTTGTGTGAAACCAGAGAACACTACGTACAACATTCAAACATTTCAATTGCATTTCATACATATAATTCATTCTTTCAATCTTCAATTCAAATTTTCTTTAAATGCTCATTGCGTTAAATAACACTTATATATTCACTTTCTAATTTAGCGCGCTTTACGCTTTTACATTACATTTTAATTTTAACTTGCGTATCCTTTACGCTTTTCCAAAATATTCGATATAAACAAAACCAGTGCTTAAGGCTTACAACAAATCATGCATTACATAGAAAACAGTTTTACATTAAATGCATTCATTATTTATACATAGAAAAATATAATACAACAGTTTTGCTATACAACTTACGTACTAGTTGCTTTTAATTAACACAATTCAATTTCCTATTTACAGAGAGTCTTTTGACTAAAATCGATGAATCCCATGTTCTGGATTACAAAGAACATTTCACGAAGTCTCACAGTTTTTCAACTGAACTCTCGAATTTCTTCCGCTGCATAATTAAGTTGTTCCTTCAAGCGTGTCCTTTACGCTTTCGGCAACCGGCTTTTGACTCGGGTAACTTCCCTTTTAAATCTGCAACTTGCACTTAAATCAGAAACATAACTGTGTGAATTTTAAAAGAAAATAAAGAATCTACTTATCTTTCTGCCAGTCTTTTAGGCGTTTTTTTGTCCATTCCTGAAAGGTTGGATATACTGTGGCTTGGGCTATTCTTTGCTTGTTACTCCTAGATTGAAACTCTGGGGCCGCCTTTCGTTTGGTCGATCTTCTTTCCTCCAGAAACACCTTGTTGGGACGAATGGTGGGTGGCGCTTTCCGTTTGTGCTGAAGTCTTTGCTCCCTCTCCAGACTGGCTCGTTCCTTCTCCTGCACTCGTAGGCTCCTTCGTTGTGGGTTGGCACCTTCGGCGGCTCGCTTCTCGCCGTTCTGTTCCCTCCGTAGTGGTGGAGCTTTCATAGTGTTTTCATTTGGACGTTCCTTCCTTAGACGCTTTGGTTGCTGAGACTGTTGCTTAGCGTTTGTCCTTTTTTCTTTTTGGGGTGGTCTTTTCTTTGGCTGCGGCTTCCTCTCTTCTGGTAACCTCCTTTTCAAACTGGGTTCTCTTGTTTTTGAGGGACCTGGTTGGGGCTCTTGAATCTTAGAAAAATTCTGTGAGGCTGGACCCTGCAACATGTCTTTCAAAATATTATTATTAGCTCTTCGATAATAATGTTTAATTTGATCGAAATTTGCCACAGTCTCTTCGCCCTTCTCATTCTTTAAATATGCACGGCATTCAACTATTCTTGTAATTTCAAAAGGACCATGCCATCTTGGGCAAAATTTTGCGACCTTATCTTTTGCTGCGCATGAAAGTGCGTGGGCTTGTTTCAACACCTCCTCCCCCACTTTATATTCTACGGTTCTTCTTTTTGAATCGTAGTAAATCTTTTGTTTCTTTTGCGCTTCCCGGGAGCACTTTTCTGCCTCCTTCAACATTTTTTCTATTTCACCCATTTGAAATTCCGGCGCTCTATCTTTCACATAAAATAATTTATCTAAGGGGGTCATTATCTTCCTGCCCAAAAACAATTCGGCGGGGGATTTCTTCGTTGTCTCGTGCTTAGCCGTTCTGAGGGCGAATGCAAATTCTTCGACGCAGTCATCCCAGTTAGAATGGTGCTTTTGCACATAATTTCTAATCAATTTTACAATATTCTTATTTACCCGTTCCGCTATATTTGATTGTGGGCGGTAGGGTACCATTTTCATATGCTTAATGCCCAACTTGTCACACATCATTTTAAATGTACTGCTTACAAACTGGGGACCATTATCGCTAATCACCCTCGCTGGACATCCATATCTTAAAATATATTTGTTCAAAAACGAATCTGCAACGACTTTTGCTGAAGCCCGCTTAAGTGGTATCAACTCAACCCATTTACTGAAATGATCCACAATGACTAATAAAAATCGTGCCTTATTTACATGACTCCTGGGGTAGGGGCCTAAGAGGTCAATACCAATTATTTCATTGGGGAACCTAGACTCAATACTAGTTAATAACCCGGCCGGGCGGAAATTTACGTCATTATTTATCTGACACGTGTGACAAGTCTGGCAGTAATTTTTAACTATCTTTTGTAATTGCGGAAAATATACCGCCTCGCGTACGCGTTGTATTGTTTTTCTAATTCCAAAATGGCCCGAGACAGGCGAATCGTGGAGCTCTTGCAAGATACTTAAAATTAATTTGGCCGGGATGACTGGTCTGTATTCACTATTTTGATTCGTAACTTTAGTATAAAATAAGAGACCATCAATGATTTCATAGTTCTGTGCTCTGCTTCGTATTGCATTAATGTCTATATGCTGGAAGTTATCTGGGTCTTTTAAATAATTATAAATATTTCCGAATTCGGGATCCCTAGCAATTTCTTCTATTACAGTCTCTCGAGAGTCAATGACCTTTGCCTGAAGCATCGCTATTTTTACTTTCTCGCCGTTCTCGTCTAACTTTATTCTAGATAATGCGTCGGCCACTACATTGTCTTTTCCCGGTGTGTGTTTGATAATGAGATTAAATTCTTGCAACTTTAGGGTCCACCGAATTAAGCGTGGCGAAAGATTCTTTCCTGAAAATAATCTGGTAACTGCCGCATGATCTGAATATACTGTTACGGGAGAACTCCCAAAATATACACAAAATTTTTGAACAGCTGCGAGCACTGCTAAAGTTTCACGCTCCGTTGCCGAATAATTTCTTTGCGTATCATTCAATGTACGACTAAAAAAGGCAATCGCTTTTCTATTTTGTGTTAACACGGCTCCGATTGCGTAATCTGATGCGTCTGCATAAATTTCTAGACCCTTGTCTTTCTCTGGGAACTTTAGAACCGGTGCATTAATTAAAGATTCTTTTAACTTCTCAAACGCGGCGTTTGCTTCTGAAGACCACGCAAAACGAACTCTTTTCCTTCTCAACTTTAACAATGGTTCAGCAATTTCTGCGAAATTTTTAATAAAAATTCTATAATATGAGCACATACCCAAGAAAGTCGCTAACTTTTTGGCTGTATTCGGAATTGGGTAATTTTTCACTGCTATAACTTTAGATTTATCTGTTTCGATCCCCCTTTGAGAAATTTTGTACCCTAAATATTTGAGTTCTTTTGCCGCGAATTTACATTTCTTAATGTTCACTTTAAGTCCTGCATCTTTCAAAAGAGTAAAGACTTCTCGAAGGTCTTTAATATGTTCTTCCAGCGACTCTGAAGTAACAATTATATCGTCAAGATAAATAAATGTACTTTTTCCTATTACCGGCCTTAAAATTTTGTCCATGCACCTCTGAAACGTGGCCGGGGCTCCCGACAATCCAAAAGGCATACGCAAAAAGCCATATGTACCGTATTTTGTTATGAATGCTGTTTTGTGAACATCTTCCGGCTTTATGCTTATCTGAAAATATCCGGATGTCAAATCTAGCGTGGTTATGTATTTTGTTGATTTAATACTTCTTAGAATTTCATCAATTACCGGAAGTGGGTAAGTTGGAAATTTTGTTATACTATTAAGCTTTCTGTAGTCAATAGCGAACCTGTACCTTAATGGATCAGTTAACGGCAAATCATTATTTTTCTTACATAAAACCACCGGACTCGCATATGCACTAGAAATAGGAGTTATTATTTTGTTTCTTAACATTTCATCAATATGGTATTTTATTATTTCCTCCTTAACTTTGTCGTACTTGTAAGGACGCTGACGTATAGGTTCATCCGTAGTTAATTTAATTTCGTGTGCTACGATCTGGGTGAATCCTGGAATATCATCAAATAAATCAGCGAAATTACTTACCAATTCCCGAAACTTGTCCTGTTCTTCGGGCGTTAGATGGCTTAAATCCACTTCAGGGGGAGGTGTTGATTTCTTTTTAACTGGGTCCATGGTTACTTGCAAGGTGGAGTTTTCAAAATCGATTTTCGCATCCACAGCTGCAAAGAAATCTGTTCCTAAAATAACCGATGCTTGGAGGTTCTTCACTACAAGAAACATAATTTTTTTTTGTTCTTCGCCGATTTTGATGTACAGCTCGATTTTTCCCATGCATTGACACGTTTTTCCTTGGGCTGCTACCACCTTCATTCCTTCCACGCTATGCAGACGATATCTACGAAAGTGCTTCTTAAAAAATTCTTCTGCCAAACAGCTTCCTTGAGCGCCGGTATCCAACAGAGCTGTAGCGGGTACGTTGTTAATTAGTAACTGCAGTCTCGGTAATTCAATGTTTCTCACCATGACCGTATTTAGCTGTACTTCAGAGGGATTTTTCTTCTCCTCGGAACATTGCACCCCCTTCCCCGCAATATTCCTTAGTAGTTTAAATGCTTTGCGGGTGTTTTCTTCTGTTGCTGGCTTCTGCCTGGGGAGAATGATTTTCTTCCGTAGTTGGAATTATTTTGTTGGCGCTGTACTTGGCGCGGTTGACCGCTCGCATTTTGACTGGTACCAGTAGTTCTCGGCCATCGTCTGTTTCTTCCTTCGGCATTCTGGTTCCCCTGCAGCCGCTGTTCATACGATTGTCTCCGTTGATTTTCGGCCGCTCGCCGGCTCTCGAATTGTACGGCGAGTTCAAACAGCTTGTCCAGCGTCACGGGATTTCTTAGCTCCATGAAATCTTGTATAGATGGTAACAATCTGGGCAGGATTATCTGGATAATCTCCGGGTCCGGCCTCGTGCCATACAATAATTTAAAGACTTGTATTTTTCTCAAAATAAATTCCGATAGTTCATCCACCCGCTGTTGATACTTGCTAAACAATTCAGCTTCGAGTTTCGCACGGTCTTTAACCACAGGAAACGCTCTCAAAATTGCTAGTTTAAAATTCTCGTACGTGTAAGTCGGCGTTCCTGGTTCTCCCAGCAGACATTTTCCGATGCACTTATACCAGGTCGCTGCTTGGCCCCTCAATGCTCCTGTCGCTAATATGACCTTCTGATGTTCCGGAACTGGATACAGCAAAAAATGCGCTTCTAACTTTTCCAGGAATGTGTTCACAGGTCCTCTGGCATCAAAAACTACTGCCGGCTTCATGGCTGCTCTGATGGTTTCCACTATGAATCCAAATCCATCAGGCATTGCAGCTGTATTCTGGGATGTAGTAGGCATATTCCAACTTCCTTCCATCCTTTTAGTTGTTCGGGCGCCAGTGTAAGGTTTCTCCTTCAATCTCTTGACTCTTTTCGTGAGCATAAACTGTGAAACCTTATGTGGAGGACAGTGAGCAGATCTAGGCTATGTCCTTTAGTGTTGAAAAACTACAAAGTCAGAAGGAGGGTTTAAAAGTGACCCTTTAATTCAAATATTTACAACTCTTCAAATTGAGAGTAAGCCACTACTTGGGCTGAACTAAAATAATATTAAAATAAAGTGTGTTAACAAATTCAATTCCCTAACTTAATTCTACGTAGGACGGCGAGGGAAGCTTACTCTTAGTGAAATGCAACAATGCGAATTTCACTAGCAAACACTAGTAATTGCAAATGCCTATAAAGGCGAACTTTCAGTAGACAGAGGAAATCTTGGCGCGCACAGCCTTACGGCGATAAATCCAAGGCACTGTTTTTCCCCTCGTTAACTCCTGCCTTTTAACTGCTAACAGATATATGCGATTTGCATAAATATCTCACTCGCGCTAAATTCGGGCAGCAACTGAAACTTTGAGAATTCGATAGGAAAGTTCAAACTAAAAATAATTTGGTTAATTAAAATAATGAATGCTACAAACTGTGTGACGAGGATTCCCCCTCCCGCCCAGTTCAACTCTACCTAACAGGTAATATTTATGAAAGTCATTTTAAGCACTTTGAAAGATCGCCAAGTTCCTTGAACTTGAATGCCTTGGAAGTTCTGTCAGGTAACGAGTTTTTGGCAATGATGCATCCAGGCTGAGTCAAAGGGTTATGAGTCAGTTTTAATTGCAGGCATCAATTTTTAAAATGTCTGAAGAAAAATATTTGTTACGACGAAATAAAAATATTTAAAATCGTGCATGTTTATTTAACAAAGTTTTGGAAATATTTCCGTTTGAAGTAAGAGGAAAATTGAGTTATTCGCTGTAATCCCTATGAATTTCAAACTTGTTTTGTCAGGACTGAGTGTTCTGTGCATACGTTTGACGAACATATTCGTGAAGTTGTCAAAGTCCTGATCTTGAACAGGGAGCTGAATGCAGCTATGTTCTGTGGTAGAATACTGTGGTTAAGTGGTAGGAAGGATTTAAAATCACCTTTCATTAAACCACTATTATTTACAGCCACTTCCCAACTCGGGAGGGATAACAGAAAATAATGACCGCACTTATGTCTAACTTGAGCAATCAAATAATTTAAAATAAAGTTAAATAGAAATTAAGTAGTCGTTGCTCACAGAGCTATGAACGCGAGGTTGGCCTTTATGCTAAACGATCCATGGTGCGTAGCAAGATTTAGCTAATACTAACGCACTTAGATTTGCTTCAATAAGTAATAGCGTAACAGCGCTAAGGCTTAGAATTTAAACACTAGCTAGTCAGGTGGACGTCGAACAGAGCCGCAGTGATCTGAGACTAAAAGCTCTCTCAGACCGAGAAGTTCCTTGCCAACCCTTAAATACAACACTTGGCTCCACTTCCAATTAGCATAAAGCTGAAACGCGCGCTCAATGTAACGGGAAATTGAAATAAGAACTTACAGGAAAGAGAAAATTAACATAAAACTTTGTTAGTTTAAACTAAAACCTTACAGTTTTTATGAACTTCAGAAGTTTATTACACATCTCACGCTGCTATAAATTCTGTTCTTGCTTCAGAATACCAATAATAACGTATTTCTTCGTCACTTAGTGCCATTCACTTAGACTTGAGAGCCATTCACTTAGACTTGAGAGCCATTCACTTAGACTTGAGAGCCATTCACTTAGACTTGAGAGTCATTCACTTAGACTTGAGAGCCATTCACTTAGACTTGAGAGCAAAACATTATTGCTCCTCGAAGAAAAGAGAGCTATGTCAGCTCTCAAAATATAAACGATTAGAATACATGATCTAGTCCCGTACGTAGGATGCACCTTTTCACGTGGGAAGAATCCAGGCATCTGGTTGGTTGCAGGGAGTGTCTGCAAGTATTTCATTTGAAAACAATATACAAGAAAATATTAGTATAAAAGATTCTAATAAATATTTTCCCACGAACGTTCAGGTGGTAAGAGAAACTATTTACAAGTTTCCATTGCCAAAAATAGGTGAAATAGAACTTTGAAAACATAGCAGGGCGGTCAAATGATTATGGTTCACCCTCCCGACGCTTGACCCCTCCCTCGAATGTTGCTATATTGCTTCCTTTAGCTGTTACGCGAATAAAATATCAGAGGGATCCTGTACCGGTTATGAAGAACAGAAGAACTTAAGGGGAGAACATCAAATTTAAAACAGTCATTTTTGAGGTCGTCTATTATTTATTAACGTTGCCATGGTATTTTATTATACCTTACATACACATAGGTAAGAAAAGTAAAGAATATGTAAAAGATTAAATTAGCAACATTATAAATTTCCCTTCTTAATTCTAAAAATAGTAACCTCTCTCTGCACTGCGTCATTTCTAGATTAATCCATATCGTATGGCTCTTACATAATTCTGGTGATGTAAATGGAACTAAAACTCAAGTAACCAATAATACTTTTACAGAAGTATTAACTATCCAATCAAGATGCAGTGATAACCAAAATTAGCGCAGTCTAACTTAAGATTTCAGCCTGGACGTAATACACTTGTTCGCTACTCTTCGCCCTACTTGGACTGCTGTCTGCTGCTTTCTTCTTGTCGAAAAGTTATCAAAAATGTAAACCTCTTGAAACAGGCTCAAATAATGGGCCAAATTGTTTGTGGCCGCAATATGTTTACTGAAAATAAAATGAAGATTTAATCTGCCTCGACTGTTAAAATTTCTTATTTAGTAGATCGGCATTTCAGCCATCTGTGTCATCAAAATTCATGCTGCTCATTACTACTAAATTTGCTTAGATTATTTCATATTGTCCGTGTATGTGTATGTCAGTCAGTCAGCCAGTGTCAGTAAGATATAAAATATACAATTCAAAATTACTAACTTTAATTTAGTAATACACCTTTTAATAACTTTCCCCGAAAAAAAACTTTTTTAAATCTTAAAATTGTTTACTTTACTAAATTAAATTATTAGAATTCTAATTTCTAATACCACGAAATTATATTCTTTCATATAGCAATGTTAATATTTTAAAATCTAATTTAGTAAGAAAAGTATCAATTTGTAACGTCAGTAATGCGATTACGAAAAAACAGATGCGAAAATTACTTTCGAGCACAATTTTCAATCCTGTACCGGCCGCATATAAGCAAAATGTACACTGCTAAGACAACGGCTTGAATTTGGCCAATGACAGTCCAGATGAAGGTCACCATTAACTCCGCCCACACGAGTGATGTCATATTTCTGACGTTTCTTTACATTGTATTGTTCGGCGTTACGAAGGTCGTTCTTTGAATGTACATTTAGTTTTTCGGAATGAAACTGTTTGTATATATGCGTATATATGTGTATATAACGATTTAATGTTTGTTTCGGAATATTAAGGATTACTCAGAGCTTAAATTGTTCCGAAACCCAGTTCCTGTACTTCATAGTTTTGGGGATATGTGTTCTAATTCTAGCAGGAGCACACCGGAACCTTAAATAAGAAGGATCCGGCACTTCTTTTACGTAACTCAACAACAATTTCGGTAGAAATTTGATATCGAGAATTTTATTTTTTCAATAAAATTACATTAAAAATCACATTAAATTTTAATTTATCTCTTTACATTTTATTTAATTTTAATTATTTAATTTCTTTAATTATTTAAATAGATAATAAATTAATTACGAATTAATTAAATAATAATTATCAATTAAACAATAATTCATAAATATTAATATCAATTAAATAATTATTAATTAATTTGATAATCATTAACTGTTTAATTTTTAAATTACTAATAATTTTAATAGTCATTTTGTTCATTTATTTACACTTCTTTCTCTTTCCTAATGGTCTTCCATACGGCTCCGGTGCTTCTACTTTTAGAAATTTAGCTTACTCTACTGTTCCAATACAAAATTAGATCTAGTCAGATGGAAGGTACTCATGGCTGGAATATGCATGTGAAGCGTGGTTTACAAATTATTCTGCATACTGATAATCAGAAACTTTTAAGTAATGAAGAGTTAAATCATCTAATACATTAAATGTACCTGCGGGAATTAACCGAGTAAAATTATCTTTTCTTGGTTAAAAATGCTAATTTGTGTCGTAAAATTAAGAGAAAAAAGCTTTATAGATTATTCGTTGGAAATCTGACATCCTGAAAAATGGCCAGTGGAGAAAAATGACCAAAAGGAGAAATATATATATATATATATACGCATACATACACACTCACACACACACACATATATATGCACACACACACACACATATACTGATACATATAATTCACATATAATTATATATTGAAAATATATGTATGTGTGCCCATACTCACGCATATATATATACACAAATATGCGTATAGAGAGAAATTTTATAAAGTTCGAGACATAAATTTGTATTCCTTCTCGAACGGTAAGGAAATAATACTTTAAAGAAAAATTTAAAAATAGCATCACTAGAGAGAATTTAGATTGCAGAGTAAAAATGTTGTTCATTCAAAGAACGCATTTCGTAACGCCCAACAGAATGTCAACAAACGTCAGAAATATAACATCACTCGTGTGGGCGGAGTTAATGGTGACGCTCATCTGAACTGTCATTCGCCAAATTCAAGCCGTTGTCCTAGCAGTGTACATTTTGCTTATATGCGTACCGGCCTACCAGCGGCCGAGCGGTGAAATCGTTGAACTCTGGTAGTTTGGTACGGTGCGGGGCTCGAATCTTGGCGAACGGGCTGGCTGTATGGGCATTTCCTGGTTGCTTCCGTACGTAACGTATGTACAAGCCAATTTCTCTTCAGAAAGACCTCCCCGAATTCATCCCTTCCCTTAGGTAGACAAACCTTGAGGGCTTTACCATAATTAAAAGAAACCAAACCAATTCATCGGTGTACCTGAACCGGTGAAAGTAAACCAGTTTATTCGTATAAGAGCCAAAGGAAGTGAAGCGGAAAGTAATACAGTAGAAGTTCAGAAATCCGCAATGCTTGGGACCAGAGGTTGTGTGGATTTTAGGATTTTGCGGATTTCAGGACAGAAAAGCCAAATCATAATATTCAGACTAAAAGTGCAAAATAAATAAGGCATATTGGATACATTTACTTCAATTATTATGTACAATAATATACATTATTACATTATTTTATTTTTATATCATTTATATTAGTGATTACATGAATATTTTAAAGCATTAAGGCCATGTAGAATACAGACGTGTAAAAATAACGGATACTAATAAAGCATAAATTTTTTTTTTACTTGTTTCAAACCTTTTTCTGATAGAGGTTTGTTTTAAAACTTTAGGTGCTCCAGAGTAACCTTTTTTTGTAAATTTTACATGGTCATAATCTTATGGTCTGTGACACAGCTCTGTTGTTCTAAATATTTTAGGTATTTTTCACCATGTTCAAACCCTCATTAAAAGATAATTTTCTCACTCCTATCAAATTCATTATCTGTGTCGGTGTCGAAATCGTTTTCTTCCTGCGGAGACTTCAAAACAGAGCCAATGATTTCTTCATCGGCTGTCTGATATGCCAGTGTTGGCTCATCTGAAGACATCATCCATACAAAAAACCTCTTCTGGGCTAAGATTTTTTTCCTGCCACTAGCACAGAATCATTATTATTCGGTAATGATGACGTCGTTATTGGATAAATATTTTTTTTAGGTTTTTCATTCTCCATTCTGCGGTTTCTGGAGCCTATAAATTCAATGTTTATATTTTGAGAGACCAATGCGGATTTCAGGAGTTGGCAGATTTCAGGTCGGCGGATTTTCGGTACTCGACTGTAACACATTTCGGTGAACTTCAAAGCACTTTTGAGCACATAGGGAAATCGCTTTCATTCTATGAACACACTACGTGCGGTTATTTTTGGAAACACTGGTAAAACACCTCAGCGGGAAGCATATAAGCATTCTCTACCGCACCACGCGCATAGGAAAAAATCCGTACTTATGATTGGACTGACTTTCCAATGACATCATTTTCTTTTGGGGTAATGACGTTTAGGCGGGATTCAGACAGTTTTGTTTTCGTTGAATGACGCGCGTGAGTGAATGAAAATTATCATTTGTATTAATTTAGAAGAATTTGACTTCTAAATTAATATTTGTTCGGCGTGTTATTGTATTTTAATCATTTGTATTCTTTGAATAATAATGCCAGACGAAAAAATTGACATGCACCTTCTACAGATGGCATCCTGTTTATGGAATAATAAAATTATAAAATCCTTCAAAGAGTCTGTTAATATCAGAAGCAATCTTATGTGGTAGTAAGTGTGCAATTTTGTTACATTCTCTTCCTTTCACATTGCAGAAAATATTTCCTTTTGCAACTGTATATGTTATTTCCATGTTAATGTTCGTCTTTCACACTTCTAATATTCTGTTGCCTTAAATGAAGGAAAAAGCGCATTCAGTATATTCGCTGAGTACATGTGTATAAGAAAAGAAACTTTCTGCTCTGATAAACACTATTTTTATTTAAAGGTACGAAAGATTTCACACATTAAAAAAGGGGCAATGCTCATAAAGTGCATATTCATGGGAAATATTCAATTTATGCATAGTTATCTCTATTTCTGTACTTCAAATCTATAGCATTGTAATTTCAAAAATAAATTTTACTTTTTTAGACTGACTACAAATATCGTGAATTTACTGTGTATTATGTAGCTCCCAACGTTTTTGCTGTTTACGAAAACTGAATTGTCCTATGCTTTCGAAGATTGCATCTACAAAGAATTTATATTTAATGAACATGAAACGATGAATTAATAATCCCGAAATCTTTAATATGAAGGCTTTTAAATTAAGAATGCATTTATTAAAAACCTCTGTACCTAATATTATTACAGAGTTAACACACTAAAAGAAATACTGATTTTCCTCTCTATGAAAAAAAAAAAGCACTAAATTTTTGTATTAAATTCATCATGCTACAGAGTCTTAATAATTGTGATCGGCAACAAAAATTCAACGCACGTCATTAACGGTAATAATCTCTTCAGTACTGCTCTCAAAAATTGTAAACAAACGGCATGGAGGTGTACTTTCGAGCCCAAGCAAAATAAAGGCGTTCCTAAGCGTAGAAGAAATGATGTCATTGGAAGCTGTATCCAATCACGAGGATGGATTTTCCTAATGCGTGTGGCGCGGTACAGAACGCTTATATGCCAGCGGGAACTATAGTAGAATTTTTTTTTCACTTCTAAATATTGAAAAATTGGCCGAATAAAATTTCCATTTTTAATTCGAGGGATCCTGTCGAATAGGTAAAAATGTGATAATTCTGTAGATAACTTGAGGGTAGAAGATAGCTGCGTAAATACTAGAAGATGACATTACGGTGAAGGAAACTTTAGCAAAGGTGGCTTTGTTTTATATACAGTTTTATTTCGTTTTTAAAACAGGTTAACAAATCATCGTTATGCGTGGTGTATGTACCTCACAATTTTAAAGCTTACATCTTTTTAGACTTAAGACAATAAATAGAAAAAGCAAATAATAATTTTGGTAAGAAGCAGGGCGAAGGAGGAAAAAAAAAAGGCTGCGCAGTTTAGTAATAGCGGTAATTGTAGCCTTCGTGGAGTACTTTCTAAGGGAAATTCGCTCTTATACCCGTTACACATGGGGAAAACTACGGAAACGATCATGCAGCCAGTCCCTTCGCAGGATTCGAACATCGGACCGAACTACCAGAGTTCAGCGACTTTACCGCTCGGCTACTGGTTGGCCTCCGCGAGGGGATGAGAGCTTTCCTGCTTTGATAAATTTGCTCAAAGACGCAAATTACAGTTTAAAATTTAAAAACTATCTTACAAAAACGATCAAAGTAATCTGTATCTTTATCAGCCCAACCCCTACAGGCCCTACAGTGTGCCCAAAACGCAAAATTATGAATAAAAAACATAGACAAATTTTAAAAAACTTTAGAAAAATAGAAAAAAGTTTTTAAAAAAATATTTGGCCCACCAGCGGCCGAGCGGTAAAGACGCTGAACACTGGTAGTTCAGTCCGAGGTTCGAATCCTGCGAACGGGCTGGCTGCATGGGCGTTTTCGTGGTTTTCCCCATGTGTAACGTGTATACGAGCCAGTTTCCCTTAGAAAGTCCTCCACGAAGGCACCCTTCCACTTAGGCAGATAGCCCTCCTGTGCTTTGCCATAATTGAATAACCTAACCTTAAAAAAATATTTCAATACTCGATCTATCTAGTCTTCTTCGCTGTCCACTATGTGACTAGATTTACTCTTTTTAACTGTCACAACTCTAACAGAAAGAAGCGAATTTACGTGCCTATAACAGCATCGACTTCTTGCGGTGAGAACTTTAAATGAGAAAGGCAGTTTAACAATAAATTTAAGGAAAAAAAAAAGAAAAGGAAAACAAAAATCTGAAAGGTTTCAGATTTTAAATTACGTCCAAAGGGCAGTATTTTTTTTAACGTTTTGTGTGTTACCTTTATTTATTAAATATCATGTTCTGCGTACTCAGTTCAACAGCAATATCGCAAAATAGTTTTCAAATGAGCATATCTTTAGAATTTCCGATACACAGTCTCGTTGCGCTGGAGATATTTTTTTTTCTCTCCCGTGCAGTGTTGCCAGAAAGAAATTCATCAGAAATTCGTTGAAGTGTTACGAAATATGAAATCGGTAATAAAAATAAATTTCAAATTCCAAATCGGGGCTTAAACGTGGCAATATTCTATGGAAGATTACGTTATTCAAATTTTGATGGCTCTATTTACAGTAGTTTTATCACAATACGAGAAACATACATACATACATACATTCATGCAGATTCTTCATTATTTAATTTCTTTAAATATAACACAGGGCTGTAATATTAAGTGGCAACAATTTGAAAAGTAATTCGCCGTGTATAGTTTTCAGCGCAAAATGCCAAAACGAAATTAATAGCCCTTCAGGGCGAATTGTCTCTTAGGACTAATAAGAGTTATTCACACAATTCAAGTTTAAACCTAAGGCAGCGTTCAGACGGGGGCATAATGAGCCTAGAGGCATAGTCATAAGGGCATAAAATACGGGAGTTCCGTTCACACCTGCGAGACGGGGTCTAAGCTGTGGCCAATGGGAGAAGCTAAATTTGCGTATGCGTGGATGTGTCTACAGCTTTCCCGCTCGATTGATTTCCTGCGTTCGCTCTGCTTGTTGCCGCTTCGTTTTAGCTTCGCTCTGATTGCTTATCCCAAGTCGGCATAAAGTTGAAAAGTTAGAACCTTACGCCAAGAACCCTAAACGAGATTTTGTGACGTAGCACAGACTGGTTGCCTTGGCAACGCAGCTCGGCTTAAACCACTTATGCCCATTAGCTCCCGTGTGAACGCAGCCTAACAGGCTGGCTCAGAAACCTACACCGGCGATATGCTAACTAGACGGCAAATTAGGCCAGGCGTTCGCAACCCTATGCCCTCGAGAATCATGGCACCCGCCGATCGTTCAACGTGCGCCCACCGCTGTGCGATGACAATAAAAATGTTTTACATTTCAATAAAATTCTATGCGATATTTTTCTCATTTTCGATTAAATGGAAATTGTGTTCCAACACAGGTACCAGCATAAAGCGAAATGCAGCAAACCTTCTTCTTTTTTTTTTTAATGTATTATTAACTCGGTGGTGTTTTACTTATTTAATTCAGTATTAAATCCTTGAACCCCACAAACACTAAGAAGCGAATAACCGCATAAGCGTGTTGTGAATAGAAACGTAAGACTTACGAAGGCTTAACTACCCTTTATTTCTCAGAATAAATATGATACAATCAGTTCCTAACTTGGAACGTACAACAAAGTCTCCACTTGGGCTTCAACGTAAATGAATAGGAAATTAAACTTAACTAAAGCTAACTGAGAGATATAGCCGAAGCTATTAAGATTCTTTAAGTAGTTGGCCCCTAAATCCTAATTAATTGGGCGAAGCCAAACAAGTGCCTAAAGTACGGCTGAGCGTAGCAATAGCTAAGAGAGACGTAGCCAAAAGGCAAACGGGCGCTAGTCAGAAACTCAAGCTCTCTCTCTCGAAGTCGGTGAAACATCGACTGCCTTAAATACTACTCTTTACTCATTTGCATTAACTGCGTTTCTGAAATTACGTTCTGGTAGGAAATTGTAAGCTGAAACTAGAATAGATAGGAAAGATGCATAAACTTAAAATAACTGTTAATAAAATTAGGATAAACCTTGCAACTCTATGCAATTATAAATTCACCTCGAAAACGTAAACGGTGCCTGCCGTGCAACAGGTATTCTAGAATGTGCTCTTAGGGACAAAAAGGTTGGGGGTCCTTGAAGTACACTAACTAGACTGCTACAAAGATTAACAGCTGAAGGACAAAAATAGTAAAGTGCGCTTCACCAGCGAAATTACGCTCTGTCTAACATTTTCGTTTCAGCCGTTTAAATACTCTTGTTCACCTGCTTCATTTGCATCCTGGCGAGAGAAAATAAGAGAATTCAGAAAAGATTAAAAAATCGAAATAAATACAGGGTTATTCAAAAAGAAAGAGCAGATTTCAAACATTTATTTCTTCCAAACTACAAAAGATAGAAACATGATTCTAGTGTTAATGGATAGAGAAAAGTTTACAATTATGGTATGCTTTCAATATGAGCACGGTGTGTGAAAGATGAAAAGTGGATTCATCGGAAAAAATGAATCGTTCAGCAAAATTGTCTTCTTCCATATCATCTAACATGCTGCTGCAAAATTCGTAACTTTTGTTGTGGTCGTCAGGATGCAATTCGTGCAATAACTGCAGTTTGTATGGCTTCATGTGCAGCGATGTTTTAGAACTTCCCATACCGTTGGTTGAGGAATTTTAAGTTCTTTGCTTGTGGCTTTCTTTGGGCTCCAACCGACAAATAATACGTAGCGTATTCGGAAACTAAGTACCGTTTCATTCTAGCGCTGTGGTAGGCGTCCCGCGCATTCGCACTAGTCTTTCTTGTTCACTGACTTTCAATTGTCGCCATTTTGGTTGCTCTATGTTGTGTTTTCAGTTTGCTGTGCACATTCAAAATGTTTAAGACAATTAGTTCTCCCGCTGACTGTGAGATTCGTGCCGTGATTAAATTTTTGAACGCGAGGAATGTTAAACCGGCCGAAATTTATCGTCAAGTGACAGAAGTTTACGGTGAATACGCGATAAGTGATGGAATGGTGAGAAAGTGGGTAAGAATGTTTAATGCAGGTCGAACAAATGTCCACGCCGAGGCTCGGAGTGGTCGGCCTTCTGTTGTCACCGATGATTTGGTAAGGAAAGTTGATGAAGCAATTCATGAGAACAGACGCTTCACAATGACAACTCTTTCAGAGGCATTTCCACAAATTTCACGTACTGTTTTGTTCGAAATTGTGTCTGACCGCTTGAATTATCGCAAACTGTGTTCCCGATGGGTTCCAAAAATGCTCACTGATGTTCACAAAACAAAGCGACTTGGTAGTGCCCTGACATTTCTCACGCGGTACAGTGATGAGGGAGAAAACTTTTTAAACCAAATTGTGACAGGTGATGAAACTTGGGTGTGTCATTTCACACCAGAATCGAAACAACAATCGATGGAGTGGAGACACACTCATTCTCCGAAAAAACAAAAGTTCAAAGTGACAATGTCATCACAAAAAATCATGTGCACTGTCTTCTGGGATAGGAAAGGCGTTTTGCTTACTGAATTTCTTCCCAGAGGTGAAACCATTAATGCGGCACGATATTGTGAGACTTTAACAAAACTAAGGCGTGCCATTCAAAACAAACGAAGAGGAATGCTCAGTAAAGGAATTGTGTTGCTCCATGACAATGCTCGGCCCCATACTGCTGGTGTCACTCAATCGTTAATTCGACAGTTTCATTGGGAGCAGTTCGATCACCCGCCGTACAGCCCGGACTTGGCGCCGTCCGACTATCACTTGTTCCTGCACATGAAGCGCGAGCTTGGTGGCAAGCGCTTTGGATCTGACGATGACACGAAAAATGCTGTGGAGTCGTGTTTATCGAAACTGGCGGGAAGTTTCTTTGACGATGGTATACAAAAACTGGTCACCCGCCATGACAAGTGTTTGATCATTGGCGGAAACTATGTTGAAAAATTGTTTAAGACATGTATTTTCATGTAAAAATAAAATTGGATTCGAAAAAATTGTTTTACTGTTTGTTTGTTTTTTTTCTTCAAAACGGTACTTAGTTTCCGAATACGCCTCGTACCAGAACAAACAACAGCGCCAATGCGGCCAAAGTTGGAACTTTTACCTGTACTAATAATAAATTGTACACTTTTCTCTATCCATTAACGTTAGAATTATGTTTCTATCTTTTGTAGTTTGGAAGAAATACATGTTTGCAGTCTTCTCTTTCTTTTTGAATAACCCTGTATTATTACATCTAAACAAAACCCTATAATACATATAAACAAAGTTTAGAAATTTCAAACTAAGATAATAAATTATTTATTAGAGTAGCGCAGTATGATGCAAAATTAATTAAATAATCAAGAGATAATAATTCATTCAAAAATTAAATCAAGAAATGGTTTAAAATTCTAGCAGGAAACACACACACATCGAAGCTGAAACAAAAACAATTCAATAAAATAATGTTAAAAAAATAATATAATTAATATAAAATAATAAAATA
>KK114789.1:168998-181241 GCA_000611955.2 Stegodyphus mimosarum
TTTTTATTCTTAAAAATACCTTTTTAATGATGTTTTTTAAATTAAAATTTCCGTTGCTTGGAGATGTAATATGGAGAGTTTTCTTTTTATAATTTATATATATATATGTTAGGTACATTATTTGATTTAACTTTTTGCTATGCATTTAAAACCTTTGAAAATAAAGAATGATCTCATTCGTCCCACCCTACCAGCAGCTCTGCTTTTCCAGAAACACACAACTTTCCATTTCATTCATGTAGACTCTTCTTTTCATTCACTGAAGAAGGAAGCAGTAAGGGGAGATCGTTCATTATTTTTTTTCCATTTCGTTTAAATATGATTTTACTGTAAAATTACCGCTTACAGATAAGCGTTGTAATCAAACTGAAATTTTGCAATTGTTATTTATTTTAATCTGGTTTAAGACGATGACATTATGCAAGCTTCATTTATGGTCTGTTCCATGATGTACCTTTAACAGGGGTTAACCACTTCCCTCCCCCTTCGCGTTAAGGTTTAGGATCGACTTAACCCATTCCCCACGACTGAGGCGTGGGAATGCTCGGAGCACCTCACTTTCATCCTTTTGCGTAGGCGATGCCTATTTCCCATGTCCACCAACAGATGTCGCCACTGATCGCTCTCCGCAGTGGGCTGGAAAGCTATCCGGCGCGCGCCCCGAAAACTTGCGAGCTACCCATCATACGCCCGTGAGATCCTTTCCTTTGCCATCTTCTCCGCCCCTGCAATATACCAGCTACAGGTAAGCCCTTGCTCCATATACCTGCGGTCTTCTTCGTAGGGTTACCACGCAGCTGGCCCGCGAACGTATCTCTATGGCATGATGTTTGGGATTTTAAGGGAGGTCTCGTAGGCCAAGATGCAGACACAGTATTGATTACTGCAGGGGGGGAGGGGGAGACGATGGCGCCGGGGGGAAGGCACAGAAAATAGTTTCTTTGCTTCCGCTTCGTTCTAGAAGCCACATGACCCCGAGAGAGGTCAAGTGAATGGTTGCTTCAGAGGGTGTGGTTGCGTCATGTTTATTGAGTAGGGTCTTTTCATTTTCTGTTCTTTCAAAATTGAGTCAATTCAGTTTTCGGATCATTTAATTTGATAATTCAAAAATCTTAACATTTTACAGCTTCCTCGAAAATCATCTGTTACCAATATGGCACTGAACTCGCTATCATACTTTTTTTTTTCTTTTTTTAATCCTTCCGACTGGAATTTCCAAAGGAATAGAGAGCGTTTTGTTTAATTTCAAGTACCACGGAGTGACTTGTTAGTATATTTTTGTTTAAAAAAAAAAGTCTATAACACACACTAAATGAATTACTTATTCAATCTGGTTTAAATTTTTAGTAAATGAATTACTTATTCGTTTAGTGTTATTCATTTTTGCTGTATACGTACACGCTTATGAATAATGTGTAATTTAAATGTAGTCGCAAGAAAAGAGGGGGAAGAGAACACTTAATCTAGATATCAGATCGGAATTTGGAAACTGTAAACAACGATTAAGAGATAAATTTCGCGTATCTGTATTATGCATTAGTAGATACGAATATCTTAAAAATTGAAAATTATAAAAATTTTTGATTTCTGTGTACTCAATTAAACTCTTTCTAAAAACAACCCTCTGCAATTTCAGATGATTTTGGTGTCTCAGATGGGTGAGGTTCAATGCCAATGTTTATTTTCGTTTTCGAATACACTGGCCTCTTTTAAAAGGTATCTTAAGGGGGAGTACTAACAAAGAGAATCATTATTTCAAACTTATATATTTATAAAAATAATAGGCTTTAATATAAAATTTTGAGCACGTGACTAAGATACCCGAGGAAAGGATTTTAAATTTGTGTTAAATTTTGAATCTGATATACGTTCTATAAAGTACTGTTTATTTAAATATTATTTAAATACCATTATTTTTAAATACCATTTTTATTTATTTAAATACCATTTTTATGCTTTAATTTGTTGGTTGAATAGTAATTAATATTTGAAAACATGGTTTATCAGTTATTGTACTACTGCGGCCTGATTAAATTTTCGAAAAACACTCTAAAATTGCAGGAAGTGACATTTTTTTTTTAAGTAGTGCTTATTTAATCTGAATTAAATTTTAATCTTTCATTTTCAAAATTTGATTTCATCTCTATTACTTAAATTTTCTTTAAAGCTAAGCTGTTCTAATAGCGTTGCACTGTTTTAAAGCAATGCAAGTAATTATCAATTTTAAGTGAAAAAGTTTCTTACTAAAAGTTGGTAACTTGTCACATTTTCTGCGAAGTTCGGAGTTAAAATAATGTGGAGAAAGTATCTAATCAGCTAACCAATAACATTTCTGTAATTTGTTTTCATTATTATCAGTAATTAAATTTAAATATTTGTTCCTTTCTTTGAGATAGTTAATAGTCTTGGTTAATTATTAGTTAACTATTAATTAATAGTTAATAGTTTTGAAGATAGTAAATCAATCACATTATTTACGTAGCATTTTTCATCTTAGTTAATAAGGTTTTACTAATCTACATTCCTTTCGCCATAATGTTTAAATTAATGCCGATATCTGTTTTGAAATCCTTGCGAAATTGTCTTTAAAATGATTATGCATAGTGCGTAAAATTGGCCTTACTTTTCAAAATGCATGCATTTAAAAGCTCACGTATGTGTTTTCAAGTTGCAAAGATATGTTTTATAACTGTGAGAACAATTTGAACATTTAAATTAATCTTTAGGTATGTTAAAGCTACGAATCCCTTAATTCGAATGGTATCTGAAAATACTTACTTCATTGTGATCAGTTATATGTTTGATTTAGTATTGAATTTTAATCCCTTTCTATTCTTTCTTCCTTATATGAAGCAAAGCAAGTATTGTAATCACGAAAAATTCCGGGTACCGTATTTCCACGAAAATATCCATTTTGACAGTTATCGAATGCAATTTAACGATATTTCCCAAAACAAATAATAAAACTGATTCAAAATGGATTCAGATGAGAATTTTTGTATGTATCTCGCATAACTCAAAAACGAGTAGCCTCAGAACGTTGAACTTTTTTATATAGGATTGTTATAGCATGCAGTTGTGTACCTCCTTTTTTGATGGCAATCGGCCGCACCAAAAGTATATAAATATATCTGCCAACTCTTTTGCTCGGCACCGTGTGTTCAGTTTTTTATTCTTATATGTTGGTAAATTCTGCGTTTTTTTTCGCTTCGATTGACCTGCATTTTTCTTATCTTCCGGTTAAGGTTTTTAGGCCTTTAATTAACTTCCACACAATAGTTGTAGAATTACCAACAATTTAAAAGTTCTTCAAGTGGGTCTAAGCCTAATTTTTATACCATGGCAGCCATATTTGTTTACATTTGAAACCTGCCAATTAGACAGCATATATATATATCCACTCTGTTACTGGGCTCAGTGAGCTCAGTTTTTTTATTCTTATGTGTTTGTAAATTGTGCATTTTTTGCTTTCAAAATGATGGAATTATGTTGTTCTTATCTTCCGGGTAAGGTTTTTATGCCTTTAGTAAATCTGCATGCAATATTTGTAGAATGATCAACAATTTAAAAGTTGTTTAAGTGCAGCTAAGCCCAAAACTATTCTCATGGCGGACATATTTGTTTACATTTGAAACTTAGCAGAGTAGTCGATTTGTTGCCAATCTAGAGAAACTAAGCTTCGCATCAGGAAAGGTAACGTTTTCTTTTATTATTGCGAATTAAATCATGCTTAATTCCATTCATGCTTAAATCATGCTTAATCATCCATTCTGGAATTATCATTTAAGTTATTAAATTATCCTATATGATGACTCAGCATAGCGTCCACAACGTCAGTTTCTACGCCTTCAGTGTCTTTTTGCCGAGTGAGACCAAAAGTAAACTTTCAGTTTTGTGCACCGAAAAATATGCCTTCTTGCCCGCCGGCCAAATTGCTTGTCTTTGCATAGAAACTCTAATTCTAATTGTAAACATTTTTCTTTAAATTGTTTTAACTGTATTTATATTTTTTCAATTTTAATAAAGATATTTCGAGGTTTCATGTATTTTTGTCTTATCGCGAAGTGAAAACTGAAGTAATTGAATGAGAAATATATCTCTAATGAAATTCGAGGGAATAAGTTTAAATGAAATGCAGGAAAAAATTGCGCATAATTTAATATTCCGTACGAGGAAGTCATGTGGTGTACACATCAGAATTTTTGTGTGGTTTTACTCCTGATTTATTGCCCCTTTTCTTTAAGGAGAAAATTCCGCAAGTCCCTTAAAGGTGTAAAACTCAAGTCCCTTACAGCGATTTTCTTTAGCAACAAGACCCTTACAGCGATTTTCTTTAGCAACAAGACCCTTACAGCGATTTTCTTTAGCAACAAGACATCCCTGCTTTACACGAACGAAAATGTTTAGATACTACTGTCTTCACACAAGATGGTGCACCACCTGACGTTACCGGTGAAGGCACACTTATAAGGTACTTCTCCGGCTTTCTTCGCATGCCTTCGTGGTGTAGTGGTCTGCATGCTCGACGCGTAACCGAGAGATCCGTGGTTCGATTCCCAGCGAAGGCGTTGCTCATTTTTCATGTTTCTTGCTTCAAAAATACCTAATGTCTCTACACTGGCGCCCGAACTAAAAAGGTGCTGGATGATGATTCTCCACCACCGGGATTTGGCGATTGGGTCTCCAAAACCCCAGTCGCCCTTTAAAAGGGGGAGTATATAAGGTATTTCTCGCGCTTTCTTCGCGTGCCTTTGTGGTGTAGCGGTCTGCATGCTCGACGCGTAACCGAGAGGTCTGTGGTTCGATTTCCGGCGAAGGCGTTGCTCATTTTTCATGTCTCCTGCTTCGAAATAACCTAATGGCTCTACACACTTTGCGCCCGTTTTGGAAATGATCAGGTAATTTGGAGTTGTCACAACAAATTGGCTTTCTCGTTCTCCAGACTTCAAAACCCATGTAACTTCTGGTTGTGGCGATCGATTCCTGTAAGACCGTATCTATGGCGGAAGCATACGGACTGTGCCTGAATTGAGAGCAAGCATAACATATCAAGTTGCTGCATATTGATTGAGAAAGCCTTCGAGCTACTGTTGAATACGCTATAGCACGCTTTGAACGTATGATTGACGCAAATGGAATGCTCATTTAACAAACGCTGTGTGATCGGTGAAAGTTTTGCGTTTCCAGTTTTTTTTCCTTCTTTCCCCATGAAAATATTATACTTTTTTCTCATAGTTCATATAACTTACATACCACGTTCCAACTACATAAATAGGCTAAACAGGGTAAGTTTAATTAAGCAGGGTAAATTTAATATTAACCAGCCTGTACGTTAGAAAAAGCTACCAGAACTTCTGTTGCTTCTAGTTGCCTTTGGAAACATAATTGGAATCCTGTCTATTATCATAGAGCTTGCTCAAAACTATGTTCGTGCGTGTGTTGAAGGTACAACAAAGATAAAAAGGGTTAAATTTACCCTTTATTTGCTCGCAGCGTATACAAAGCAGCTTCGGAATACAAAGGCAGCACTTATGGTCTACAGAGGCTGTTCGCACATTTTTTAGACGATGTATATTATATTCACAAAACTAAATTACATAACATTCTTGTGTTTTAAATGTTCTATTTGACATCCCTTATTCTGAACTATCTTTCGACACCGCAATTTCCAGGATAATAATGCCTCCTTTTGAAGTGTCAGAAGAGGTATTCTATCCCATTCCTCCCCAACAGCTTTCCAGAGTCCTGTTAGGGTTTTGGGACAACGTTTGGATAATGCGGTTTTTAAAAGTCCGAAAGCACAAAAATCCATAGGTGACACATCGGGAGATTTAGTAGGGATATCGGTGAAAGGTATGGCCTGGATACCAGTTTTTTGTTTCATTTCTTTTAGGAAATTTACAGTGGATTTTGATGTGTGACTGCTGGCTTTGTCCCGATGGAGTCTCGCAGATGGATGGCACTGTGGGTAAAGCGATGGTGTTTCATTCAGAAAAATGGGCGATAAAATATGTTTGTGATAGTATTTGGAGTTAATCTTGATATTTTTTTTTTTGCACTCTCTTTATTTTGAACTTGCCATTATAAGAAAAACCAGCAACCATGATGAATCCCTCAGAAAAACTTTCTTTCGATTCTTTGAACCATGTACTTGAATTTTTTTCTCCCCTTTTATCGTAATAAATGGCTCTTTTTTTGTTACAGTCATTTAAGTACACCCACGCTTCATCTATTGTGACAATTGTTTTCCATTTTTCTTTGGATAAGTGTTTCTCATATAGAATTGTGCAGCGTGTCCCGCGTCGAGCGATGTTCGTAACTTTATCAAAATCCTGATCTCGAACAGGGAGCTGAATGCAGCTATGTTCTGTGGTAGAATAATTGTGGTTAAGTGGTAGAATAACTGCACGTAAGAAGGGTTTTAAAATGACCCTTTTATTAAACGACTATTTACAGCCACTTCCCAACTCGGAAGGGATAACAGAAAATAATGACCGCACTTGGGTCTAAACTGAAAAATCAAGTAATTTAAACTAAAGTTAAATAGAAATTAAGTAATCGTTGCTCACAGAGTTATAAACGCGAGGTTGGCCTCTATGCTGAACTATTAATGGTGCGTAACAAGATTTAGCTAATACTAACGCACTTAGATTTCTTCAATAAGTAATAGCGTAACAGCGCTAAGGCTTAGAACTTAAATACTAGCTAGTCAGGTGGACGTCGAACAGAGCCGCAGTGATCCGAGACTAAAAGCTCTCTCACACCGAGAAGTTCCTCGCTAACCCTTAAATACAAAACTTGGCTCCACTTCAAATTAGCATAAAGCTGAAACGCGCGCTCATTCTAACGGGGAGAAGAAACAGGAAAGAGAAAATTAACATAAAACTTTGTTAGTTTAAACTAAAACCTTACAACTTGCAGTGCTGTTCTCAGTAATTTAAAGTAACCTAATAAACAGAGTTGTAAAAGTACAATTAAAATTCATTAATTCGCAGTGTATTCCAATTATTAATTCTAATGCTCACAAATTAATAGCCTGCAAAGACCACTGTGTTCACATGTGCAATATTTAACTTTGGAGAACCACTGAGATTTCTAGAACAAACAACTAGCTTTGTATATTTCCTTATTTAAATAACAAAGTTTAAATGTTTTCATTTATATAAATTCGATCAGATATTAGAGCGTAAAATTTCAGTAAAGTAACTTAATATTCATAAATAAATATCAAAGCTTTTAGAATATTAAATGAATATACCTAAATGTAAAAGTTTGTAAGATTTGTAATAATTTTATTATCAGTTATTTTAAGTTTATGCATCTTTCCGATCTATTCTAGTTTCAGCTTACAATTTCCTACCAGAATGTAATTTCAGAAACGCAGGTAATGCAAATGAGTAAAGAGTAGTATTTAAGTCAGTCGATGTTTCACCGACTTCGAGAGCCTGACTTTCTGACTAGCGCCCGTTTGCCTTTTGGCTACGTCTCTCTTAGCTATTGCTACGCTCGGCCGTACTTTAGGCCCTTGTTTGGCTTCGTCCAATTAATTAGGATTTAGGGGCCAACTACTTAAAGAATCTTCATAGCTTCGGCTATACCTTTCAGTTAGCTAAGTTTAATTTCGTATTCATTTACGTTCAAGCCCAAGTGGAGGCTTTGCTGTACCTTCCGAGTTAGGAACTGATTGTATTTATTCTAAGAAATAAAGGGTAGTTAACCCTTCTTAAGTCTTATGTATCTGTTCACACATTTAAGCGATTATTCGCTTATTAGTGTTTGTAAGGTTCCTAGGATTGAACGGGCCCACCAGCGGCCAAGCGGTAAAGACGCTGAACACTGGTAGTTTGGTCCGAAGTTCGAATCCCGCGAGCGAGCTGGCTGCATGGGCGTGTTCGTGGTTTTCCCCATATGTAACGTGTATACAAGCCAGTTTCCCTTAGAAAGTCCTCCACGAAGGCATCCCTCCCTTTAGGCAGATTGCCCTCGTGTGCTTTGCCATAATTGAATAACCTAACCTAACCTAGGATTGAACACTGAATTAAATATGTAAAACCCCACTAACATTTTAACATACTGTTTATTCATCAGAATTTCGCTGTTTCGGTAAACTATAAATGATGAATTGCAATTCACGCTGTAAAATAATCAGACGAGAAGAATGTGAGTTAATTCATCTCAGCTGATTTAATCTAAATGGTAGCAATTTATCAGCAGTCGTTTAAATCAAATTAATTTATAATTTCTGCATTCTTCTTCGTCTTGCTGCTTTCATTAAAGTCTTATGCGCGTCCTCGAGCAAAGGAATGTCTTTGAGAATGCAGAATCGGTAGGGAAGTGAGTAGTTAAAAATTGAATTTTTAGAAAATAAAATGCAATCTTTTCAAGTTGTCCCAGAATAGTAGCGTTTCCATAGAAAATTTAATTAGCAGCATCGTGTACATCGGAGCAACGGGTAAGTGAAAGATACAGGAATTTTATTCCTTGCCACTTCGGCTATCAATTCTAAAAAATTACACGTTGTTCATGTACAATGGTTTGTTTGCATTAATGCATTTCGAGCGACATGTTACAGAAATGGTGCAATTAAATCTTGAATAAGTTTTGTGTGATTAAATGTTGCGTGAAACCTGGTAAAAAGAGCAAAAGAGCTTGTAGAGTTCTACTGTGTGAAATCTGGAAAACAGTAACTGCACAGAAGAAAGTTTAAACTCTTTAAATTATTTACAATGCGTCAACTTGACGCTAACATACTGTTACGGAATGTCCAAGCGCGGTAAGATAGCTTCCCCTCAAAACAGGTTTAGGGTTGCCAGAAAATGGCAAGGGGTGGCAGGGTTGCCACATTTGGAGAAAAATCGCCCATTTGGCGACAAAATTGGCGATATGTCATGGACGGATGGAGAACTTTCTGGAACGAATTCTTACTGGTTGAGCCCAGAATGTTCTCGAACACAAGCCAAAAGCTACATAAACCCTGCTGGTACATAGAGATCGAGTCAGTCAGTTAAGACAAAGAATATGTACTGTTAAGAAGGAAAACTTCTCAGAAGCAGAAGTGGCTCCCTTCCAACGAAAAGGGAAACAACTGCGCATGCGTGAAATATCTGTCGCCAAAAAGCGCCATAGCTCGAAGCTGAATGCCGAAGTTGGTTTGGACAGGTTCGACCGTTACGTTTAGCAAGAGTTTAAACAATAGGTTCTTTGGTTTCAAGTAGCGATATGGACAATGGAAGTTCAACAGCCAGTGAAAGGGAAACTTAACCTAATATTTCATCATTTCCGAGTTTAAATTATCGCGAAAAGTCAAAGAACGATTCATCTTAACCCGCGTTCCTCAATGTCCTATAGACGTCGCGGAGGGGGAAAATGTCGGCTAAGTACCAAAGAACCGGCACATCACAGAGGGGAAATTCTCGCCAACAGATTCCGTCGCCGAATCCCTTGGCGAATGTTCCCTTTTCTTTGTAGCGGCGTTGCAGACAAAGTGGTTTACATTACGTCTATGGAGCCTTTCCTTCTTTACATAGAGGTTCTTTGGTTAAGAGTCATTGCGGAGTCGGTCATTGCGGGTCATTCTGTCACTGACAATTTAGGGGAATGAAGGCTTATAGGAAAGAGCTACAAATTAAATTTAACTGGTTATTTAAAATAAATATAAATCCCTACAAACTGCCAAAAAAGCATGCGGTGGAATAGAGACCGCATGACCAATGGACAGCATCAGTTTTAACACGGCATAAGACTTTTTTAAATGACTAGAAAAGTTTGGAAGTAGGTATTTAACAGATAACTTTCAATTTGGTAACTACCTACTTCAAAAAGGGATAAACATATAATCATTTATATTTTCACGAAGAGTTTGGAAGTGTCCTCGTATTCAGCCGAATGTGAATCATCATGACATTTTCTTCCTGGAATTACGCCACCAAAAATACCAGAAAGAGTATACCAATGTAATACCAAACTTTTGACCACAAAGAATATTTCGATGGTTCCACAATCTCATTGCTGACATAATTCTCAGTTTCGGGATTATTGTTTTCTTTTGCCGTTGCTTTAAAATTTCACAGAAATATCCTGAACTCCATTACTAAACTGATTCTCAGGCCTGGGAATTTCTTTCTTTGTCCATAGTTAACAGGCAATCGCACTTTGATTTCCGTATGCAGCAAAGCGTAGAAACTGGATATCACCAATCGCCATCGTTTCTTTCAGTATTTAGAAGTCACCAAATTCTTCGAACGATGAGTAGATGATAATGCATAATCTTTTTCTTCTGTGTTCCTCTGCATTCCATCCTCCTTTAATTCAGCCTATAAGATCTAGTCCTCTTAGACCATTGAATTGCTTCTTTGGCCGGATCTTTCGCCGATAGAAAACAAGTGGTCCATGGTTGCTTAACGATTGACCCAGATTACATCCCAAGCTGCTACACCAGATCAACTTTGGCAACGTGTAGAAGCTGCTTGGTCTGCTGTACCCCAAGAACACATCCAAAGTCTCTTTGAATCAATGCCGGTGATCTCCAACAATGGCGGCTACACTGGCTACTGATTCTAGAAGGAACCACACTTCACAGAATTCTATAAATTTAATCATTTGATACTTGGTCAACATGTTGTCTACTAAATAAATTTTGTTATGATATCTCTTGTCTTTCTTGGCGTTGCAATTTCGGTGGCCAGCAGTGTATATAAAGAAATTGAATAATGAAGAATCTGCATAAATGTATGTATATTTCTCCAACTGGGATAAAACAACGGTACCTAGAGCCATCCAATTTTAAATAACGTACGTTTCCACCCGAATATGCGCGCCTGGAAGCTCGAATTTGGAATTTTTTTATTATCTAACTTTATATTCTATTCTATATTTTGTAAAACTTTAACGAATTTTTGATGAACAAACTCAAACGATTTAAAAGCGATCAATGGCAACATTCTATGGGGGAAAAAAACCTTTTTTATCTACAGCGCGCGAACTGTATATCGGAAATTCTGAAGATATGCTCATTTTAAATTATTTTGCGATATTGCCGTTGAACTGAATTTATGGTTTACGTGCGAAGAACATGATATTTAATAAAAAAGATAACACACAAACGTTAAAAAACGCCCCTTTGGACGTAATTTAAAATCTGAAACCTTTCAGAATTTTTTTTCTGTGTCATATTTTGTAAAACTTTTAACTAATTTTTTTAAGTTTTCCTTTATTTCACTGGGAATTTCTTACTAGCGAACTTTCGATTTTACGGAGGCTCCTCGGTGGCGAGTGAGCTCCGAGCGCTGAATATTGGTAACTCCATCCGGATTCAAACTTTGACGAACAAGCTATCTGCGTAGGGTTTTGAATGATGCTCTCCGTTTATAACGTAAATATGAGTAAACTTTTCTTAGGAAACCTCCCTCCTCTTAAATAGGCAGCTGTCATGTGCTTTGCCGTCTTCAAGTAATTTAAACTTTCGATTTTATGTATGAAATAATAAAAACAAATGTAAAGGTAATGACCAGCATGAATTTTGATGTCGTAGAATGCGTAGATGCCGATCCACAATGAATAAAAAATTTGACAGTCGTGGCAGATTAAGGCTTCATTTTTTTTTCAGTAGACATATTGCGGGCACAAACAACTTGGCACATTATTTGTGCCTATTTCAAGAGGTTTACATTTCTGATAACATTTCAGCTAGAAGAAAGCAGCAGACAGCAATCCAACTAGGACGAAGAGTAGCGAGCAAGTGCGTTATGTTCAGGGTGAAATCTTCATTTAGACTGAGTTAGTTTTGGTTTACAACGCATTTTGATTGGATAGTTAATACTTCTGTAACATTTTTTATTGGTGCATGAGTTTTAGTTCCATTTACATCACCAGAATTATGTGAGAGTCATATGACATGGATTAATTTAGAAACGACGCAGTGCAGAGAGAGGTTACATTTTTTAGAATTGAGAAGGGAAATTTATGTTGCTAATTTAATCTTTTACGTACAGAGGCTGTTCGCACATTTTTTACACGATTTTGGTAAGCGGTAATAAAAAATCGTTTGCTGCAAAAGAAGTAATTGCAATTGTACTATGTTTTTAAACGTCAAAGCTATCGTCTGTGGCTTGAAAGTTTTGTTTTTATTCAAAATGGCGAATTGAACAAAGCAGTGGTTCGAAGGCTACATTTACGCTCTTTCCGAAGAGAAATATGCGTACTCCGTTATCCAAAAACGATGTGAGAGTCATGGTTTTGTGATAT
>KK114789.1:189719-204152 GCA_000611955.2 Stegodyphus mimosarum
TAATAAACCCAAGACTTGCACTTTTAAAAGGTACATGGAAAATGTTCTTATTGATTGACGATTAAGTATTAAGACGTACTTAAAGTTTCGATCTAGCTATATTTTAACTGTAGTTCAAATTCAGTTTTTATAAATTTTTTAATCTTTTCGAACTTTAATTCAAAATTTGGTAGCATTTACACGAACATTAAAATGTTTTACTCATTACTTACATTTCTACAATCTTGCAGTTTTCAACAACATTTTTTTTTCAAACAGGACACACATTTTACATTACATTAGAGTTTGCAGCTATGTTTTCACAATGATTACACAGGTAGCAGGGTTTTTTCCCCATGTGTTTAGATGCTTGCAATTGATTTACATGTATTTTTGAATTTAAATGTTACTGAAAATTAGTTTATAATTCGCCCACCTTCTTCACATGCCTTCGTGGTGTAGTGGTCAGCACGTGGTGTAGTGGTCAGCACACTGAATGCGTATTCGAGAGGTCCGAGGTTCGAGTCCTGGAGAGGGCATTGCTCATTTTTCATATCTCCTGCTTCTAAATAAACTAATGACTACAGTGGCCCCCGAACTAAAATAGCGGTGGATGATGATTCTCCACCACCGGGATTTGGCGATTGGGTCCCCAAAACAGCAGTCGCCCTTTAAAAGGGGGAGTATATAAGGTATTTCTCCCACCTTCTTCGCACTCTTTTGTGATGTACTGGTCAGCCCACACGACGTGTAACCGAGAGGTCCGTGGTTCGATTCCCGGCGAAGGCGTTGCTCATTTTTTTTTCTGCCGCTTCCAAAAAATCGTAACGACTCTACAAAGTTTTACAAAATATGAAATCGATAATAAAACAAATTTAAAATTTGGGCTTCCAAATAACCATATTCGCAGCAGGATGACGTCATTCAAAATTCGATGGCTCTAGGTACCGTCGTTTTATCACAATGAGAGAAACATACATACATTTACGCAGATTCTTCATTATTTAATTTCTTTAAATATAATACAGGGCTGCAATATTTTGTGGCAACAGTTTGAAAAGTGATACAGACTTTTAATGTTTCCGACGCAAAATCGCAAAACGAAAACAATAGTCCTTCAGAGGGAAAGCCCTTTTGGACTAAATATACAATGTTATACCAAAAACTGTATTTAATGTTATAAGCGTACGTTTAATTGATACGCATAATTGTACTGTGCAAGTATTAAAACTTTACAAATTTACTAATACAGTTAAGCGTCGGTTCACGAAACTAATGCGTTCCTGAAGGTTGTTCTGTAAGTTCTGTCTCTGCTATTACACGTACACAAATTCTACATCCTACAACAATGAACCTGGCGAATTCTCGCGCAGACGTAAATGAAATATCAGCACAAAAGATGAGTGAAAAATAACCCTTTACTAATTGAAAGTGTAACAGAAAGGCGCGATCTTCGTGCGTTTCAAAACACCGTCAACTTGCGGTGCGATTTTAAATGTAGAATATAATTCAAGTGGAATCTAAAAATAGAATAGTTCTGGATTATTACGTTAATTTACACCTAACAGGTTGACTGACAACAGGCGTGATGATAATCTGAAATGGCCAAAGGCTTACTGGTGGAACAGTGAGATAGCAACGGAACGTGCGCTGGCTGGCGAAAACACGCTGTGGATAAACCCGTTTAAATATTCACTGCACTTGTCAGGACTGAGTGTTCGGTGCATATTCTTGGCGAACATCTTCGAGAAAACTTTAAGTCCTGATCTGGAACAGGGAGCTGAATGCAGCTATGTTTTGTGGTAGAAAACTGTGGTTAAGTGGTAGAATGACTGCACGTAAGAAGGATTGAAAATCCTCTTTTATTAAACCACAAATATTTACAGCCACTTCCCAACTCGGGAGGGATACAGAAAATAATGACCGCACTTGGGCCTAAACTGAACAATCAAATAATTTAAACTAAATTTAAATAGAAATTAAGTCGTCGTTGCTCACAGAGCTATGAACGCGAGGTTGGCCTCTATGCTAAAGGGTGCGTAGCAAGATTTAACTTATACTGACCCACTTAGAATTACTTCAATAAGTAATAGCGTAACAGCGCTACGGCTTAGAATTTAAATACTAGCTGGTCAGGCGAACGTCGAACAGAGTAGCAGTGATCTGGGACTAAAAGCTCTCTCACACTGAGAGGTTTCTACCTACCGTTTAAATAGAAACTTGGCTCCACTTCAAATTAGTATAAAGCTGAAACGCGCGCTTATTCTAACGGGAAGTTGAGATAAGAAGAGATAGAAAAAGGCAAATTAAAATAAAACTTTGTTAGTTTAAACTAAAACCTTACACACTTAACTATAAATTCACAATCTGGTGAGAAAATACAAGGTGAAGTTGAGAGGTTCAGGAAAGGTATCAAACTTGAAATAAGTTTTTTATGCAAAATGGAAAATTACCGAACCGGTATCAAACTTAAAATACATTTTTTATGCAAAATAAGGGTTCGTCAACTTTTCGTTCGTTTCTGTAGGAATCATTGTAAAATAGATCACTTAATTCCTGGATCCCAGAGGATTGTTTATTTATGTTGCGTAATAGTAATTTTTGCACAATTTCATAATCCAAAACGCAAAGGAAATCGTGAGCATTGAAAAAAAATTAATAAACATGTTATTAAGCTGATAAAACAGGCAAAAACTTAAATTAATTTTACTCTCTCTTATCTCTACGAAGGAGAGTAGACGGCGCAAGTAAAACATTGAGGAAGATGCAGTTATTTAGGTGACACATCCTCTTTCATAAAAACAATGTTGTTGTTGTTGTAACTGGTTACGTTTGCCTCAAATCAGAGAAAGCCCCGCGAAATTCATCGTTTCAAGGAGTCAAGATTGCGCCAGTCGTTGACAAGAACCTTGAACACCTTACATGTGACAGAACGACTTTGATCAGTTCCCGCCCCTTTCCCTAGTTTTGAAGAAGAGCATCCTGGGGAAAGGTTCCGAGGTTCTCCCACTCCTTCTTCCCCTACCCTCAACCTCACGAGAGGACTTTTGACTCGCCTCATATTTTAAGTGCCCTCATACCTCACAGACACTATACATCCCTCCCACATACACATTAATGGCTGAAGGTAAGAACGCTAAATTCTTGTACTTCGAACTTAAGCGAACGGGCTGCCTCCATTAAGTGTTTTCCGTGGTTCTGCCCGTATGTCAATTGAACACCAGCCAGTCTTCCTTAGAAAGTCTTACCTGCGAAGTACCACTCTCCTTAGGCAAAGAGACCAGTGTATTCAAATAACCTAGTTTGTATTCGAGGATATCCTTTTAAATGACTCTACACTGTTTAAAAGGGAGTACTGTAGGAATTCGTGAGAAACGTGGTAGAAATTAAACTAAATCAATTCACAGTCTGTATGGACGTTATAGCTTTGATTTAAAACATTTTCAGTTTTACTTGGGCAACATAGAAGTGTCTTTGTAGTATAAATGTAAAGAAAGGGAAGAAACTGCATGTGATTGAATATAAAGGTCTTGAAAAATGGATGAAAAGAATTCAATAAAATCTTTAAAAGTCCTAAATGTTAATGCTGAGCGCAAGGCGAGGAATTTCGAGAATGTTGCCACGAGGTTCAAATTAAATTTTCTAGACGGTAAGGGAAAATAATATTTAGAAAAAGAGGCGAAAAAGACGCTCTCGTCGCAAAGTTCTCTAAAAGAATTTTGTTGTTTCCTCGCTTCGCTTTAGAGACTGACATGTTTTTAACATGAAAATATATTTTTAACACATTTTCGATTTATTAATAGCTACAGTCCAAGTACGATAGGCTCTTAAAAATTACGAAATGAAGAAAGAAGGCAAAATTGAAGTGCTCGAGCATGTACTTTTAGTAAAAGAGTGTTTTTAGTCTCAAGAAGAGTAAACTTTCCTTCCTTTCGAAATTAATAAATAATATTTTCTATTAACAGAAACTCATATGTAATGTGTCACTCATACGAAAGACTTCTCGTTTGGTTAAAAATTTCGTGGAGTGGCATTCAAGGATTGATGTTGAGAAGAGAAAAGAAATTTGTCTGAAGCAGCAACATTTAACGAGTTTCAAAAACTGATGTGACTTTCTTCAGCGGAATATTAAATTATACGCAACTTTTCTCCATTTCATTTAAACACACTGAATTAACTGCTAGCGAACATGGATTAAATCTACTTCGTCCATAGAGCATAAACCACGATAGAATAAATGCACTCTTTAAAGTTCATTATATTTACACTCATGTCCATAAATTAAGGATAATACAAAATCAGGCAAAGGAAGAGTTAGAAGCAAAACAAATTTGACTTATTTGTAAAGCTTATTTATTAAACTAAACGTAAATAGCAAAAAAAGATGCTATATGTTTGATATTATTAAAAAAATTACGATTTTTTTTCTTCCTGGAGCAAATTACAAAAAAAAAACCTATTTACCAAAAAACCAATATTACATGGTTGGTATGATTGTTAATACATTGTATGTCTCCCACACGTGGCAATACGGTCCGCACAATGCCTAGGCATGCCGAATATCAAATTATCGATCTGATCTTGGGGATATTACACTACTGAAAAAGCAATGCTCTCCGAAGTTCCGGTAGACATGGAGGAGGAGGTTCACGGGCTGCAACTCGTCGGCCGAGCATCTCCCACACGTGCTCTACTGGATTCGAGTCAGGTGAGAATGCTGGCCAGTCCATACGGGTGATATCCTCCGATCGAAGGCATTCGCTTACGATGTTTGCACGGTGAGGACGGGCGTCGTCATCCATAAAAACAAATTGTGCGCCCATGGCGCCTCGAAGCAAACGTACATGTTGTTCCAGAATGATATCCGGATAGATTTAGCTTGTCATGGTTCCAATTTGAACACGCAGGTCAGTTCTGGAACCCAGAATAGTTCCACCGAAAACCAGCACTCCTGCACCATCGTAACGGTGTAGTTCAATGCTGTTTTCTTGGTGATAACCTGGAGCTCTCCATATGAAAGTCCGGCGAGAATCAGACTGCAAGCTAAACCTGGACTCGTCGGAAAACATCACACAAACCCACTGTTGCGGTGTCCGCAATGCGTACTCTCTACTCCAGGCTAACCGGAGGCGACAGTGAGTTTCAGTAAGTGGAAGGCATCTGACAGGTCTACGAGCACATAGACCCATCTGCTATAAGCGTCTGTACACGGTCTGCCTCAAAATTGCCGTACTAGTGGCCGAAGAGAGCCGACGAGACAGGTCTGAGGCTGTGCTCCGTCTGTTTCTTTTGGCAGTAACTGCCAAATACCGGTCTTCATTCGGCGTTGTAACTCTTGGGCGACCTGTGCTGTAACGTCTACTCACAGGACCATCATCTCGGAATCGTTGCCAAAGCCTGGAGATGACACTCTGGGCAATTCTAAGTTCGTCTGATACTTCCAGTTGGGTACGCCCACATTCCAGACGGCCGATCATTTTACCAGACCAGGTAAAAAATAATCGAAATGCGTCCTTTGTGTCATAACTATTCGGTTATTGCACTGAAATGCTTATAAAGTGCCTGCGAACAATTTTACTTCTTTGCCTGTATTCCTTATATATCAGTCTCTTACACTCTCGTCATTGCGACGTACCATGGGTGTCCATCTGGTTCCTTCCTGAAATTTGCATATGATTCTTGAAGATGTGTGTAGTGATTTTACAGGTGATATAATTATTTTAGAGTTCGATTTCCGCGTGACTCCGAATTATCCTTAATTTATGGACATGAGTGTAGAATAAACTATGTAGGGCGTTGTCGAGTTCAATTTTCTAGAAATTACATGCAACGCTATCGGCCAGAGATAAGACTGGACCGTTCCTGCAGATATTCCGGGCAATATTGTTCTGTTCGATACAGTTGCTTGACGGGTAAGGTGCATTTTTGTAGCGCTGTTTTCGAAACCATGGAAGATTAGAAGAGCAATCATTTTCTTTTTGTGGGAAAACAGTGCGAAAAGGAATAGTTTGTATTATTCAAAATCTGATAGCGAAAGCAATATATATAGATATACATATACATTATAAATTATAAAAAGAAAACTCTCCATATTGCAACTCCAAACAACGGAAATTCAATTTAAAAACATTATTGAAAATGAATATGATTATGAAAATGAAAATAAATTATGATTTTTTTTAAATTTGTTCTTGAAACTGCTTTTGTTTTTGCTTTTGTATTTGAAATGAAAAGAGAGTGTAGGGGATATGTCTTCTAAAGTAAGCGTCTCGTACAGATTGTGTTCTTAGTGACAAAATTTTAATCTTCAAGAATATTTGCTTTTTGACAGGATTCTTTAGGTTTAGTGACTAATATCTTTATTTTGATCGAGTATCAATTAGTGATTTGAATTTAGCAAATAATTTGATGATTCCTTGGAAGTAAGATGAAACGCTCTCTCTTCTTTTAATTACTGTTAATGGATGGTAGATTGGTTTATCCCCTCGATAAGTCGATTAATCTGCTATCAATAACAATAACTGGTTTTTCAATACTTAAAAAAGTTTACTTTTGATTTTGGCATTTTTGCGATTTAGTTTTTCCTTAACTGTGTTTAAAGCATGGAAGACTGAAAATTCTATAAATTTTTAAATTCTGAAAAATACCTTTACAATAATATTTTTAAATTGAATTTCCGTTGCTTGGAGATGTAGTATGGAGAGTTTTCTTTTTATAATGTATAGTGAATTATTGCTTTATTATTTTGCAGCTTTAGCGCAAGTCTTGGGCTTATTAATTTACTTTTAATTACTTTCTCTATATACATATACATATATATTAATGATTCTAGCCACCAGTGTGTGAGGGGGAAAAGTCAAAATTATTTGTTAATAAATTTAGAATTGTTTCGAATGCTCGTTAATTGCTTATGCCTAGAAAACACTGCATTTTAAATAGTAAAAATTGGTGGTTTTAATTTTTATTTCAAAGCTCGCGGTTCAAAATTGTAAATAAAATTACACTCATGTATAGAATTCAAAATCGAATTTTTCAGCCTCAACCCTTTCGAACCGACTTTTGCATGATTAAAATTTAACCTTGAAAAACAGTTTAGTCTAATGATGACATACTGAAAGAAGTGTAGTATGATTAAGATAGCCGTACAAGTATTCATTTGAAAGTCAAACAACAAAAATCAGTGTTATATTTGCAAATTTTCACAGGACTAGTTTCGATGGTTTTTACCGAACCAACTTCCTCAGCTGCCAAAGCGCAAATTAACGAGATAAGATGTAGGGATTAGATAAGATAAGAATGGTTGGAGCGGAGTTAAACTACCAGCGTCATCTATTGTTGAAACCAGAACTAATACATAATTTCCTTAAAGGCTGAAGGCAGAGATAGATTGGAATTAGGGTCGTTAACTAAAACAGAAAGATTTTTTTGAATGTGAAATGCATCAGAAAATGTAATTCACCAATGAAAGATATTTTTTGAATAATTTTGGCTTCAAAAAAATTGAAAGTGTGATTTTCAGACCAACAGTGCTGGGCAAGACCAACAGTGCTGTGTTTAATTTGCAAATTAAACCACACTTGTAAGGAATCCTGCAAATGCCTCAGGAATTTGTAAAAAATTATTATTTATTATTTTTATTTCTCAAAATAAGGATTAACACAGTCAGCTACTATCTCAGAGCGTACAGCACAGCCTCCACTTGGGCTTGAACTAAAAGTAATGAGAATTAAAGTTAAACTAATGCTTAGTGGGCGAAGATATCAAGGGCCTGAAGTACGGCCGAGCGTAGTAATACACTGACTACCAATAAGTATTTGGACACCTGTGATAGAAAAGAAAAACTAATTTTATTCAAAATCAATAGTTGGTAGAGCCTCCACAAGAGGTAAATACAGCGTGGACCCTCCGCGGCATACTTTCCACAAGTCTTTGTATGACACCTAGTGGTATTTTCTTCCACTCGGCTTGGAGAAGACATAGAAGTTGTTTCACCGATTGTGCACGGGTAGTGCACCCCTGAATTCGGCGATGCAACTCGTCCCAGAGGTTCTCGATAGGGTTCAGGTCTCGGTTAACGTCGAAACATGACAACTGTCATTGTCGTCCTGAAAGTAACAGGGGTCCAACCCGTAAAACTGCCACAACGTAGGAAGCCCATTGTCTTCCAAAATAGTGCAGTAGGCATCGGAGTTGAGCTTACCAACCAAGGGTCCCAGCCCATACCAGGAGAAACACCCCCAGACCATAATTCCACTTCCGCCGAAGTAGACTGTTGGCACAATGCATTCTGGCAGGAGACGTTCTCCGGGTAGACGCCAGACCCAGACCCAGACCCTGCCATCCGAACGGTAAAGGGTGAACCTTGATTCGTCACTCCAAAGAACCCGTTTCCACCGATCTACGGTCCAATTTCGATGTGCTTTGCACCACATTAACCGAGCAGCGCGCTTGGACTTTCTGATCAAAGGCTTATGGCAGCAGCACGACCATGAAAACCAAGCAGATGTGCTTCCTTACGGATGGTATTCATTGAAGCAATACTCCCGGATGCCTGTTGAAACTCCTCGCCGATGAGGGCCATCGGTTGGGTGAGGTTCTTCCGAATTTCTCTGGACGGCACTCGTCGGTCTCTATCTCCCAGTTTCGTTGGTCTGCCGACTCGGGGCACATTCCGACAATCACCGCTCACCTTCCACTTCTTAATCACATTGGCCACTGTTGATTTAGGGTACTTCAGATCGCTCGATATGTCCCTTAAGGATCGGCCACATTTGTGATACCCGATAATTATACCTTTCTCGAAATCAGAGAGCTCCGAACTGCGAGGCATCTTGCATAGGACTAAAGCCGATGCTGTTTCCTACGCGATATATACCGGCGGAGTTCGTGACGTACCTTAGGACAGCAGATATCGTTATTTGCATAGGTGTCCAAATACTTATTGGTAGTCAGTTTAGCTTAGAGAGAGACGTAGCCCAAAGGCAAGCACGCGCTAGTCAGAAACTCTGGAACTGTTAACGGAGTTAGTGAAACGTCGACTTAAATACTACTCTTTACTCATTTACATTAAACGCATTTCTGAAAGTACATTCCCTTGCGAAATTTTAAGCTGAAATTAGTCGAGACAGGAAAATGTAACACTGTTAAAAGCTTACTGTGTAACTGTTGTAACTGTGTTAACTGTGTAACTGTTATAAGCTTAGGATAAACCTTACAATCCCATCGCAGAAACTTCTAGTTGATTTCAGCAGCTAAAACAACTTATAAGAAAGTTTTTCTGTAATGAAATTATCTGTCGCATAGGTTCTTAGAAGTTAGGCTTGACGAAATACTGTTCTTTGGATTTTTCTAATTAATTTAACGGTTTCTTTAGGAGTCAAATGTAAAGTATCACAATTCGTCCAGTTTCCTTAATTAAAGATCTATTTCTCGTTTAGTTTTATAAACTTCTTCAACTATTTATATCAACGAAAGTATACTAATTATTAATTATCAGTTACTAAAACTCTCAAGATTTCGTAAGCAGTTGCTAATAAAGATACTTTATCTAACCTTTAAAGTTTGCTTGAGAGTAAAACAAACAGTTATTCCCTAATTATTTTCGAGTTTAATCTTAATCACGCTAATTAGTCCTAACTTACTTCTTAAGTCTTCGCAAGTAAATGTTCTGGAATAAATGGATTCTATTGTTGCAAGAAGACTGAGCTTTAGTTACGATTAAATAAAAAAAATTATCCTTTTCGAAGTAAATGTTTTTATTAGAAGAAACAATTCTATTGTCTTTTCTAGTTAAAACGTTTTTTTCTCTTAAAATTTTCAGGATTCTATGTTTGCATTAAGTGTATTGTATTTCTGTTTAATTATTAAAGTAATTAAAGTATCTTTTTCTCCCTATGTTCAGAATAAAAATGGAGAAAACTGAGTAAAATAATTAAACTTCAGAAAAGAAAATTTAGGAAATTTAAGGAGCAAATTGAGTTGCTTGAAGGATTAACATGATTTTTTTTCTGGGATCACGTATTTAAGGAATCAGTCGTAAGCTTCGACTTTAAATAACAAATTCTATGTCTGTTGGAATCTCATTAATACACTTAGGTTAAAAAATACGCAAACTAAACGCTTTCCAAGACTGATACAGAAATAAATGTTTTAATTAAAATTTTTCTAGGTAAAGCTTAGTTTTCTATGTTGTTATTAGTCAAAGCAGCTTTGTCCCTGAACGACTATTGTTTTCCTTTTGCGATTTGGCGTCGGAAACATTAAATTTCGCCTTACTTTTCAAACTGTTGCCACCAAATATTGCAACCCTGTATTATATTTAAAGAAATTAAATAATAAAGAATGTTAATAAACGTACGCATTTTTCTCGCATTGTGATAAAACGACGGTACCTAGAGCCATCGAATTTGGAATGACTTAATCCTACTGCGAATAGGGGCATCTGGAAGCCGAAATTTGGAATTAGTTTTATTAACGATTTCATATTTTATAAAACTTGAACAAAGTCTAGAATTTCAAAGCGAGCAATGGCAACGCAGTACAGAAAAAACATTTTTATTTCCAGCGCGGGAGACTGTGTGTATAGGAAATTCTAAAGAAAGGCTCAGTTTAAAATTATTTTGCGATATTGTTCTTTAACTGAATTTTATGGTTTAAGGGCGAAGAACATGATATTTAAAAAATAAAGTTGGCACACAATATGTTAAAAAAACGCCCCTTTGGACGTAATTTTAAATCTGAAACATTTAAGATTTCTTTCTATACAGAAGCTGTTCGCACATTTTTTAGACGATGTATATTACATTAGCAAAACTAAATTACGTAAAATTCTTGTTTTTTAAAACCTAGGGACCAGTGATAAATAGGTACTGAATATTTTGTGACAGTATGGAAAACCTAGGGACCACTGAATATTTTGTGACTGTATGGAAAAACTAGGCACCAGTGATAAATAGGTACTGAATATTTTGTGACTGTATGGAAAAACTAGGCACCAGTGATAAAAAGGTACTGAATATTTTGTGACTGTATGGAAAAACTAGGCGCCAGTGATAAATAGGTACTGAATATTTTGTGACTGTATGGAAAACTAGGCACCAATGATAAATAGGTGCTGAATATTTTGTGGCTGTATGGAAAAACTAGGCGCCAGTGATAAATAAGTACTGAATATTTTGTGACTGTATGGAAAAACTAGGGACCAGTGATAAATAGTTGCTGAATATTTTGTGGCTGTATGGAAAACTAGGCACCAATGATAAATAGGTGCTGAATATTTTGTGACTGTATGGAAAACTAGGGACCAGTGATAAATAGGTGCTGAATATTTTGTGACTGTATGGAAAACTAGGCACCAATGATAAATAGGTGCTGAATATTTTGTGGCTGTATGGAAAACTAGGCACCAATGATAAATAGGTACTGAATATTTTGTGACTGTATGAAAAAACTAGGCACCAATGATAAATAGGTACTGAATATTTTGTGACTGTATGGAAAACTAGGCACCAATGATAAATAGGTACTGAATATTTTGTGACTGTATGGAAAAACTAGGCACCAATGATAAATAGGTACTGAATATTTTGTGACTGTATGGAAAAACTAGGCACCAATGATAAATAGGTACTGAATATTTTGTGACTGTATGGAAAACTAGGCACCAATGATAAATAGGTGCTGAATATTTTGTGGCTGTATGGAAAACTAGGGACCAGTGATAAATAGGTACTGAATATTTTGTGATTGTATGGAAAAACTAAGGACCAGTGATAAATAGGTACTGAATATTTTGTGACTGTATGGAAAAACTAGGGACCAGTGATAAATAGGTACTGAATATTTTGTAACTGTATGGAAAAACTAGGCACCAGTGATAAATAGATACTGAATATTTTGGGACTGTATGGAAAAACTGGGGACCAGTGATAAATAGGTACTGAATATTTTGCGACTGTATGGAAAAACTAGGGACCAGTGATAAATAGGTACTGAATATTTTGTGACTGTATGGAAAAACTAGGCGCCAGTGATAAATAGGTGCTGAATATTTTGTGACTGGATGGAAAAACTAGGGACCAGTGATAAATAGGTACTGAATATTTTGTGACTGTATGGAAAAACTAGGCGCCAGTGATAAATAGGTACTGAATATTTTGTGACTGTATGGAAAAACTAGGCGCCAGTGATAAATAGGTACTGAATATTTTGTGACTGTAAGGAAAAACTAGGGACCAGAATCACGAGACTATTTTGGTGGTTTCAAATGAAAATTCAACAAGTCCACTCTTTAAAAAGGCATTTGAATTTCAATTTTTTCCACTCACATTCTTTTCAAAGAAATCTGAAGCTCCGGAGAAATATTCTTGCTGCCACCCGATCGATCGGAATATCATAACCGAATTTCAACTGCGATGACAGAAGTAGAGCGTACTGTGATGGGGGAAAGAGCATCTAAATTTCCACCCCTCCCAGCTGTCTTTGAAAAGAATACGGACGACGTTAATGTTCCTTGTCAACGAATATTCCAGTTGCAAGTTTTGATGGCTGCCTCGCATGATACAGAAGATTAGATTATGCTAAATGGAAGTTGCCTCCGCGCAAGAAAAATTCCAGTTCGGAACTTCGGGTCTTCGAAGCGCATAAAGATAGGGGTCGTAGTTTCTTACTTTATCGTTTCGTATTCAAATGGACTTTTTTCCATTTTGCGTCATCGTGATGTCAACTGGGTACACGGAACACCAATAAAAGGAACTTTTTTCTCGTGATTTGGAGCAAATGAAAGAAGAAACCCATTCAATTTCTTTGATATCGATAAAATTCTAAACTTTCTCATAATCATGATTTTTCTTTTTTAGGGGAGGCTAGCTGCTTGTGCTGCAGCCTTCTAAAAAAAGTAGTTACAATAAAAAAAAGATATACATAATAATTTTAATGACTCCAGTTACTAATTGATCCGAATAATAATTGATACAGTAAACCCCGATATTTGAAACCTGGCTTATAAAAATCGCCCGGATTTAACGAGCGAACTTTTTGGACCCGTCCAATTTCCTATAAAGTTATTCTATACTGCTCGAGCGAACCCCCAAAAACATGCCCGATATAATGAACTGATTATCGGATATAACGAACTGTTCAGATATCTTTGATTGCATCCTTTTTGGATTTTTCATGTATTTTCCAAAACTCCCACACGCTTAAACACACACTAAAAAAAAAAATATCTGAAAGGTTTCAGATTTTAAATTACGTCCAAAGGGGTTTTTTTAACCTTTGATGTGTTACCTTTATCTATTAAATATCATGTTCTTCGCACTTAAACCATAAAATTCAGTTCAACAGCAATATCGCAAAATAATTTTAAAATAAGTCTGTGGGGTTTTACTATTTAATTCTAAAGTTCTAACTTAGAACCCCACGAACACTGACAAGCGAATAATCGCTTAAGTATGTGAACAGAACACGTAAGACTTAAAAGGGTTTACAACCCTTTAGTTTTTCAGTATATTTACAATGAGTTCCTACTTGTAACTTTACACAAAGCCTCCACTCGAGCTTGAACTTAAAATAATAATAATTTAAACTAAGTTATTTGAAAGCTATAGCCGAAGCTATCAGAATCTAACTAGTTGGCCCATAAGAATTAATTAAATAGGCGAAGCCAAGCAAGGGCCTAAGGTACGACCGAGCGTAGCAATAGCTAAGAGAGACGTAGCCAAAAGGCATACGCGCCCTAATCAGGGAATCAGACTCTCTCTCTCTCTCGAAGTCGGTGAAGTCACGACTTAAATAGTACTTATTCTCATTTGCGTTAACTGCCTTTCTGAATTTACATTCTGGCAGGAAATTGTAAGCTGAAATTAGAATAAGATAGGAAAGATACAAAACTTAAAATAACTGTTAATAAGCTTAGGATGAACCTTAGAAGTCTATCTTTGGAATTTCCGATACGCAGTTCCGCGCGTTATAGATAAAAAGGATTCCCCCCGTAGAGTGTTGCCATTGCTCGCTTTTAAATCGTTTGAGCTTGTTCATCAAAAATTCGTTAAAGTTTTACAAAGTATGAAATAGATAATAAAAAAAATTCCAAATTCGCGCTTCCAGATGCGCATATTCGGGTGGAAACATACGTTATTCAAAATTGGACGGCTCTAGGTACCGTTGTTTTATGACATTTGGAGAAATATCCGTACATTTATGCAGATTCTTCATTATTTAATTTCTTTAAATATAATACAGAGCTGCAAGATTCGGTGGCAACAGTTTGAAAAGTGATTCAGACTTTTAATGTTTCCGACGCAAAATCGCAAAACGAAAGCAATAGTTCTTAAGGGACCAAACGTTATTCAAAATTGGATGGCTCTAGTTACCGTTGTTTTATCGCATTTCGAGAAATATCCGTACATTTATGCAGATTCTTCATTATTTAATTTCTTTAAACATAATACAGGG
>KK114790.1:16126-36558 GCA_000611955.2 Stegodyphus mimosarum
ATCGCGAAGTTTAGAGAATATCATCAAAAGCGTTAAAACACTAACTATAGCTGTCCCTCAGAGACCGGAAGCTCTGCATTTGTTTTTTCAATCGCTTGAAAAAGCTTTTACTACTAAAAGCGTACCAGTTGAGTTAAAATCAGAAGTATTGATTAATTTATTAGGTGATAAATGTAATCATGTCTTAACGTATGCTTCTGAACAGGAAATCGCGGATTATGATAAATTAAAAGCACTAATCTTGAGGGAATTTCAGCCGACACCGCGTGAATGTTTGAATAATTTTAAAAATGCTCAGAGACATTCGTCTGAGTCGCATGTTCAGTTCGCGTCTCGACTCGGTGCAACTTTCGATTATTATTGTAGGTTAAGAGAAGTAGATGATTTTAAGAAATTGTGTGATCTCATTGTATCTGATAAGTTGTATGAAACGCTTGATTATAAAACAAAGGAACATATTAGTGTTCGGGAGGGTCAAAGTTGGTTCCCACCTAATCAACTGGGTAGAGAATGTGACTTATTTTATTCATCCAGGGGTAAGTCCTTAGCTGATATGAGTAACGCGCGAATCGAAACTCCAGAAAATAAAATGTTTAATTTTTCCAAAAACAATCTTAAAAAAGCACAGAGTAATTCGAAGGATTCGGGGTTCAAAGTCGTAAATCAAATTAATAGTAAATCAGAGCGCACTTGCTATGTATGCGGGAGTAAAGGTGAACTATTTCATTTTGCGCAAAACTGCCCTAACCGTAAGGAAGAAAATTCATCTCAAAAAAAGGTGTCCCGGTTGAAAATTAGATTGGATAATACAACTAGGAATGAGTTAGAATTTATTGAATTGTTGAATGATGGTAAGAAAATAAAATGTTTAATAGATTCCGGAAGTGAATTAATAGTTGTAAAGAAATCTCTTTTTCCGGATAAAATACCATCGGGATTAATAGAAATCAAAAGTTCTTTTGGTCACGTGGTTAAAGCGGAAACGGCTAAGTTTATTTTTTCTTTGTGCGAAAGCGGTAAACAAATTGAACTAGAGGCAGCAATGGTTTATGAGTTGATAACGGATTGCATATTCCCACCGTCATGTCTGGAAAAGCTCGGTGGCACCTGCTCTGATCGGGTGATGATTACGCAATATGGTAATAACTGCGTCCCTTCGGAAAGGAATTTTTTGTCTTTTATTTCTGCAGCCATTGAAGGAGACAGCGAAATAGATTTAACGCACATTACAGACCAAGGATTACGCAATACTGTTTCCACTCTTATTAAAGAATATAAACCACGAAAAAAACCGCGTAGTACAGATTTAAAACTGAAAGTAATATTAAAGGATGAAATACCAGTTTCTCAGCGTTCGAGGCGAATTCCTTTTGCTGACCAAAAACTTGTTGATGACCAAATAGATGAATGGTTAAGGGATGGAATTATAAAGCCATCTTGTTCAGAATATGCTTCGCCAATTGTTTTGTGTAGAAAAAAATCGGGCCAGATACGTGTTTGCGTTGACTTCAGGGAATTAAATAAAAAAATAGTAAAGGATTCTTTTCCCATGGCACAAGTAGAAGAGGTTTTAGATCATTTGGGTGAAGCAAAGGTTTTTTCGACGTTAGACTTAAAAAATGGTTTTTTTCATGTTCCTGTGGAGGAAAATTGCACTAAATATTTGGCATTCATTACACATGCAGGTTTATATGAATTCCTAAAAGCGCCTTTTGGTTTGTGCACGTCGCCTAGTGTGTTCCAAAGATTTATTTATAATGTGTTTAGAGATTTAATTCGGGATGACACTGTTGTTACTTACATGGACGATTTTATTATTCCAGCGCGAAATGAGAAAGAAGGTTTAGAAAAGTTAAAGCTCGTTTTAGAAGTAGCCAAAGAGTACGGTTTGGAGATTAATTTTAAGAAATGCCAGTTTTTAAAAAGAAAAATAGAATTTCTCGGGTATATCATTAAGGATGGTACAATTCGCCCCTCTTCTGAAAAAACAAGGGCCGTTCAAAATTTCCCGGAGCCCAAAAACCTTAAACAGATTCAGAGCTTCTTGGGTCTGACGGGATATTTTAGGAAATTTATCGCAAACTATTCGAAAATAGCGAAACCGCTAAGTGATCTTCTTCGTAACGGGGTAGAATTCAAATTTGGGCCTGAGCAAAAAGAGGCATTTAACAAGTTGAAAGAACTTTTATCGACAAGTCCTGTTTTGCATATTTTCAAACAAGGAGCACCGCTAGAATTGCATACAGACGGTAGCAGTCGTGGTTTCGGCGCTGTATTGCTACAAAAGTCTGATGATGGGCAATTGCACCCCATTTACTTCATGAGTAAAAAAACTAGCATGCAACAAGAGAAGTTGTCTAGTTATGAGCTTGAAGTTTTAGCTATAGTGGAAGCCTTAAAGAAATTCAGAAATTACCTTTTGGGATCTAAGGTCAAAATAATTACCGACTGCGATGCTTTTCAAAAGACTATGTTCAAAAAAGATTTGACTCCTAAAGTGGCAAGATGGGCGTTACTTCTGGAAGAATTTGAGTATGAAATTGTTCACAGATCTGGGCAGCAAATGAAGCACGTGGACGCATTGAGTAGAAACGCTGTCATGATGGTTACCTATTCTCAGGGAGAAGTTACTGCCAAAATTGCAGCTGCGCAAAAGAGTGATGAGCGTCTCCATTTGCTGAAATCTTTAGTCGAGCAAGGACTAAAGTAAGATTTCCTAGTGAAAAATAGTGTATTATACAAGTTCGACAGTGGTCGCGAGTTACTTGTGGTACCCGAAGCATTGGAGTTAGAAATCATACGTAGTATCCACAACAAGGGGCACTTTGCAGTGTCTAAAACGGAAGATTTGCTGAAAATGGACTTCTATATTCCTAACCTAAAAAACGAATTGAACAAGTTATTTCAAATTGTGTAGAGTGTATTTTGTGCGACAAAAAACGAAGTAAAGGCGAAGGGTTGTTGAATCCCATACCAAAAGAGAGTATCCCGTTGAGCCCTTTTCACATTGATTTTATAGGACCATTACCTTCGACAAATAAGAACTACAATCATATCTTGACCGTCGTTGATGCATTTACAAAGTTCGTGTGGCTCTATCCAGTGAAGGCTACATCCGCTCAAGAGGCATTGCAGAAGCTGAAACTGCAACAATCAACTTTCGGTAATCCATTAAGAATAATAAGTGATAAAGGTACGGCTTTTACGTCCAAAGACTTTGAACAGTACTGCAGACAAGAAAAGATCCAGCACATATTTACAACTACAGGAGTTCCTAGAGGGAATGGGCAGGTGGAAAGAATTCATCTGACTCTGGTTCCAGTCCTATCCAAATTATCCATAGATGATCCTACCAAGTGGTACAAATACGTTGGAGATGTACAACGGATCTTGAACAGCACTAAGAGCAGAAGCACAAAGAGCTCCCCTTTTGAGCTCCTCACTGGTGTGAAAATGAGAAATCGAGAGGACTTAAAGATTATTGAAATTCTCGAAGAAGAAGAAACGAATGTTATGATGAAAGATCGAGAAGATATGAGAGAGGAAGCAAGGAAAAACATCTTAAAAATTCATGAAGAGAATAGAAGAACGTACAATAAGAGGAGAAAAAAGGCACAGGTATACAACGTGGACGATCTAGTGGCCATTCAAAGGACGCAGTATGGAGGTGGTTTAAAGTTAAGACCAAAGTTCTTCGGTCCATATCGTGCAACAGCGAGAAAAGGCAAAGACAGGTACCAGGTGGAAAAAGTAGGACAGCATGAAGGTCCTGGCTGTACCACTACGGCAGCTGATCATATGAAACTCTGGACTGTTCCTGCTTAGGACTGTGCGGCCCCTCCACAACTTGTATTTTTTGTTTTTTTTTTCCTTTTCTTTTGTTTTTTTAAATCTATTTTCAGGTTCTGTTTTGATGTACCAGTGTCACTGTTCCGTGTTTTCGAGGGCGAAAACAAAGTCAGGATCGCCGAACTGTGGGATCCCCGAGTTCTATAACCACCAGAGGGCATCACCTGTGCGCCTGCAGCGAGAGCGAGGTGGAGACGAGGATATCAGTGAACCGCGTGAAGGTGTGGTGACAATGGTAGCGAGCGCGAGTAGGCGCCGGCCGGCTATTTAAAAATAACAAAACTAAGGCAGAACTGTGGTTTGAATTGTATCCAACAAGCGCGAGAAGGCGCTAAAGCATTGTTATCTAATTCAATCTGTATAGCTTTTTCTTTATATTATTAAATGTTTCTGTGGCGTGGAAAAGGTGTGGAGGTGTAATTTACTAACGAAAACATCTTCAAGTTTCCTCCACATATATATACTAGAAAGTCTGCCGGTCATACGAAATAACCGCTGTTCTAGATATTATAAATTGTAATTAAAATGATTTGTGCAAAGGTGTCTGCTAATTCAAACTGAATTACCCAGGGTAGGCGGCGAGATGCCCCTTTGCTTAATGCCCCACGGGGTTTGCCCCTTCTACTTGCTTAATTAGAGTGCAATGAAGGAAACCACTGGAAGTACATTTCTTAAGAGCCACCGCTAGCTCAATAAATAAAGGTGATCTAAATAATAAAATGTTAATTCACATATCAAAGATATCTTTGTACACCACATTTCTTGTGTAGATCTTTCCATCATTTTTAATAAGCCGCATATAATAAAGAATTTAATATTAAATGCACGCGCTCTTTTATTTTTACTTTCCCGACGTAGCTTTCTCTTCAAAAATCGTCTGCGTTGCTTAGGAAAATAAAGCAATTTTAATTACAATTCTAAATAAATGCGAAATCCGTAACAGTATGTTCTTCAAATGATGCCACAAATTGTAAAAATAGAAGAGCGCGTGCATTTTTAATATTAAATGAATAAATATCTCGCAATTACTGTTACGCAAGCCGGCGATAAACAGACACTTAAGCCGCATATAATAAAGATTAAAAGATAATAATTTAATCAAATATTGAATCAATAAAGGAAACTAATAGTCTAATAGAAAATACATACATCAAAATTGAAATAAAAGCAAACTAATTTAATAAAATAAAACGACATAATAAAATTAATATAACAAGTTGTTGAAAATTCCTCCGTCTTTTTCAAGGAGCAACCGAAAGTTTTTTAACAGAGACACGTTTTTGCATTCTGTCCGAATGATTTGCGAAGTCCTGAAATATTTTTTTCGAAATATAAAATTAATTTAATTAAAATTATTACTAAAGTCCATTAAAAGCGCAATAAAATATTTTTTTAATTTAATTAATCACTAAAACGTAATCTGTTTCGACGTTACCCTACTCTGGCGTAAAGCAAAAATACTGTAAAAATAAAAAGAATTAGTAAGTAGAAAGTATTCTCTAAGAAGTGAGCTGAAAAACTTCTCCAAGAAACCACAAAAACCATTAGATGAATTAAAAGCTATGTGCCAAATAAATATTTAAATAAATTTCAAACCAAAGATAAAACAAAATTGCTAAAATCTTTGGAATATGGTAACAACTAGTTTGGCGACATTTTGGTAAGGCGATAACATTTTAAATTTTTAAGGCTAGGACCATTTTTAATGTTTGCCTTATAAATTCGCAGGTGACTTTTATAATGGATAATTTACAGGGAAAAGAAAAGTAATGTAATTTCTTGCATATTTTATTTATTTTATACGTGCAAATTTTCATCCTTGGAAAGAGTATATGCAAGCTGTACATATAAAATATACATACTTTTTAACGATCAGGTAATTTCATATATGTCCTTTTTACCTACGTCAAAGATTTACAAAATTTTCCTGCATTTTTATGCACATTTTTCTAATTTATGAGAAAAGTTATTTACATGTTTCATAAATAAATTTGCCCTGTAAAAACAAATTTCTGTGCAGGTTTGTTCCACTACTTTCCGGAAAATTCCGATCGTGATTTTAGCTAATAAGCACTTAGAAACAATTTTGCACCTAAGCTTCGTCACGATTAAGCACTTTTATTCCATAAAAATTCTAGCATAAGCGTAATTCGGCTAGCAGATTGTTGTAAAAAATGTTGAGTAAAAAAAAAAACATGCCTTTACTTCGTGAAAACAAAATGGCGTCAAAAAAAAATTCGCAGGTTGCTGTAGCAGGGTTGGTCGCCAAATTTTCGCCAAAAAATCGCCAAGTTACCACAATCCGAAGATTCACCCAAAATTGCTAAAATCTTTGCAAATCAAAAGAAAATACGTTAAGGATATAAAATTATTTTAGAATTTATTTACTAAAATTAAAATGAATAAAAAGTTTTAATCCTAATATATGCAGAAAAATTTACGAACTGAGGGGTAGGAAATCATACAAAAAGAAAAAGTAAAATTTTAAAAAGTTATTATGCATAAAATTGTGAAAAGTAAAACTGACTGATTCAGTTAAATTTATGTATATATGTGAAATACAAAATCTAACTTACAAATAATAAATTAATAGCCCTTTAACTTCCATTTCATTCTAAAAATAACAGCGATAAATTTTTCTCCATGCAGTTTTGATGAGCACTTATCGATGAAATCTGAACCCAAAATCTTCTACATTAAACTATCATGTGATCTGGGATGGTATTTGGTATAACAAGCTTAATTACGTCGCACGTCCTCTTCTTCTCTTCGCTCGTCTCTTCCTCTGCTTTGCGTGCTGCTTCTGTGTCGCTAGCACGCAAAGTTTGTTTATTTTTCTAAATTTGTCCATTGTTTAAGATGCAGGCTGAACAAAATAGGGCACCCACAGTGATAATGTGCATTATCGAAAAATAAAATTATGTGTGGAATTATCGTTGTGTGTGTTCTTCGAGCGTCATCTTGCTAATTACGCAACAAAGTCTTCAAGTTATAATATAGTCCTCTCCAATGCCAGTCCGTTTCAACGCTCACCAAGTCATCTTATTTCAATAATAATGCAGTTTTATCACAATAATGGAGCAGTGCCATTACATATATACATATTTATATTAATAATATTATATTTTATACAGATATAGCTATATATATTAATAAGGTAGTAAGTAATATGCATTCAGTGATTAAATGGTGGCTAAGATTGAAAAATTGAGCAAATTGCTTCCTTCATATCTCAACTTTTCATGAATTTCCTCTTAATCTTTTTAAAAGCACTGTATAATGATTAATGTTTCTTTAGATTTCTTATTTTATTTCTTGCTAAGCCTGTTTTCAAATGCCTGGAATTAATTTGAATAAAAGGCTGACTAAAATTAATGGATCTTAAATTCAGCAGCCATAGAACCTGACCTGTGCTTAGCCACTAGAAAAAAATGGCGAGAAGCAGAAACTAATCCTTAAGAGAATCCTCTACGTAGCATAAAATAATATATTATCTTAGATTCCTTAGTTTGCACTGTGATACTTCTTTCGCAATTGAAGCAAACTCCATTGATGGAACACAGCAAAAATTGTATTTAACATTCAAAACGGCGTCATAGAAGCAAGAACAGAAAACGTATTCTAACTTATTTAAAAAAAAAGAAATTACATTCTTCGTGCGAGAGCCGCAGCCTACGTTTGAAACGTTGCCATTAAGGTACATATTATTGTCTATTTAAACTGTACAAAAGATTAGCAACGATATTTAAAACTATTACAGCACTATCTATATTTCTGTAAGATCATAGATAAAACAAATTTTAAAATGGAAAAGAGTGAAATCATTAATGGCCCCAAATGATGTTTTCATACTTTTGTCTGCGATTGTTATTCAGTGAAATTTTTATAACCCATCCTACACATCCTCATCAAAGACATAATCTTTAGTTGCTTATGAAACATTTCTGATTGCTCGATAATAACCTAAGCAAAAATCCTTAACCTCTCATTACGTTGATTTTAAGCCACTTTTAAAGTTCATTGCTTACTGATAGTGGTTTTCAGAATTTTCCCTACCATCCTGGAAAACCTGTTAAAAACTCTAAAAACCTTCTACGTTTTTTCTTCATCTCGTAATAATTGACGATCAGATCCCATAACACTCAAACGATGTCCTTACAGGAGATGTGTTTTCTAATTTATTAAGCAACGCTACTTTTCCAGGCATAAATAAAGATCATTAATTTTAGCACCATTTTCTGCTCTTATTGGACTCTTGGTAAATAGCCCAAAGAACTAGAACAGCGGTTCTCAACCTTTTGGCTAAGGCGTACCATCTAAAAAAAATTGAAATCCTTTAATACCACCACTACAAAGTACTACTGCCACCACCCCTCTCGAACAAAGCTCAGATAGCATAAATTTAAAGAAAAAAACTCAATCAGGATGTCGGAGTTTTAATTTTTGAATTTAATAGTTAAAAATACTTTGCTTCTTTGCGTACCACATTTTTCTCTTGTGGTACCAGTGGTACCACAAGTGGTACGCCTACGAGTATCACTGGTGGTACCCGTACCAGTGGTACCATTTCACCAGTGGTGCGCGTTCCACCGGTTGAGAACACCTGAACTAGAATATTATGAAACACAAGGAAGTAATCATTTTGAAGGACTACAGGATCGTAAAATCAAACATTCAGTAAAATACAAATAGATTTTGGAACTTGCATACTGAAACTGCAGATTTTGGATCCTGTATACCTGATAAATTTACTGTGGTGGCAAGTTAACAATTAAAATCGGCTGACTGGAAACACTCTTGACCATGGAAATTGCCAAAACACAGAACATCACATAAAAAAGTAAGTAAAAACTTGTAATATGCATCCCTTAATATCTCTATAAATCTTGGGATAAAAATTTATAGAGCTTTAATGTTTAATTAATTTAATTATAGTTAATAGTTTTTCTATAATAACTGTATGAAAAAATAAATGTTTTTATAGAATCCATTTTATTAAAGTATCTAATTTTCTTTCGTGAAACTGGCAACTTATTTTTAGAAATCCGCAATGGGTTCATATTTCTTAGTATTTAAGATTAGCATTGAAGGAAATAAAATCTGTGTAACGATATGTTTCGAACAGCTTTCTATAAAATTATTATAAACACAAACTCAACGGTGCTTAGTCAGACATTTTACCGCCATCTGAGAACTACTTAACTTAAGATTTACTTACTTTAGATTACTAACGTCAAAGAACATAGCAGTGACTGAATGGTCTCCTCAAAGCACTTTATACTATCAGTCTACTTACTGAAAAACAAAGAATAAATTTCGCACACGGTGTTCTAGCAAACCAAGGAAATTCCGCAACTATTTCAGCATTGCGAGGGAGATAGTTGTTGCAATGCAGTTTTATTCGAGTCTAAGGCCCATCATTTTTCATCAGGGTCGGTCCAAAACAGTCATTAAGTGGGTGCAGGGAAAGCATATCTATTCCATACAGTGTTTCCCTTGAGGTTTCGCCGTAAGAAACGATAAGATTCCCGAAATTTCCGCGAGCCAGTTCTAATGTATTGTTACAAATGGATAAGCCAGGTTGCCATGCACAAGAAAATCTTTGTCTTTCTATTATTGGCTAAACAGAGTTCAATACGTAACATGGTTTTAAAACCTATTCAACGTTTTCAAGTTAATCCTAAAAGCCAGTATCTAGTATTATTAATACAATTATTTTTCAGAATCTAAAATTTAATATTCAAGATTATGATACGTGCTAGTTCTTCTCTTAACTTCAGAAATTCTATGTCTGTTAGGAAGGTATATGAAAGTAGGTATGTATATAAATATATATAGTATCACAGAATACTTTTTAAAGAATATCCCAATATTTATCCCTATTTCACTGGTTTTAAATTTCATTTTTTTTCATGTCTTTGTCGTTCTAGTTCTAAATTTCTTACAAGTATATATGTTAACGTGAAAGACCGAAATTGGAGAATTTCGGCTTTCACCGGAAAATGTCAACATTCACCAAATACGTCGGTGAAAGATCGAATATTGCATTACATTCTTGTACATTCGGACCCTCATCGGTGTATGTCGACATCACAGATATGCTCTGGTGTAGGTCGAAAAGAGAGGAGTAGACAAAGAGGCGACTGGCTGTTTCTCGCCAAATCCTTTGTTGTGGTAGGAGGGAGGAAGGCGACTGGCTGTTTCCCGCCAAAACCTTTGTTGTGGTGGGAGTGAGAGAAGCGACTGGCAGTTATGCCAGGTTTGATAGTGTAAGCAACGTTTTCTTATTTTTTTCCCCGATACCCTAATTTATACTGAACGGATACTGCAGTGAATCGTGATCTTTTTCTTAAAAAGTTAAATGCATTAATTGCGAGTAAACGAGAAGATAATTGTTTTTATTTTTCTCAAGAAAAGTACTGTAAAATACTTTCTGAAGTGGTTTCTGCTAAAACTGAGTGCAACACACCTTTGGATTACAGACAATTAAAACACGTTCTGAAATTTTAAAAATTAATGATGAAGAGAAGTTAAGTGTACCATTAAAACCAGAAGAACGAATATACAGTACTAGCGACCCGCTCCGGCTTCGCACGGGTATAAAATATATAGCCTATGTCACGCACTGACAACTATGATAAAAAACTATCATAAAATCACCACTATCATAAAAAACAAAAGATACCTATTCTATTCAATTCTTTTTTTTAACTGAAATACCTCAACTTAAACTACGATTTTAATTAAATTAAAAATACTTAAAAAATAATTTGCTATTCGTGCGACTAAAAACAAAAGATAATCAACAATCATCAACAACAAAAGATACCTATTCTATTAAGCTCTTTTTCTGAACTTACATACCTCACCTTAAATTACGATTTTTGAAAATAATTTCCCCAATATTAAATTGATTTAACTCTAAATTTTAACCAAGATCTTAATAGAAAATTCCAATCCATAAATTATGGTCCGCTACGCTACGTCCGCAAACGCTACGTCCCGCAATTTTTAAATCTGTAATATCTTCGAAAATTAGAATAGAATATCATTTATATTTTAAAACTACTATCAAACAATTATTTATCGTAACTTACTTATAATTACTGATACGTTGTCGCGCTGAAAAGCACGTTTTTATTAAGTATTGTTATTTTCCTCGCTAGAGAATTTCGATAATAAACGCGTCCGATCGCTGCTAAATTCAAAGTGCTATAGGGAGAACCGCGGCTTCCAACGCGCTATTTATAGCCACGTTCCCGCCGCCCCGGCCAGCGGGTACCGCCGCAAACGCTACGTCCCGCAATTTTTAAATCTGTAATATCTTCGAAAATTTTCATTTAAATCATATGCTGTAAAGGGCCATATAGATCTATATTAAATCAACAATGTATTTAAGGTATTTAATTGGATAAGGATTAATGCTGTATTGGTTAAAATCGCTTCGAAAATTAGCCATTATTTGTCGTAAAAAGTAAATGACAAAAAAATGTTATTGTGGGATATTCCTAAGAGATAGACATATACCATCGCGGAGTTTTCTGTAGACCTTTTCAATGTGTACAATATTTAGTACATTATTTTGATAAATCTCGTAGGGTTCAGCCTGCGTTTGCAATGTAAGCGGAAAAAATGTAATTATTTACGATGTCACATCAGAAACCTCAAAAATAACAGTATTTCTCCACTATTTAATGGATGTTATTATACATATAAACCTTCCTCTTTAATCACTCTATCTATTAAAAAACCGCATCAAAATCCGTTGCATAGCTTTAAAGATTTAAGCATACATAGGGATTATAGGGACAGAGAAAGCGACTTTATTTTATACTATGTGGTGATTATGTTACCAATGAGGAATTGTTAAGTGTACTACATGAAACTCACACCAGAATAAGCCACGGAGAAAGAACACGTGTGCTTAAAGCGTTGCAAATTTAAATACAAAAATATTACACATGAAGCTGTAATGTTGTATTTAAATTTATGCAAACAGTGTCACATGAAACGCAGTGCACCTAAGAAAGGTATTGTTATGAAACCAATGATCAGTTCTGAGTTAAACTCAAGATGTCAAGTTGATCTGATAGATTTGCTGTCAAGCAGAGATGGCGAATAGAAGTTCATAATGGTGTATCAAAATCATTTAACTAAGTTTGTCCAGCTACGACCTTTAAAAACTAAGAGAGCGGAAGAAGTAGCGTATCACGTCCTTGCAATACTTTTAACATTTGGTGCTCCAGAAATATTGCAATCAAATAATGGTAGAGAATTCAGTAATCGAGTCATATCCAAAATATGTGCTACGTGGAAAGATGTTAAGATAGTTCATGGAAAGTCTCGTCACAGTCAAACACAAGGTTCAGTTGAAAGGGCCAATCATGGTATTCAGAATATGCTAACTGCATGGATGACCGATAACTATACAAATAAATGGACAGAAGGTTTGCCCTTTGTTCAATTTGCCAAGGACACTGCACACCACGAAGGAATACGCCAAAGTCCTTATGAAGCCATGTTTGGCGTTAAAGCAAAAAGCGGCATACAATCGTCTTTTTTGCCTAGCGAACAAATCACAAATATCGAAGCCGAAGAACAACTCGAAGAAATTGCCAATACTTTTGAAACAGAAGAACAGCTTGAAGAAACTGGTAATACTTCTAAAAAAATTTAAGCGGTAGTCATACCGAAAACCATATTCCAAAGAAAAATATTGAAGAGGACTTGCAATCTACCACGTCTTTACATCAAGTTCTAACTGAAAACCACGAGTTAATTTCTATAAAAAGAGCTGCTGCGAAAGAGAATCTTTAACTGCCAGCAACAAAAATGCTACGAACCTCACAATTTCCTTCTGATCAAATTGGTGATACTGTACGAATACAAGTTATTTTCTCATTTAGAACGCACTGTATAATTAAGTACGTTTTTAACTTTTATTATTTTCCTTTCTCATTTTGAATGTACTGTGTGTTTTAAGTTCTTATGTTCTTTAGTTCTTATTTTAAGTCTCAAGTGCGTTTTTCAGCGACTGAATTACAGAGAATAAAATATAATATTCTTATATATTCACCATTAATGCATGGTGAACGTCGACATTTACCGATGTAAGTCGACATTCCCAGATTTCGGTGTTTCACTGTAACATATATTATTTAACCGTAACGTATATTTGTATTTTTAAAAATTTAAAGAAAATTTTTTTGAATTTTTGTATTGGTGTATGCTTGTTTAAAAGTTTTGGTTTTAACAATCTTTAAAAATTCTTTGCTGCATTTATAGGATTTTTTGAAATTTATTAATTGTGAATTTCAATTTTCGTCTTTGTGAAAACGTAGTTCTAAATTTCTTACTTTATGTCTTTACTTATATATATATATATATACGTATGAGCATATATGCATTATATGTGTGTGTATATATATTATGATTCGAGAAAACATTAAGAATCAGCTTTGCAGTCGTCGTAACCAAGGATGGAGATTTTGATGCTCAGTCAACACCGATACGTTCATCAGCTTTGAACAGTCGAGTGGAAGGATGGAAGAAGATGTTGACAATATCCAAATTCAGCTAATTACCATATTTATTTCCAGGCACATTAGAAGCATTCTTCGTAGATAGTATGCTTTTTGACCATAAACAACTATAATAATTTCTCATATACACAGATTAACAGGGCAACATCATTTTAGACGGGCAAGCAAAGCGAGAAGATATTAACAAGGTAGAAGCTAGCAGAAGGACGAGGTAATTAGCTCGCCAGAGTATTTATACCGGAGTACGTGCGATTCTAGAGACAAGCTATGATTGGTTAGTGTTAGTTTCGGTTTGCACTTTTCTGAGAAATTTTCACCAATCACTTTGCTCTCATAACATAACACTTGGCAGGCATACTTGCACAACACTAGAAAACTCTAACAAGCAAGCGACCTTTACATTTACGTCGTAGACACATTTTCATTCATTAGTTAAGCACACCGTTTTCTTGTATTCGCAGTCACTTGAATTTGTTGATATCCAAAGGGGTAAACATTCGCACGCAATTAGCAAAGGCGAGAAAAAAAATCCATTAGTCACTTGAAAACAGCCTGTACATATATATCCATTGGAGAGCCGCACTTTATCTTGTTCATTTTTAACAAAATAGGATAGCTACTTTAAAAAATAATTGGCGACCTTAAAATTAACATTCCAAATTTGGTGCTCTCTCCCTAAATTCATCTGTTCTCCCAAATTCGAGATCATTCGAAATTGCGTAACGCTGCTTGAAAAAAAAGGTAACTAAAAGTAAAACTGACCAATCATAGCTTTTGTTTCACATTTCCACGTACGCAGCATAAATACTGCTTCGTAAGGAACTGCATTCCTTTTTTCCTGACTTCTGCCATGTAAACATATCTGCGCCGCTTATGCTTTCCTGCCTGAAAGGACGTCAGATCCTTATATCTGTGCATAAAGGAAATTATCGTCATTGCTATGATTAAAGAGTATATTGTCTACAAGGAATTATTCTAGTGTGCGTGCAAATCTACAGATTTGGAATCGTTTTATACACATACATACACACACATACATACATACACGCACACACATACATATATATATATATATGTCGTATTTTCAAAGCACAGTCGCGATAGCTGAGTGGTACGGCGAAAGGAAAGAGTTGATACCAAACTGAATTCAGCCAATTATCATCTTTATTTGCAAATCTGAAGGCACACTAAAATAATTCCTTGTAAACAATATACTCTTTAATCATAACAATTACGATAATTTCTTATATGCACAGGGTTTGAGAATTTTAAATTCTAGGTATTTTTTTAATGTTTTCAAGATAAACGTTGAAGGCTCTCACCTTATGAAAAAATACACTTTTTTAATCTAAATATTTTTATTTTTTCATAAAATAGAGTGCGTTTTTAATTTTTGTATTGCAATGCTGCAGCATTTCGAAAAAGGCCACTTGCCTCTATTTAAGGAACGAAGGCCTTTTCTACAGTAACTGCTATTTTGGTAAACCTTTCGGCCACTGATGAAGAATAAACACCAGTTTGTAAATGATAAACCAATATCATGGATATGCTAGTATTTAAAGAACGTTGTGCGCTCTTCAGGTTTCGTAAAGAATAAATAAATTTTAAATGTGTTAATAATAGTGAAACGTTTGAAATTTGTTGTGTTTATGAATGATGCATACAAATTTCTTATATTTTAAAATGCCTTGCCTAAAAGTATAATTATGGAGATTCTAAAGAATAAATTATGGTATTTTTCCTCATTTTAACTTTTTCCAGTCTGACTACTTTCCTATCCTGTCGACTTTTTTTAAAATGTCATATTTTCGAAGCACAGCTGAGTGGTACAGTGAGAGGAAAAAGTTGATACCAAACCAAATTCATACAATTACCATCTTTATTGGCAGATTTGCAGGCTCACTAGAATAACTCCTTGTAGAAAATATGCAGAATTTATACTACATACGTGCAAATGTGAATCAAAAGCCATGATTGGTTAATTTTACTTTTAGTTACCTTTTTCAAGATTGTTATGTAATTTGGAATGATCTCGAATTTGGGAAAACATATGAATTTAGGGGAACAGCAACAACTTTAGAATGTTAATTTTGAGGTCAATAATTTTTTTTAAAACAACTGTTGTATTTTGTTATATCTTATATATATGTACACACGCACGCACACACACATACATACATATATGTGTGTGTGTGTATATATCTATGCATATCTATGTACAGATACACGCTTATCTATGTATATGCATATCCATGTATAGATATACGCATATATATGTATATCCATAGCTATGTAATATATATATATATATATATATGTAACCATGTAATATATATATATGTAGCTACGTCATATATGTATAGCTGCGTATAGCTATGTAACATGTACACACACACACATATATATATATATACGTATAGCTATGTAATATATATGTATGTTACATACCATATGCTTTGTAACGTATATGCATATATATGTATATACATAGGATATTTGTATAAATATACTAACAACATATGCCTACCTATACGTTTTAACGCATCTTGAGTCCAAATTTTAAAAACTGCGCTTGAAAATGTGAAAATTGAATCAATCCAATCGAAAACAAATTTAAACTTTTGCCTTTTTCTAAAGCATCTGAGCAATGAATGTGATGATGAACTTATATTGAAATATCTAGAACATGCTTAACTACCTCGCAAATACATAAACGCAGCAATAAAACATATTTCCGTAATGGTTGATAACATTTCGTTATCCTAAATTACTGACAGAAATAAAGCACGTTTATGTAGAGCACTGTTAGAAGTATGAAACAAAATAAAGTCCATTAGGGCTTTCTGAATAATTCAGAAATCCGATAACACATCGGCTGTTTTTACGATTCCCTGGAAAGATTTAAGACCCTCGCAGGAAATAATCGATAAATTTCAACCCGCACCTGATGATATTCGAAAATTCTCTCACACATAAATGTTCTTCCGTTATGCAGAAACGCGTTACCTAAATTTGGTGATAGCTGTTGAATAAAATCTGAAACAAATTGCATCATTTTGAATGCAAAATATTCACTTTGTATGTTGAAAACGTGAGTGGAATATATATTTTAGTCTCAAGAACATGTACTATGTTTGCTGAATTCTGAAGCTTTCCTTTTGTTTGTCACTTTATGTTTTCGTTTTGTGTTCGAGTAATCATGATGTGAAGCTTGAATCGTACTTTCGTACCCAATCGTACTTTCGTACCCAATCGTACTTTCTGAAATCTTGTACACATTTTCTGAATTTTATCTTCCGAATAGGTTTGAAATGAGTTTACGTTTCGTAAATAGAAATTATTTGGACAAGAATAAACATTAATGTAATTCCTTCTTTTGAGAAAATGCCGGATATTGGGATCAGAGTTTCACTGGTGTTGACAATTTTTGTAGAAAATTAAAAAATAACTTTTTGTCCCAAATCTCTCTTAATTTTTTCCAATTTCCAACTCTTCAATATGCTATGTCCTTTGCAAAATTATTCATAACGTGGCAGAAATGTTTCTTCAATTTTTAAATATTTCATAATTTGGAAAATTAGAATTATTTGAAGTATCATCTCAAAAGTATAAGATTTTTAAATTTTTCTTCACGAATCTTGTCGGATGTGTTTTTAGACGTACCGGGTGTTCCATTAAATACCAGGTAAAGAAATTGCGTGCCTTTATGGAACCAACATAGTCGGTAAAATTGCTTGTCATATGATGCATCTACTTATGCAGCTTTTTTCCAAACGCACATTCTTCCATGAGAAATATGTGTATTCATGGGATTTTTCTCTCCACAAAAATTCTTCCATCCTAGAAATGCGACTTTTTAAGTTAGGCTACTTTATAAGGTATTTCTCCCGCCTTCTTCGCATGCCTTCGTGGTGTAGTGGTCTGCATGCTCGACGCGTAACCGAGAGGTCCGTGGCTCGATTCCCGGCGAAGGCGTTGCTCATTTTTCTTCTCTCCTTCCAAAAATACCTAATGTCCCTACAACTTGTTTGCAATCATCAGATATGTAATATTCGAATTGCCGAGCTGTATATCCTTCTAAAGTAGTCTTTTCAAAGTACTACTTCTGAAGACCATGTAATTAAGATTCCACAGTCCATATAGTGAATTTTACTGAGGAATAACACACCCAGTGTTACTGGAAGTGCTGTTAAATCCTCAATAACGTGAAATGATTCTTTTTAGCTGAGGCTGGCTGTGTTCAGTAAAATTATCTACAATCTCCTCGTAAATCCAATGTTTCTTGCAGTTTTCAATCATCCTTGAAATCCTGTATATGAAAATTAAAATTTTTCGTCAACATCCGAAAGACTGAAAACAATCTCAACTATTAGATGGCATTGAAAATTGCTTTAATCATAAAAGCTTATCATTTTCGAGTCAAAAACAGCTCCAGAAGCTTTCACTGATGTTTCTCATTTAGCAAATGCACTGGTGGAGACAAGGCATAGGCATAATTATCACATAAACTAAGTAGTCTCATTTGAATCAGTATATACACTGGTGTGCAAAAATTAAGGACGAGACGTTTTTTTCAATATAACTTTGTACAAAAGTTTTCCAATCAACACATTTAATACCCTAAGATCCCCAATACGTAAGGACATGAGTAATGTAAGCAACACTTACTAAAAGAGAAATCAGAGGGATAAAAAGAAGCTTTATTCAAAAGGTAGCATGGAGCGCAATGCGACTAAAGGCCGAAACATCCCTGTAATGGGTGTCCAGCAAGAAACATCCGGTCTTTAATAGGGGATATGATCTTCCCTGACTGCTAGGCAGGTTTCACAGCGTCTGTCCATGCTGAGAATGAGGGTGTCAATGAGTTGTTGAGGCATTGCTGCCCATTCGTCTTGCAGCGCCAATCGAAGCTCCGGAATCGTTACTGGTGGTAAGGTACGAGCTGCCAAGCTTCTGCCTAGAAAATTCTATTCATGCTCGATGGTATTGAGATCCGGAGATCGTGCCGGTCAATCCATACGTTCAATATCCTCACTCTCTAAAAGCTGTTCGGCAGCTACTGTGCGATGACATGGTGCATTGTCGTCCATGAAAAGGAACTGCAGATCCATAGCGCCTCTAAAAAGACGCACATATGGAAGAAGAATCTCGTTACAATAACGGGTCCCGTTGACTGAACCTGCGTCGATGGTGTGAAAGTCTGTACGCCTACCAAGCATGATGCCTCCCCAAACGAGAACACCGCCGCCTCCATATCTGTCCCTTTCAATGATGTTCGAGGGATGATTGCGGCTTCCCCGCTCTCTCCAGATGAATATGCGATGAGAATCGCTACTCAAACTGAATCTGCTCTCATCTGTAAAGAGTACTCGTCCCCATTCATTGTCTCTCCAATTCCGGTGTTCCCGGCACCACAGAAAACGCCTTCTCCGATGGGCAGGCGTTAGAGGTACACACCGTACAGGTCGTCGTGCAAACAGACCACCACCGTGCAGTCTTCTGTCGTTCAGTCGCCTGTGTCGTGTGTCTAGCGATTTCTCCCGTTGTCTGCCGCCTGTTTCTTCTGGCCTATAAGGCAATATACCGGTCATCTGCGAGTGTGATTCCTCGTGGACGACCACTACTAAACCCCAGGATAGCTGTTCCTGTAGTTTGAAATTGTCTCCAAAGTCGTGAAACGATGCTTTGAGCAATTCCGAACTCTGCAGCCACACTTGTCACACTGCGGCCTTCCTCCAACTTCCCAATGATTCGACCTCGGGTAAAAGCATCCAGATGTCGTCTAACAGATTGATTATTCGCCATTTCTCGCTGAGGCAGCAACTCGGTGTGATTTTAACTGCTATACGGCGTGCAATCTCTTTACCAGAAATACTGATCTTACACCGACAACATGCTTTATACTACTCAGACACTCCCCCATTACGTCTACCTGCATATCTGCGCATGTGCTACCGTACATCACCTTACTTAATTTCCTGATTGGTCTTTCTGTCCGCTCTGCCTCTTCGTTCAGCTGATATGCTAATTTTTCGACTTCGTCCTTAATTTTTGCACACCAGTGTACATTAGGTATGTGTTTTCAAGTGTCATATTTTAGAGCACTTCTGTTAACATGTTATCATTGTTTCTTCATAATTACTAATCGATAGATATCTAAGAAAATTTATAATATACTTAAAAATAATAATAGTATGTGTATTTATAGTAACATGTGATCCGTATGATGTAAATTTTTTAATTTTATTTTAATGAACCGGTTACCTTATCATTTCGGGCGTCTATATGTACTCTCATCAGCTTCAACCAGCAAATCTGTTTAAAGTATAAATACGAATCAAGCTTCGAAGTTTATAAGAAAGTTAGCAGCTTTATTAGATGTTTATTATTAGCCTAGACTGGCCTCAGCGACTCGACAAAGTGAGATAATACTGAAACTGTATATATATTTTACCATAAGCTGACTATACAATTATAATAAAGCCAAGATATAAATGTAGGTATTGATGTAAAGGCAAAATCAGAACAATTATTTAAGCATTACTCACCAAACAAGAAAAATTTGCAGAATTAATTTAACACAAATATACATGGATATATGCAACAGCTTGATATTGTTGAAAGTGTTACTTAGTACTTTACAAGTTACAAAAACATTACACTGTGGCTGGCTGTATTAAGCAAGAAGTCTTGTCTTCTAGTACTCGTAATAGCAAGAGCATGTGAATGCAGGCCTTAATGCTGAATATTGCAGGCCTGTTTTGCAGGTGTTACATGAATGACGTGTTACACGCATGCATGTGGTGTTACATGCTCCCATGCATGACAACTCTCAGCTGTTGGATTCCAGGGATGGCAATTGGAAGTAAATGGGCAATCAAAAGAATAGTGCTCATGGTTAGAGGTGGGCAAAACCACTCTTTTATGGGATCAAAACCGTTCGCTTTGTATAATAAATTGGTTAATTTTTATGACTCACCGCTCGTTAATAATAACCTTGATGTAAAAGATCCTGAACCAAGGGTGAATCAAAAGCGGTTA
>KK114790.1:36762-50048 GCA_000611955.2 Stegodyphus mimosarum
ATCAAACGCTTCCCTAAACTGGTTTCTTTCAACAATAGATTAGAGATTTTCCTAAACACGCTTTTCTACGCAGAATTAACAATAAAATTCTAGAATAAAAAAATTTTGAAAATGTTGGGAAATTATAATAAACTCACTTTTAACATGAACGGATAAACATTGGGAAGATTTTCTTCCCTAAAATGGAAATCGAACTTTCCTGACGCCCTTGAAACAAGAGCAGCTCGTTTTTCGCGAAACAGGCTTTCACAAACTAAGTAAAGTGAATAAGTTTGCAAACAAACAGCACATCTTTATTCTTGGATCGCTTCCAGCAAGAGCTCTCTGTTAACTGTAAAAGAGGTACAACTCCGTTTTCTGGAATCGGAGTAAATTCGTTCTGTAAAGTGAATTGTTTCTCTGAATCAATTCAGGAACGGATCCTTTAACTTTAGACGGGGTAACCAATCTTACCATATATGCAAGGATGACTTTCTATAAAATTAAACCGATTAAGATAGCTCACAAATGGTGCATACCCAGTGAAAAACTGAGTGATGTCTGCGATGCTACTTTCGAGAAATGCATTAATTTTTAAATGAAATTGAACACGCGTCTGCCTGTAATTTCATTGCTAGAGTCTAATTGCCATTTATCATAAGGAAGTTGACGTATGGAAGATTTTGTATGAGAATATGGTACTTTTTTACTAATAGTACTAACATTAATGTACGTTGCTACTAATCTGGCATACGATCCATTGCCAAAGATTAGAGTATGTGCCAGTACTGATTTCAACTTCTGTCTCAGGTTTTTGGGCAAAGAGAGCAAGCGTTTTTTATTATGTCCCATTATGGGATTTCTGCATCGATTTTTTTGAATTGTCATCAAGTGCAGTCTAATTCGGTTTGACAATTCAGGTAGATTTTTATTTAAATCTCCATAAAAGTGTTTTATTGTTCTTTCTTTCGATTTAAAAGCTACAACATGAAGTTTTTACATTATCAAGTGAAAAGGAAATGTTATTTGAGCAGCAGAATAAAAATGTTTATAATTCTCATTTGTATTATATATTACTTGTGCAGGAAGAATAACATTCGCTCTAAACAATTTTATAGGTGAGGTACTAAATATAATTTAGTGGGTACTACACTCGAATACTTATTATCGCACTGCATATATATAGCCTGCAACACATATTATGACAGTACTTCCTTCTAATATTTACCAATTATTTTATCTAGGCTACATTGGTCACACAAGTTCCATCAAACATTAAGCAGGAAATTAAATTTGTTTTACTTCTTGTTTTAAGAATGTGTAAATAAAAAATGTTAAAAATTCGGGCAAAAGCGCAAAAAAGGGGACAACTTAACATACACTGGTGGCCACCGTAAATGCAACACCCTGAAGGAAGCATGCAAATAACATGAAATTTACAACATGCATTAGCGGAGGTGAGATAAGCAAATGATTAGAATTTCAGGGCAGACGCACATCACGCGCACCCGTGGCGCCACTTCAAAGCGCTATTTAAGGCTTGGAGTTTTCGAAGATTTCAAGTTCGGCAATTGTGTTTTTCTTGTGGTTGTTTCAAAAAAACGATCAATTATGCCTCGTAGTAAACAGCGATCATCGTTTGATCGAGTATGCGAGTTCGACAGAGGAAGGATAATGGCCTACCGAGAGTGTGGATTAACTTTCAGGGAAATCGGTAGTCGTGTTGGACGAAACCAAACAACTGTAATGCGGATATGTGACCGCTGGATGCAGAAGGGTACGACGGACCGACGTGCTCGATCGCATCCGCCTCAGTGCATCACTTCACGTGATCACAGGAACATTGTGCGCGTGGCAGTGACGGATGGCTCGGTCACATCACGAACCATACCACAGCACATTCAGTCTGTAACGCATCATCTAGTGTCTGCGCGTACCATTCGACGCCGCGGTCTGTCTACAAGACATCCATTGCTTCGTCTACCCTTGACGGAGAACCACAGACGTCTCCGCCGCCAATGGTGCGATGAAAGAAGGATGTGGACAGCAAAATGGAATGAAATTGTCTTTACTGACGAGTCACGCTTCTGTCTGCAACGCCACGATGGTCGAATTCGAGTCTGAAGACACCGTGAAAAGAGGATGCTGAACAGCTACGTTAGGCACCGCCACACTGGTCCTGCACCGGGTATTATGGTATAGGGCGGTATTGGATATCACTCTCGCACTCCTCTAGTACGCATTGCCGGTACTTTAAACAGCCAGCGCTACATCTCCGATGTGTTAGAGCCAGTTGTCCTTCCTTACCTTCAGGGCTTGCCCACAGCCATGTTTCAACATGATAAGGCGCGACCACACGTGGCACGCATTGTCCAAGAATTCGTCAATCGCCAGATTGAACTGCTTCCCTGGCCGGCTCGCTCTCCGGATCTTTCGCCGATAGAAAACATGTGGTCCATGCTTGCTGAAGACTGACCCAGATTACATCCCAAGCTGCCACACCAGGTCAACTTTGGCAACGTGTGGAAGCTGCTTGGTCTACTGTACCACAAGAAGACATCAAAATGCCGAGGCGTGTGGCAGTGGTGATCTCCAACAATGGCAGCTACTCTGGCTACTGATTCTGGAAGGAACCATACTTCACAGAAGTCTATAAATTTAATCATTTGATACTTGTCAACATGTTATCTGCTAAATGAATTTTGTTGTGATATCTCTTGTCTTTCTTGGTGTTGCAATTTGGGTGGCCAGCAGTGTATTTCTAAACATATAAAGAAACCGCTTGCGCTTGTATGCCCTACATAAATTCGTAGCGAACTATGAAGTTTTGCATATTATAGACTGTTAACCAGTGCAGTTGCAAATAACGTGAAGGCCTTCATTTGAAAAGTCTTTCTCACAGACGCTAAACGGGGACTGCAGCAGAGCAGTGAAGACTGGCAGAAGGTAAATGGTGAATGCAATTTGATTCCAACAGAACGACCAACGGTAAGCACACATATATTTATACCACGGTATTATTCCGTAGGACATGTTGAGAAGTGTCACCAAAGCCTCCCCGCACCGCCTAAAACAGTGCATCCAGGTAGAAGGTGAACATTTAAAATTCACTTAAGTTTGTACTGTCCATTTTATTAGTCCGAATGTCATTGCAAGCTCTCACCCTCTTTCTGTTGTTATTTCAAGTTAGTACATGCAATACATGTGACTCTGTTTTTACCATTGAAAAACTTTAAGTTTTCCCTATTCTGAAAACATAATAACGAAGAGAAAGAAATTGCTCCTGAAAAGATCCTTTAGACTGTAACCTAGTTACAGTCTAAAGGTTCTTTTCAGGATCCTTTAGAGATCTTCTAAAGAAAGGGAAATTAACACTGATTGCACATTTCTTAATGTAAAAATATAGATTAGAAATAGGGTGCAGAATGTAGTAGAAGTAGATATTAACTAGAGGATGTGTGGGTGACTAGCGGCAGTTAGCGCTTCTGGCTCAGTGTAATGATTAGGATATTTGTGAGGTTGCATAATATTTCCTGCATTTTAAACTCAAAACATATTTACTACAATTACGAGAACCTCTTTACAAATACATATAATTCATGGATATCAAAAACAATTATGGCAGTGAAGTATAGTCCTCGTGACGTGAGGATCCTGATAACGAGGGTCTCTCTCTAGTAGAGAGTTCAAAAGCATTCTGAAGTGATGTTCCGACGGAAGAAACCTTCAGACTGAATTAGCCACGCCTCCTTAATTTTTTAGAATTATTTTACATCCTCTGATTCGTTATATCTGGAACGATAGCAGAGAAAAAACAAGATCATTGGTTCGTCAGCCCTTCTGAACTCGAGAGGCTTTGACGACAGAATTCTAAAATCTCTTGACACTGGTCGTGAAGTTATGTCTCTTGCGGTGTCAAATGGAAGGAATTATTGCGTCTGAGATGTCAGACCATGTCGTCTGGCACATCATAACAGCTGTAAAACACTGACTTGCGGGGACAGCACGCACGATTTTCTCATTTATGTATGGTTCGCTGAAGGTAAAATCCAAGTTGCAACCAAGTATGGCAGCTCAATAATCTGAGATCAAGGGATTGGCTGATCTGTCCGATAAGTGTCATGCCTTGCTTCACAACCATTCTAAAGGAGAAGACCACTTTAAAAAATTCCTTGAAAGTGTTTTTTCATATAACCGAATATGGCAAAGGTTAACTGAATCTTCAGTTTTCAAAGACTGGGAATAATAATACCTAAGCCTGAACTAATAAAATTATGATACTGTGTAAATATATGTAAGGTATAATAAAATACGATGGTACGCTAAGAAATAACTGGCAACCTCAGAAGTGACTGTTCTAAATTTTATGTTCTCCCTCTAAGTTCATCTTTTCTCAAAAATTCGAGATATTTCCAAAATCATATGACGCTTACATAACGCTGCTTGCAAAGAAAATTAAAACCTCAAATTAACCAATCGCAATTTAGTTGTACATATGCATCTGCCTAGTATAAATACTACTTCGCGAGCAATTACCTCATTCCTTTTCTTAACTTGGCCTGCCTTGCGAAACATCTCCAAGTTGCTATACTTGATTGTCTTCCTTTGTTCTTTACCTAAATTACATAATATTGCTTTCATCCGTTGCACAAAAATTATTGTACTTAACTATGATCTAGAAATATCTTGTCTACAAAAAAAATGATTTGAGTCCAGAAAAATAAATCTTGTGAGTCTTCGAATTCGGTTTTCTCAGCTTCGTCTTCGTGCCTCGATACTCAACCTCTACGACTGCCAGATATGAAAAGTGCCGGTTTCTTCTATCAACGCATTGTTTTGAAACAGCGCACATTAAAATATCTATCTTTCAAACAATAAAATAATAATAGCCTTTTAACAACTCCCGTCTTTCATTCTAAAAGTAAGAGATCAATAATTTTTCTAACTAAACTCCCTGCACTTCTGATACGCTCTTATCGGTGAAATCTGAACCCAACATTTGGACATTAATCTGTCATGTGATCTGAAATGTAATCCGGTAGAAAAAGGTAATTACGTCGCAACTTCCTTTCTCTTCGCTCTTCTCTTCTGCTGCTTTTCGCTGTGTCTCCGTGCCGCTAACCAGGCAGAGTTTATTTGTCCAACTTCGTCTATTGTTTACGGAAATGTAAGTTATATAAAATTGTGGGGTGTATAGCGCATCCACAGTGGTGATGTGCATTACCATGAAATACAATTATGTTTCCAAATGGCCACGTCTGGAATTTTTTTGTTTATGCATCTACTACTTTCTTACTGCGCACTAAAACCTCTCCAACTCTGGTCCGTTGCAACTTATTTTCTTCAGGTTATATTATTACATATATACATGTATATATTGTAATATCTTGCAATCTTTTTAGTTTATTAGCTGTCAGTTATCACTAATTACTGATATATTAGTTACAAAATAACTTTAAATTATTAAATTTTCAGCAATTCCCAAACTTAAAGCGTTTCTAATATTCTCTGAAATTATTTGCTATGTTTCGACGTTTATGATTGGCTCGAGAAAGGATTACAATTGCTTCCAAAGCAACCTAAGACAACGCCACGCATAACCAACGCCATCGCGAAGCGGTTTGGATTTGCTAAACGAGGCACCACTGTAATATATTGTCCGTACTACACTTGATACTCCACAGTTTTATTTTATTACATACATGTATGCTGATCATGTTCCTATATTGAAATGAACATTTGTGCATATATATCCTGCTATATCCCTTTTTGTAGCATATGCACTTACAGAAACAAAATGTTACAGTCGCCTATAAAATAGCCTATATCCCCTTAAACCTGGATAATAACGTGCATATAAAATCTTAAACCTCGAAATTACATGCTTAACAGAAAACTGGATATTACATGCTTAATGGAATTGCTACTTGTAACTTGTGGTATGTGGTTTTTCTTCCCTAACTGCATCCAGGCGATTTATGATAAATCATTAAATCAAAAAACATTATTTAGTTATAGCTTAGATTCTAATCCTTCGAGATTAGTAACTAATAAGCAAAGCAAAGGCGAAATTAGGCTTCCAAAAATCAGATGAACATTTGGCTGCAAGGAATCTTGCGCAAGTCTGCTGTGGAAAAACACTGTTTCTGTAGATGGTGCTGAAATAAAATTTGTTACATCACCATATATAAAATCGACGTTTTTAACGTCTGAGTGTTTAAGACCACACAGCAATGATAATTTGATCCGAGTTCAGATCCTATCGAACAAGGTGCTGCACGGGCGTTTTTAAGGTATTCCCATGTGTAATGTGAATGCGAGTCAATTTTCCTTAAAACTTGCTCCACAAAGGCATCTATTTACTGAGGCAGATACTTCTAGTGTGCATATTTGTGTCAGTTACTCTATTAACCAACCTTAACAATAAATGTTGCATTAAAAATAATAATAATAATAATAATCACGTGTCAAATTTCAATAGTGTTAAAAAAATTTATTGCTTTATATGAATGTCATCGGCTGATATTGTTTCTGAAATAATAAATGTTATCATTTATAATGTTTTAAACAGGAAACAAAATAGCGTATGTAATGTTCTTACGTATCTTACATAATGTAGAACTGGAATAACCCTTTCCTGGGCCTTGGGAAGATTACTTCCCATCTACATGATCCTGGGAAATACACCTGTAGGAAGCGCAAAACCCACTATAATATATTGACTTTGCTATTATAAAGTTGGAAACACTAATTCCCACTTCAGTATTGTGCTGCGATCTATATTCAGTCGATTGAAACACAATTACCACATTTGTTTTGAAAGTTCGAATGCAGTGTGCGAGATATGTTCCACTGAGACATCCGTTTTCATTTGACATTTGCATTGCTATACGATTCTACCGCAATTGTAAGTAAAACACTGTTTTTATTACAATAACGTTTTCTTATTCTGTATATTTCTGTAGTAACTGTCTAATATTGAATAATAAATAATGAGTGAAAAGTGAAAATGTTATTGCATCATGTATAAAAGCCATGTGCAATATGTATGTTCTAAAAAATAGAATATTTAGTTCAAAAATTGTACGTTTATAAGAGATATAAAGAAAATATTGTTTTTATTGTAACAGTATTTACTTATTTCTTGTATTTCTGCTAATTTTGTGCCAGTAGTTATCTAATTTGAATAGTAAATAATAGGCTTAACGATGAAACTGTTACTTTGTTGACTACTGCACGTAATCCAGCGATTATTACATCTGTAAATCGGACAAAAAAGGATGGTAATAAAACAGAAGTACCTTGCCCTAAAGCTGTTGCTGTATATAGCGATATCATGGGAGGAGCTGATCGCTTCGATCAAAGAAAAGAAAGATACCAAATAGAAAAAAAGATCTGTAAAATGGTGACATCGTATTTTTTATTTCCTTTTTTATCTTGGCATCTTAAATAGTTTTATACTGTGGCAAGTAAACAAGAAAAACAGAAGTTAAGACCAGCTAACATTCCGTATAGCATTAGCTCGTCAACTAATAGACGGATACTCCTGCAGAAAAAGGAAAGGCCGTCCTGCTAGCTTTCAAACTAAAACGTGTGCAGTTCCGGATGATGCACGCTTAGCCAATGTGGGAAATCATATGCCAAAGATGGTTTCCAACTGTAGACGATGTAGGAAATGTAGCACAAAGGCCCAGGAAAAGAGGACCCGCTATATGTGTGCAGAATGTGATGTATCCTTGTACATTGCAACATGTTTCTCATCTTTTCATGGCAAATAATCGCCATTAAATTGAATTTTCTCTATGACTATAAAAGGTCCCGTGGGAAGTTTACTTCCCACCCCTCAAATTTTAATATAAAAGAAAAATTTGGCAAAATAAAGTATATTTCCTTAAATGCTATAGTTTAATTGATAATAAAGCGTAAAAAAACGGGAGAAATTCAAAAGAGAAATAAATGGCCCACGAAAGGGATAATTGCGCAGTTACTTAAAAATCAGAAAGAAACCCCAGTGGTCTTATCAGATAAATACTAATGTCAATACTAGGAAAACCAACGATAACTGACACCAACGATAACAGACGGAGCCTCAGCTGCAAAAGGTACTGAAAAAGGCAATATGGTTCAATCACTGAAAGCGTTTCCACCAAAACAAAATCTGTACTAATTATGCTTGGTTTTCCTAGATTCAACTTTATTTGAACTGTTATTCGCTACCATTTCAAACACTAGTAGTATTTAGCAAAGATCAAAACCATGGTAATTCAACTTGGGTTCGAATCCCAGCGATTATAATAAATGCATGGGTGTTTTTATAGTGTTCTTCACATGTCAGGAAACATTTTTCTCGTAAAATACTTTTCAAGAAGGCATCCGTCCTCTTAGGTAGATAGAATGCTTTGCAAAAACTAGAAAATTCAATCCAACCTACAAGTTGCATATGCAGAAATATTCGATGTAAACTTTTGCTTCGCTGTACACTGTGGCGTTCGGTACCTTTCTAGATAACAGATGAATACGTTTAAGAGCGGTGTTAAAAGCGAGCGGACTCAATAAAGTGCTGTTGGGTCTGTCTTCCCCTGACCGGAACAAATGTCATCATTAAGGTAAAGAACCTTCTGCTCTTTCGAAGAAGTAACTCTTGCTCTTTTTCACTTCCAATTCTCTCCAAGAATCAAAGTCAGTTGCTTAAAAAAAAGACTGTGTTGTCCGATGAATAACGTATTTTCGTTTCCAGTCACCAGGTTAAAGAATCATTGGATGGGGAAAGTAAATTTAATCCAATTTCATCCATTTCGTGAATTTTAACTTCTTTTCAGAAATTCCTTTTACATTTTCTTCCCGATTTTGCTAGGAAGATAAAATGATTATTGTATTTTTATATTTGCTTTCTTTTCCCACCCTATCCTAAAATACGATATAAATTATTCTTTCTCAGTTATACAGTGGCTCCCAAAAGTGTTCGTACACTTATGATTTTCATTGAATTAGGGCTCTATTCATTTATTAAAAGTAAACCTTCTGAATGAGATTTTAATAATAAGATCTATAATCTATTCGTAACAAAATTACATGTTATGTTTTTAAAACATAGCGAAACTTTATTTTTAATAAATTAATAATCAAAAAATGGCAAACATTTTATCTCAAAAAAGGCTTCGTACACTGAAATATTTTTGGATAAAATCAAAATTAGAATGATCGTTTGCCGATTTTTTTAATTTTTGCATTGTGGTGGCATTTAAAAAATCGTTTGCTTTAATTTTTTATTGTTTACTTCATAATATTCTATTTATTATTGAAAAATGGCTCGCAGTCGCAAAAAAATTACAAACAGCATTCGAAAACTGATAATTTTTCACTGATAATTAATATTTTAGTTGTGGTAAATCAATTCGAAATATCGCCAAATTAGTTAATTTATCCCATTCTACAGTGCAGTATGTGATAAAACGCTTTAAAGAAGAAAATCCGATTGAAAACAAGGTAAGAAAAGGTCGATCGAGAAAGTTAACTAAACGTGATGAGAGATTTATTATTAGAAAATTTGTGAAAAACCCACGTTGGAGTGCTGTAAAAGTTTCTGCAGAATTTAATGCAAAGTTTTCTACTTCAATTTCACCTGAAACTGTTCGACGAGTTCTCAGAGAAGCTGCATTACATAGGCGTTCTGCCCGTAAAAAAATTTTTGTTAGTTAGAAAAACAGAAAGCTTCGGCTTTCATTCGCAAAATCAGTGATAAGTACACCCGAAACTTACTCGAATAATGTCCTATTTTGCTGACAAAAGCAAATTTAACATTTTAGTTTCCGATGGTCGAATACCTGTATGGAGAAGAAAAAATGAGGAACTTCATTCTAAGAACTTAGTTGGAACAGTTAAGCATGGCGGTGGAGGTGTTCTTGTATGGGGGTGTATGGCAGCCTCAGGACTGTGTAATTTGGTATTTATTGATGGCATAATGAATCATTCTCTTTATTTAAATGTTTTAAGAAACAATTTAAAATTATCAACCCAAAATTTAGGTATTGGAAACAACTTTATTTTTAATCATGATAACGATCCTAAGCATACGGCTCTCAACGTTCGCCTGTGGTGTCTCTATAATTGTCCACATGTTTTGAAAACACCACAGTCGCTAGATTTAAACCCCATTGAAAACATTTGGTAAGAACTGGAGGTTAGAGTACGAAAACACGACATCAAAACGAAAAGCGAACTCAAAACAGTCATGATGGAAGAATGGATGAACATTGATACAAAAATTACAAAAAAAACTAGTAAAATATATTCCCAGAACGTTTAAAAGCTGTTGTGAATGCTAAAGGATATCCTACTAGATATTAATTTAACGAAAAATGAAAATTTTTATTAATATGTCAAGATTTTTTTGAAGTGTACGAAGACTTTTGTGAGATACAATGTTTGTCATTTTTTGATTATTAATTTCTTAAAAATAAAGTTTCGCTATATTTTAAAAATATTTCATGTAACTTCGTTACGAATAGATTGTAGATCTTATTATTAAAACCTTTTTCAGAAAGTTTACTTTTAATTAATGGGTAGAGACCTATTTCAGTGAAAATCATAAGTGTACGAACACTTTTGAGGGCCACTGTATCTCATCGTCTATCGTCGAGTGTATAAAAAAATTATGTTTAAGGAATCAGGCACGTAAACGCCGAAAAAATTCGAATTTTATATTCTGTAACGGGAGGTGAAAAACATCCTTTAAAACCAAAAACACAAAATCAGAATAATAATTATTTACAATTAAAATTATCGCAGATAGTTACTTAGGACGTTTCTAAGGGATTTTGCTGCTGATAATTTATACCTTTCAGGTAGCTATTCTGCTAGAAATTCAGACAAAACTCACTCTTGCAGTGGCATTAATTCAAAAGAAAAAAAAAAATACTCAACACATTTCACGAAAATCTAGCACATATTTCTCTATCAAAGCGTAAAACTGCTGTATTATTTCTTTATGACTCAACACATTTCAAGAAAATCTAGCATATATTTCCCTATCAAAGCGTAAAACAAATTATTCAGAACTACATTAAAAAGCATTTGTGGCGCCATCTGTTGAGCCAGAGTCGAACAAGAAAAGAGCAAAGCTATGTGTTAAACTTCTTAATTACCTTTTCAATGAAATTACAAGAACTAAAACTACCTAAGATATTCTTCCATTAAAAGTAATAGTAATAAACTTGTGTTCATCCCGTTTCGGCCTTCTGTTATTAATTATGTTACCAACTGTCCGCAGATTCAGATTTGTTAACCGTTTCATGTGATATCTTTTTCGAAGTCAACGCAAATTTATGTTTAGTCAAATTTTAAGGAGTTCAAGTTAGGGTTATTTTTTTATCATACGTTATTTATTTCAGTTAGCTATTATCACTCGCATGAACAAGAATGTATACTAATAAACAGTTCGTAGCAACTTCAATTAAGTTAAGTGCTTTTAAAATAAAATTTCAATAATGAAGATATTTACAATTTCATATCTCATTCGGAGAAAGGTGGGTTGAATTTCTGATTTAAGCTTTAGTGTTCTGGTGATATTAATTAAATTTTTATACCTTAAATCCACATCCTTGTGCTTTCCTTAGAAAATAAATATGAAAAACAGAAATACTTATTTTGAAGAATTAAGTAAAACGCTTAACAGTTTTCTATGAGATAGTTTTCTTTGTTATATCTGAGTTTCAATAGCCCTTGAAAACACAAACATTTAAATTTCAAATGAAACTGGTTTTCTATGTACTGCTCTTTGGAATACGTAAAACTCCTTATCTCAAAAATCATCCAATTTTAATGATTGAAAAATCAGAAAAACGATGGAATTTTTATGTGGTTGATGGAAGATAAAAATTATATTGCAATTTCATTCACTTAAAAGTTTATGTAAAGAATCTTTACAAGATTTTTGTTGTTGTAACGGTGTTCAGATAATTCCCCCCCCCGAGTGGCTGGCCGTCAGCCGACTTCAGCTTGGTCACTACTAAGGGCAGAAGTGGTGGTCATTTTATTATGGAAGGCCCCCAATAGGTGGGTCCCCTTTGCCTCCTATGAAGGAACGGACAGTTGCAACCATGCCTTCTCCGAAATTCGAGCCCGGGCCTTTCGGTATCGCAAACTGCTCCTCTAATCACTATACCGTCTGGGCGGCTACATAAATTTATAAGGTCACATTTTAATTTCTAACCAGCTCTTTTTTAAGTTACTTTCCATCAAGCCTTGTTTCATTTCCCTGCCAGAATGTAAATTTCACGCGCGCGCGATGTTCAAATTAGGTAGAAAAAAAGAAAGTACTTAAGGAAAGGTTTTGGAGGGTGAAGTCAAATCAACGTTTCCATCCTCACGGACTGCATCCACGCGAGTTTCGTCGCAATCACATCATAAAGGCAGAATTTCAACTGAGCTGATAAATCATAGTCGCGCGATAAATCAGCGATACTTCACTACTAGTACTAGTGAAATCAGAGCATGTTCTGCGTTCTTGAAGGCCACGTTGCTAACGTTGATTATCTCGAATAGAATTCTGTTGCGTTGAGTTATTCTTGCTATTAGTCTTGTTTACGCTGACTTCGGTTGGAGCCAGCTTACGAGCTAGTTATATTGTAAAGGCTATACTTCATTAATTTTAGTTTATCCAATATCTTTGATTTAAGCCAAAAGTGTTGGCTTCTGTAAGCACGAGTTGGTGCCATCTGTTAAAATTTATTTGAATTCACACCCTTTCCTTGTCTCTGTGGTATTTATAACGCACAGTGAAAAGTCAATAGCTGTCTTGTAGCGTTCTGGTCTAACTGTATGCTTCCTATTCCTTATAAATTAATCACACGGCAAATAGCAAAGTAGTAAAATTCCTACAGCACATCTTTAAAAATATCCATTTGCTCTTAATATTGAAAAATAGAATACCTGCATAACAAAGATGTCTCTAATATTATCTCTGACCGATATATGTTGAACGGATAAAATGTTCGAGATGATCTCCCCAATAAAGCACTGATCGTTCTTTAGCTTTGATTTCAGTCAATATTCTTCTGTGTATGAACAATGTGCTAATATATCGTTGATGAGGAAAGCCCATGCTAAGGCATACAATTGGTGGCTTTTAAGCCATGGAACAGGATTCATGATCATGCTGACTTATTAGCAGCTCTAAGTTCGATCAGGTAAGGTGGTGGCATTTTCAGACGTTGAAATGTTGAGTTTAGGGTATTGCCCATGAAAGTAACCTGAACCCGAAATAATGCTCCTCAAACTAATTTGAAGACACTCGTGCATGGTGAAAG
>KK114790.1:50074-65218 GCA_000611955.2 Stegodyphus mimosarum
TGAAAGTGATCATCTGCATCAAGGAATTGAGCAGCTCTAAACGTGTGTACATGATGGGCAATTATATTCAAATAAGCAGCAGTGGTGAAAATAGTTTCCAGACGTATCAAGGAATCCATTATGCTCCGGGGAATTGGTCTTCCTTCAGTTCAACAATTCCATTCATTAAAAAAGCACGAGTTAGGGTCCATGTAATACGTTTTTACTATTTTCATAATCACGTTTGTCTGTCTGTATGTCTGTATGTGTATGGATAACTTTTCTTGTATGATAACTCTTATGCGAAACTTACAAAAACTTCTCCTTTTCGCATTTAAAATTTTTGCATTTATATAAACAGTTGATTAGATTCTGGGTAAAATTTTACAACCGGAAATGGTAGTTTACACGAAGCCCATAACAGTCTCTAATAGATAGCCGGAAGTGGTATTTTACTTAAGCCCATAACCATTTTTTTAATGAAAACTTATATTAGAATGTAATCAAAACCTTTTCCGTTTTAGGATTTAAGATTTTTATATCAATGAGAACATTTCTAAATCAATGGAATTTCGGCTAAAATTGATAAACCGGAAGTGACACCTTTCATGAAGCTCTGAGCAAACATTCATGAAAAAGCATATTAACATATAATCCAAAGCTTTTCAAATCTGGTGTTTAAAATAGGTATGTGATTGAAAACAGTATGTTACATAAATAAACATTAAATGCATTCTTGAAATTATCTAAAGGCCACGCCTCAATGTATTCGTTTTAGTGTCGAATCACTTTTGAAACAAAAGCATGTTGCCACCAAATGATACCGATATCTGTAATTTTAAAAAAAAATAATGTAGTGAATATGAAAGGAAATGTAAGGCAACACTTAACACTCTATCTGGAATTCTAAAGATGTGCTGCATTTAAAACGTTTGGGATTATTACGTCATTAACTTGTGAATTCAGAACAGTATATGATTAGAGGATATATTAGGATCGATGTGAGATTTTGAAATCAAAACATGAGAACGGATGTGAACATGATGATAGGTAATTGTCACTGTTCATTGTATAAGAGAATAAAATAATAAAAAATGAGTAGTGTTTATAATTAATATTAATAATATACATATAATTTATATAAAAATTAAATTTTGTTAACAAGCGATCAACCGGATTTGATAGGTTGTTCTGTTCACAGATTCTTTTATCTTTATTTTTTATTTTAAAATCTACATAATTTATGGATGCACACAGTAGATAAATTTAATAAAATATTTAACGCCATTAGCTTAATAATATCTAGAAAGAAAACGCTTTAAATTCGAATTCAAAATTAAGCGGTACCCAACTTTATATTGACGTAGTTTTCATCTCGTTAAAGAAAAACTTTCTGCCTGTCTTTTTTGAAACTTCGATAGTTTTCTAAAAATCATTTGTCAATATAAGATGAATTTCGCCTAATATCTAAGGCTATATATTATGTACTTGAGAACAAAATTATAATTTTTTATAACCCAACAAATTAATAATAAAAACAAATCTGAAAGCTTTCAGATTTTAAATGACGTCCAAGGGGAAGTTTAACATTTTCTGTGTTACCTTTATTTATTAAATATCATATTCTCCGCGCTTAACCCATAAATTACAGTTCAAGAACAATATCCCAAAATAATTTTTAAATGAGCATAGAATTTCCGAAGCGCGCTGTAAATAAAAAGGCTTTTTTTTCCCCCACATAGAGTGGGGGAAAAAAATCTCTTTGAAATCCTTGAGTTTCTTAATCAAAAATTCGTTAAAGTTTTACAAAATATGAAATCAATAATGAAACAAATTTCGAATTTCAAATTTGGGCTTCCAGATGCTCATATTCGCAGGAGGATTACGTTATTTAAAACTTGATAGCTCTAGGTAACGTTGTTCGATCAGAATGCGAGAAACATACATACATTTATGCAGATTCTCCATTATTTAATTTCTTTAAATATAATACAGGGCGATTATATTTGGTGGCAACAATTTGAAAAGTGAAACAACGCTTGTAATGAATCAACGCAAAATGCCAAAACGAAATTAATAGTTCTTTTGGGCAAAAGTAGTCACTGATTCTAAAACTCATTTCTTGGCGATTACTGTTATACAATAAGCTTATAAAATTTTAAAATATGCATCCAATTGAATAAAAAATAATTTAAAATGTTATTTAAAGATTTCTAATACTGTTTATTTCCGAACGACTTATTATTTTCGGTAGTTTCACATCTGAAAAGTACCTACATTTTCATGCTAACTATAAACATTTTCAGGAACCCATCTAGCGTAAAAACAAAGAATGGTATGCGTAAGAAAAGAAGAAGAAAGAATTGTTGCTAGATTTTTATTTATTTTCTTCGTTTTGATACTTATATATAACGTAGCTCGATTTTTAAAAAAGAAATAATTTAGTTGAATTTTCCTCGTCTTCAAAAATTTTTACTTATTTATTTTGTTATTTTTATGCTTTTTCTAGCAGATACCTGTTTTTGCATGTCCTAAGGGTTTCTAAAAGAATTTTATTTGTTTTTGAGATAAAACTTCAGAAGATGTCCCTCTGGGATTGAAACGGGAAAATAAACGCCGTGATTGTATTTCAAAAGTATAAAATTTCTGAAATATATTGTACAACTGCAACATTAGACTACTTCAAGTAACAGTATTTTGGTCAAAATCTCCAGAGAAATCAAGTGGAGCACGAAAAAAGGCGATGGGAACACTAAGATATAAAAAAGAATTAAGCATAATTTATTATTCATATACCGCTTAGGCGCTTAGAATATGCCTCTTTGAAATCCCAGTTTATTCTGGTGCAAAAGATTTCGAAATTTTTTACCAATCCTTCTCTTTTATACAATATAATTTTCATATTTTATTCATATTTTTTATGTCTAAAAACAAAAGGAGCTTTTATGTAGCATTCTTTCGAGAACTGTGAAATTTTCTACTTTTATTTTATTATGATAAATGTATTAGTTTAAAAGTATTCTTTTCTCTTGGGTATCAGAATGCTTGACTTTCTCATACAAAATTTTAGTAACAAACTACAGAGGCTGTTCGCACATTTTTTAGACGATTTTGGTAAGCGGTAATAAAAAATTGTTTGTTGCAAAAGAAGTAATTGCAATTGTACTATGTTTTTAAAAATCAAAATTATCGTCTGTGGCTTGAAAGTTTTGTTTTTAGTCAAAATGGCGAATTTAACAAAGCAGTGGTTCGAAGGCTACATTTACGCTCTCTCCGAAGAGAAATATGCATACTCCGTTATCCAAAAACGATGTGAGATTCATGGTTTTGTGATATCTAAAGCGTCGATCGGTAATATCATCAACAAGAAAGGAAAAAAACGTCAAATTGGAGCCTCATGTGGGACAAAAATTCCAAACAGGTATCCAAGGAAAAACGGACATCTTCGACTATTGCGAAGGTACGTTGTTTAATGTTAAAAGAAAATACCCCTAGACAAAGGACAGTTGCAAAATCATTAAAATGCTCGGTGTCCACTATAAACAAAATGATAAACGTTGATTTAAATCTTAAGAAAGCGAAAAAACGCAATGTGCATCGTCTTCTTGCAAAGCATATCGCTCGACGCAGGACACGCTGCAGAATTCTATATGAGAAACAATTATCCAAAGAAAAATGGAAAACAATTGTCTCGATAGATGAAGCATGGGTATGTTTAAATGATGTAACAAAAAAAGAGCCATTTATTATCATAAAGGGGGAAAAAATTAAGTACATGGTTCAAAGAATCGAAAGAAAGTTTTTCTAAGGGATTCATGATGGTTGCTGGTTTTTCTTATAATGGCAAGTTAAAAATAAAGAGAGTGCTTTAAAAATGTCAAGATTAACTCCAAATACTATCAGAAACATATTTTATGACCAATTTTTCTGAATGAAATACCATCGCTTTACCCACAGTGCCATCCATCTGTGAGACTCCATCGGGACAAAGCTAACAGTCACACATCAAAACCCACTGTAAATTTCCTAAAAGAAATGGAACAAAAAACTGGTATCAAGGCCCTTCACTGATATCCCTACTAAATCTCCCGATGTGTCACCTATGGATTTTTGTGCTTTCGGACTTTTAAAAACTGCATTATCCAAACGTTGTCCCAAAACCCTAACAGGACTCTGTAAAGCTGTTCTGGAGGAATGGGATAGAATACCTCTTCTGACACTTCAAAAGGCATTATTATCCTGGAAATTGCGGTGTCGAAAGATAGTTCAGAATAAGGGATGTCAAATCGAACATTTAAAACACAAGAATTTTATGTAATTTAGTTTTGTGAATACAATATACATCGTCTAAAAAGTGTGCGAACAGCCTCTGTATCACTTTTGAAAACATTTATGTTAATTTCAAACGGTTATCAAAATTCCTGGTTATCAAAACTCCTGGAAGCAAGAAACTTAAAAAGTCGTCTGTTCGATTGAGTCTTGAGGAATATTTATTTTCACCTCTGATAACAAAATAAATCATTCAAACACATTTGTGTTCAATATCGAACAGTATCATTGTCATTGAAGTTTCAGATCTAACACGTCCAAGCCATGATAGAGCTTTTGAGTCATAAATCAGTTTTGTACTCTTTTGCGAGCTGTGTTGTCTTTTGCTATTTCTAATCCTCGTGTTCTTAGAGGCTCTTTAGATCAGGTCAATGAAATTCATCATGGCAAAGGAGTTATGGAGTCTATGGCTGCCCTGGCCTAGGGCACCTTACAGATGACAGTACTATGTTATCGAATTCCGTGTAATTTTGTGAAGAACCTCACGGGTACGGATCCAAAAGTCATCTGACCCTACCCTCTCACTTTCTACCATCAGCTTCTCGAAATGACTTTAGTCTCGACAGTACTATAAGAGCCTTCATGCCGCGTAAGCACTACGCAGTTACAAATGTCCATGAATTTAACAGGACTGAAAACTAAGTCTGAGGCTAGGCTCCCTTACAACCTTGCCAACAGGCAGGCTTTGTGAACTACTGTTTATTTCTGTACTTTTATTTATTATGAGTTATTCTTAGAAGGCTATATTTTACTACGCTTCTATAAGTTTCTTAAAAAGGTAATACTTGATTCGTTTAATAGAGTTCTAATGACTTTTCAGTATAGGTTGTACTAATCCTAAATTTTCCCGAATCTGAATCTCAAAAGCTTCTTTAAGTCCAGGAATATTTCAAATTTCAGTTATCACAAATCCTTCAAGTAAGTTCACAGCGTAAAAATATTTTTTTAACATTAAAAATTTTTCATTTAGAAAAACTGGAAGTGTTATCTGTTATTTAAATAAAATTTAGGCATAAAGTTTTCAAATTTCGCGTGTATTTATACAGGAGCTATAAAGGAAGAAAGTATATAATTAAAATTCTGGAATATTTAGATTAATTTTGTTAGTCGAATTTGTCACAAATTATTTGAATAACAATTAAAAATATTTTGTTTTCCAGAATTTTTGAAAATCACAGCAGGTATACAGGAGCAGAATTATTTCAAGAATTACCACACATAAGCACTAATCATGGCACATAAAATCTTGTTTAGAAAATATTTTAAAATGAAATACTTGTTTATTTTAACAGCTTTTAAAAGCAAACTTCCATTATAATGGTGAACCATATACCATTGAAATAGCTTTTCCTCCCCCACCCCCCATATGAACGTTTCATTTAGAAATTTTTAAAAAAATTTCAGATTCTTATATTACCCCTAAAGAGGCGGCTTTTAAACATTTAATGGGTTACCTTCATTTATTAAATATCATGTTTTTCGCACTTAAACCACATAAAATTCAATCCAACAGCAATATGGCAAAGTATTTAAAAACAACATACCTTTAGAATTTCCTCCAATAGACAGTCTCGCGTGCTGGAGACAATTTGTTTCCCCCCGTACAACGTTGCCATTGCTCGTTTAGAAATCGTTGAGTTTGTTAATTAAAAAATTTGTTAAAGTTTCACAAAATATGAAAGAGATAATAAAATAAATTCAGCATTCAAAATTCGGACGTCCAGGTGGGCACCTGGATGTTCGAGTGGAGGATTACGTTATTCAAAATTTGATGGATGTAGGTATCATCGTTTATTCACAATGCGGGAAACATACATACATTCATGAAAATTCTTCATTAATAATTTGTTTAAATATAATATGCGGCTGTAAAATTTGGCGACAACAGTTTGGAAAGTGAACCGACATTTAAAGTTTTCAAAGCAAAATGACAAAACGAAATTAAAAGCTCTTCTGAGCTAACGCCCTTTGGGATAATCAAACTATTTAAGGAAATTTTTAATAATAATATTTGGTGCGATAATATTTGGAGGCAACAATTTCAAAAAATGATTCGCCCTTGATAGTGAAACGCCACAAAATGCCGTTTTGAGACTAATATCCCTACAAAGTGCCGCCCCTTTGGGCTTTATAAAAAATAACCTTTAAAAAAGTTGATTAAAATATTTAATGAGTTTATGTTTGTAAAGCAGTTAAAAGTTAATGTATTTAAAAGCTAGGATTCAATAGATTCAAATGGCGAGAAATGCACAAAAATTTGGCTTTTCCACCTTCAAATCTTTTTAGTCCAAAGGGGCTTTGTCCCTGAAGGACTATTGTTTTCGTTTTGCGATTTTGCGTCGGAAACATTAAAAGTCTGTATCACTTTTCAAACTGTTGCCACAAAACATTTCAGCCCTGTATTATATTTAAAGAAATTAAATAATGAAGCATCTTCATAAATGTATGTATGTTTCTCGCATTATGATAAAACGACGGAACCTAAAGCCATCGAATTTTGAATGCCATAATCCTGCTGCGAATATAGGTACCTGGAAGCCCAAATTTGAAATTTGGAATTTGTTTTATTAACAATTTCATATTTTGTAAAACTTTATCGAATTTTTTATTAACAAACTCAAGGATTTCAAAGCGGGCAATGGCGACGTTGTACAGAAAAAAACATTTTTATCTGCAGCGCGTGAGACTGTGTGTAGGAAATTCTAAAGATATGCTCAGTTTAAAATTATTTTGCGATATTGTTCTTTAACTGAATTTTATGGTTTAAATGCGAAGAACATGATATTCAATAAACAAAAGTAACATACAAAATGTTTAAAAAACACCCCTTTGGACGTAATTTAAAATCTGAAACCTTTCAGATTTTTTTTTTAAATTTGAATATCCCCTGTCTGTTTTTCAAGCAAGAGAACACGATAAAATTTTATATCCTTCGTCTTGGAGCCTCTTACATAATATTACAATAGGTGGTGATATATCACGAAATATGCAACTTTACACAAGCCGTTGTATTTCGAAAGGAATAACACAAATTTTCTTGAGTAATTCTACACTGCGCTAAAAAAAAAGGAGGGACAGTTCTATATCTGCCGTTCTGCTGGGCCGATTGACGAAATTCAAATTGCGATTTCCATGTCTCGAAAGCGCGACTTAGGATATGTATCAAATTTATAAGGTATTTTGATACAAAATCGGACTTTTTCTGAAATAACATGCCAATTGTTTTCCATATTTTGATTCTAATGCTCAAATTATGCCAAACTGCCAAGCTTTGTAAAAATCGCACAAGTAGTTTTTAAAAATTCAGCTCTCAAAATTTTAGCTCCTCAATGTTAATTCAATTTGGTATGTATTTATTAATATCTCTTTTTGTATTACACTTACTTGATTCTTTCTTTCAGAGTTCGAAATTTAGGTTCACTCCAAACAAAATTCAACCGTTTTTTATGATTTATTTTTAAATAATTTTTATAAATTTTTGGAAAAAGTTTTGAATTATAATCTATAAATTTTTTACCATCAACTTAAAGTAGATGTACTTTTAAGTATACCTACAAAACATTAGAGCTTTTTATTCAAAATTTTCGAAGATATACGTGAATGTATATATTGGCGCGTTTCGAAATTTGGCACATTTGTTGAAAGCGATAATAACATCTAATATGGTTTAAGCACTTTGCTGAAATTATTTGAAAGAAGAACGATGTGACTTTTTTTCCCCTCATGCACAATGTAAAAAGGTAGGAACAATGTGAATTTTTTTCCGCTCCGTTGCAATGGAAGGGATAGGAAAATAGGTTGCCACGTATTAAGAAGTTCGCCACGTGAATTCTTCTTGGCGCAAACTGAAAAAATTCGCCAAATTAAATTTTTGAATTTCTTCTTACACAATTTAATTCCTTCTTACACAGTTCGAAATTTAGGTTCATTCCAAACAAAATTCGCTAATTTTTTATGATTTATTTTTTAAATTTGTATTTTTAAATAAGTTTTATAAATTTTTGGAAACAAATTTTGAATTATGACCTGTAAAAATTTTATAATCATCTTAAATTAGATTTATTTCTAAGCATACCTGCAAAAAATTAGAGCTTTTTATCAAAATTTCCAAAGATATACGTGGACTTATATATTGGCGCATTTTGAAATTTGGCATATTTGTTGAAAGCAATAATAACGAAAATGTGGTTTACGCACTTTGTTAAAATTATTTGAAAGTAGAGAGCGATGTGACTTTTTTTCCTCTTATTCACAATAAAAAAAGACAGGAACGATGTGACTTTTTTCCTCCACTGCACAATAGAAGGGAAGGAAAATAGGTTGCTACATATTAAGAAGTTCGCCAAGTGAATTATTCTTGGCTCAAACCGAAAAACATTCACCAAGTTAAATTTATGAATTTCTCCGTAGATTTCGCACCAAATTTTACAAAATTTAATATTTAGGCCTTATTTTGTGTCGTAGAATCGAAATATGGAAAAAAATTGGTATCTTATTTCAAAAAAAGACCCATTTTGTGTCAAAATACTTATGTTAGAATAATGCTATATATAAATCTAATATATATCCTAAGTCGCGCTTTCGAGATATGAAAAACATAATTTGAGTAATTTGAATTTCGTCAATCGGGAGAATATAGAACTGTCTTTTTTTTTTCCCGCAGTATACATAGTTCTGAGTAGTAGTAAAATGGAACATAAACTCTGGCTGAGGTTCTACAACAGATTTCCAATACCCCGAAGATCGAGAACGTACTGAAACTGGCAGGGCAGATCGTATATAATTACTGCATAAATATTTAATAAAATATATATGACATTTAAATTAATCATTTACTAGTGCACATCGCGGGATATATCCAATTAAAAATGCATAATATTTCAAACTGTGGATAGTTCGAGCCGTTTGGAAAAGTAATCAGCTACACCTAATTGAAATTTATATTTATGTACATTGTTACTGTGATAAGCGTCTAATAAATTTATTCTTGCTCAGAAATTTAGATACCATCATTTAGATATTTAATCAGTGAGTTGAAAATTTACATAATTATCGCTCTAATTAGAGTCTCAACATTTTCGCAGCTTCTCATTTCATTCCAAAATTTTAATGAAGTGCTTGAAATGATTTCAGTTTAAAATTCACTACCTTTAAGGGTCCGAACCTAAAATTTTGTTATAAAGTAAAAGGATGCAAATAATGTTTTTCTTTTCCCCTTTAATTTGTTTTGAATCATAATTTATACGTAAGCTTTTTGTATCTTATTGCAGTTTGAATAGAACAGATTTTAGTGGCACAAGCATGATGATAATTACTGTATATTGTTTTGTATAAACCACAAAACTTTAGCAAAGGTTTTGTTGCTAAAACTTTCTGTTCGGTTTATGTAAGAGCTCAATTTTTATTTACAAATATATTTATCAGAAAAAGCGGTTGAAAATACCTGATCTACCATACTGAAGCGCCACCTGTTTATCTCTTCACATCGCTTTCTCTTTGATCAAATGGCAACAGCTGAATTAATCGGAAATCATAATAACGATTGAATTTGATTAAAAAACTTCGTTGTCTTTTTCTTGACTTCTGTTTTCTTGTTAATAATATTATTTAAAGAAGTTCGTTCTATGTACTGCACTAATAATACATTTGCAGTTATTCAAAGGATTTCAACGAATAATAAGCGTATCTCCACGAAAACTAATATGTACATCCTTTAATATGAGTACTTGTTACCCACAAATACACGTTTTTGGCACCACGACAGGTCCCGTAATACTGCTTTTTCTTTTCTAAACGAACTGTAGGTATACTGTTATAATACTTCTGAATTTGGAAGGACAAAAAAATAGTGTTTGTGGACCGGCACAACTCAATTAAAGTGCATTTAAAGAGAAAGCTAACTCGGATTTCTCAATTCACGTGAAAATAATAACTCGCAACAACAGTAACTAATCAACTGAGCAACTTTGAGCAGATGACTGACTGACTGATCTTACTATTGCCAGAGTACCGCACTAACGCAGTGTTTCAAGCTCGTTCAAATAATGCCTGTTTGGCGCTTAACGTGAGTCAATCTGAAAGCTGTTCCCGTGGGAAAGAGGGCGTAGGTAAAGCGGGGCTACTCTCTTTTCGGCCTTAAATAGTTTTCAGCTGGTTGCGCGAGATCTTTCTAGTACTTTCCTCTTCTCGAGATTTTTGGAGAATTACGGTTACAGCTAACATAGTGGTCAATTACATCGATTCAATTTCAATACCAATTACCGAGATATCCATTTACTTAATGTTAAATGCGCCTGCTCCTGTATTTTTACTTTTCCGACATAGTTTTCTCTTAAAATTTGTTCCGCGCTGCATTGCACGGAGAAATACAACAATTTTAATTCTGCTAAAATTAGCTATCTAAATACAAAGTTCATAACAATATTTACAATTAACTGAGTTTAAAAATATCTAGTGAATGTCACGAACAAATGAACCGACATATTTATGTGCAAAAGGAAAGATAGTTCAACCATCAATTTCATGAAAATATTAATATTTTTTTAAGAAAAATATTGTTATATTGTAGCAAAATTCACTTCTATTTTTATTTACCAGTCAAATATTTAGCTTTAGTCTATGAATATAAAAAACTGCTTGTATTCAAGTTTTGATATTTAGCAACTTTTGCTATACTTTTTCGTGTTTAATTTGTAAAGCACTTCAAAAAATAAGCTAATCTGAAATAAATGTGCGTTTTTTTTCCCCCGAGTTTGGGAAAATAGGAGGGGATGAACGCCTAGCCGTGATGAAAGGGAAGCATGAGGGGAAAAATGTTGAGAACCACTGACCTAAAATCAACACGGAAAAAGAGAAAATCTTACACGAATTAATCCATACTACACCAAGCTTTGAAAAAATTAATAGTTTTTTATAAATTCTTAAACATGTGTTCCTCTAAGGTTATGTATACATATGAAACCAAAAGAGTTACCAAATTTTTATTAGTTTGATCAATGCAGCCTGTCCTGAAAATAGGACAATGGTATAATCCATTGCTAATCATTCTTACATAGGTGGGGGAATGGGAGAAAGCATCTTAAGCATATTCCAACATTACATTATTTACAGATAATTGTTGTTTTTACTGCTCATATCTTTATCTGGCATCTTCTTTTCCTATTTTCTAGGTTTTTTACAATAATATATTCATTTTGAAGCTTTAGAAAATTTTCATTAATTTGTTGAACACCCAGTTTTCTGCAGGATGGATTTCTTGGAATAGAAAGTCCCAAATAAGCAACTGTTATGTGTCTTCGAAAAGTCAAGCAGGCTCCTTCTACCATCACTTGATAAGCTTTTGAGCTTCCATGAAGCAATAAATGCTGTCTCATAAGGAAAAGCCTTCGGAACACGTTCGAAATTGGGTTCACATTTTACCATTTGGGATTTGCATCGTGTTCTTCATTGCTATTTGAAACTAAAATTTCAATAGCGCCCGCAACCTCTTTAGGACTTATTTCATCGTACATTCTTTCTTCCATCTCTCTAGAAAATGAGTCATTAGTCTTCTCTGTGTCACTCAGTGCATCGGGATTCTATGTCGACTGAATCACTGTCATCTGAAGTCCACAAAAAAATCCAAGGCTTCCTACGCATTTAAAAATTTACGCGATATAGTACTAACATCAAAATAATTTTTTAAAAGAAAGTGCAAAATTCAAGCATGTAAAAAAGAGAAGACTTTAGTCTACTTCGATGTATTTCAAATACAAACTAACCTCATGAGTCAGTGTTTGAAACACTTACTCAGCCTCCTTTACATACTGTTGCGTTTATACGGGTTCGTGGATTTGAGAGTATCCGATGAAAACACGATGCAGAACAATAAAAAGCACAATTTATTTACAAGAATCACTATTTACAGCACAGTTCCAAAATTACCTTTAAAAGCGTCGAAAATCTACAATAAATACGCTGAAACAATCAGCAACACAGCTTCAGGCTGTAATTGTAAAGGTAGCTTCTTGGCAACATTAGACTTATAATAAACACCGTGGAACAATCACCAATACACTGTCAAGCTATACTGTAAAGGTAGCTTCACGGCAAAGCACTATCTCGATCGCTTTCTGTTCACAAAACTCTTGCGTAGCTTAGCAATCACAGTCAGCAGCTATTCTCACAATTTTCACAATTAATCACACTGCTCGCAACAACTTCACAATCTTCACAACTGCTTGCTCTCAGAAACGCAAGGGTTTATATATCTTTTCTTTAAGTTCCACACGTTTCGAGAAATATCTCGACAGGAAGTTATTCTAGAAGCTTCCCGATTGGACCATGGGATATCGCCGATTTGGTCGCCAAATGGGCGATAAAGTCGCCAATCTGGTAACCCTACCATACACTATTTTATGGCAACCCTAGTTCTATGCCGGAAAGCTTACATACAGGCGCAACCGCCGAATTTTTCGTAACAATACTTTTCTGTCAATTGACGCGCACCTGCTAGTTAGACTAAAGTGCTTGAGTTAATTGTAGAACAGCAATGTTTGGAATATAGCAGAAAAAGAAAGGATTATCTCCATTACAAATTGATGGGGATTATGTAGTAGTGGATTTTACCCCCGTCCTAATTTTAGGACATTTCAAAATGCAAGGAAATTTTATCTTTCAGGTAAAATGTTTTGATAATGTTTCTTACTGGTACAAAAGTATAGAATACAACCTCAATAAATTTATATGCATGTTTTCTTGGAGCTCAAAACTATAAAAAACTTGTACATTGAAAACATAAGCAAAACAATCTGCGAAAATCCCCATTTTAAAAAATTAATAAAAAATATCTAAATTAATTCTGACTTGTGATAAAAACGAATGTATAGTTAAATGACTCTTAAATAATAAATTATCTTTAATTTGAATTACATTATTTCGTAGATTTTAAACGTTTCGTAGATAAGAAATATCTCAATTAATTCTGACTTGTGATAAAAACGAATGTATAGTTTATGACTATAGTTTATAGTAATTTATAGTTTAAGTTAAACTAATTTAGTTAATTATAGTTTAAGTTATACTAATATACATTTATAGTTTAAGTTAAACTAATTTAGTTAATTTAGTTAAGTTTAATTTAGTTAAACTAATTTATAGTTTAAGTTTAAGTTTAAGTATATGACTCTTAAATTTGTATTACATTATTTCGTAGATTTTAAACAAAGACTATTTATGTGTGCTGTCCTATTTTTAAGGCGATGAGGAAATATGAGTTAACATAAAAATATTGTTTACAATTTAGCTGTTTTTATGCAGTTTAAATAACAAAATAATTTCGTTTGGTTATGTAAATTAGTAGTCAAAACCAAGAACACAATTCAAGGCACAAAGAACAACGTTTTCGTCTTTAAGCTTGTATTCTCATAAGAGTTAGTGAGAAACAGAAGATACTGGATTGATTGATTTATTATCGCTGCGCTTTGTTTATTCCTGAGACTGAGCAAAGCTGTTAACCAAAAGACCGTGCTATTCTATCAGAACCAAAAACATAGACTTAATTCGGATCATTTTTTTTTAATTAATTCTTTGATGATTTTGAAGTTCTTTACTATTTTGTTCCTTTTTAATGAGCTTTCATTATTCATAAATCTTCCTGAACCTTAAGAAATTCTTTATCTTCTGCCGACAAAAAGTTTTTTAAAAGATTCTATTATATTGAGAAATAAAGTGGCATCATTAAATCCTAAAAACGGAAGCAAAAAATATTCGCTGGGAATATGAAAATTTATTTTTACATTTCTGTGCTATTTTTACATTTCTCTATGTAACTATTGTAAATTTATCTAGGATATAACATATTAGTATAATATAAATTATATACACTTTCTGAGTTATTATAAGTACTTCTTTTACAAACTTCTTCAACAATGAACAACCAATTCACTTAAGAATATTAGAATTTATTTTTAGATTTAAACAATACTTCTGTCATGCATCAAGTAGTAGCACGAAACAAACAGACTGAAAAATTTATCTTTCCAGCTTTCATGTCAGTTTCAAGGACAGAACGGTTCTTTAATCGATACACTTAACTACGCATTCGAATTTCTGCCTAAGGACATTCTGTAACGAATAGATATCTATGGAAGAGAACAGAATTTCCCTTAAGTTGTCAATAGAAGAAGATCAATAGCGAATTTATGAAGGTGTAGCTGACAAACGACTTAAGGAGAGGATACGATTATCTTTCTACCGCGATAGTTTTACTTGTGCAGTTAATTCATGTAAACTAGATGTTTTTAAAGATTTATTTTGTCATTTGGCTTCGTATGTCAGGTAACGTTGCAACTGCAATCGTAACGAAACATATATTGCTTACTGTTTATAATTTTTAACCAACCAAAGAGGTTCCAAATGTATACTTTCGTGGCTTTAATTAATTTTTTAGTTCACTTTACTTCCTTAAATTTCAGAAGAACTATACTTATTTGTCATACCTAAAAAAATATCAGGTAAGGGTATTTTAAATATGTTTAGTTCTCATTCTGACTTGTAGATGGCAGCACCTGTAGAGTGAAAAAAAAACGAAAACTATGTTATTGTTTACTTTTATCCTAATTATACCGGGATTTCTCAAGGTTAAGTCTCCCTAGGGGAAACGCGTCAGCCTTTTATTTACCTACTAAATTTTATTTTATAAATATAAAAAACCACTTTTATTGAAGTTTTGGTACTTATCAAACATTTTCTTGTTTAATTTATAAATTATCTTTTTTTACTACTATGAAAATTCTTATTCTTAATTACTTTATAAAATTAAACAATTATTTTTATATATTATTATTTTTTTATATT
>KK114790.1:65299-116261 GCA_000611955.2 Stegodyphus mimosarum
GCATTTTTTTTTAACATTAAATACAGTCTTTTTCATTATTATATTACTTAGAGAATCTGTTTCCAAAATAATTTGTTTTAATAAAAAAGTAATAATAACATATTTTTTTAGGAAAGCCTTCAAATTCATCTGTAATATATAAAATATATAAAACTTTATATATCTTTTTTTAGTTTTAATTTTTAATCATAAAAAATTAGAATAAGGAGCAAAATTTTAAGTTCGGGGTTTAGTTTTTCATATTTCTCTTTAAAAATCAAATATTTGGCATTGTCTTGCATTCTTCTTAAAACAAATATCGTTTAATAACGAATTAGTTTGTGATTTGGCACAAATGTGCACAGGTAATCTTTGGTATTCTAGGATCGCTGCATTTGAAAATGATGATGCATATTGATATCTGGAAAATATAAAGGTCTTTTGATTATTATAGTTGGGTAGTTATTGAGCAATTACCTTATTATTTTCTTGCATCTGTAATTTAATTAATGTTTGTAATGAAAGCAGTAACAATTTTTTTAGGTTTCTCTCTTTATCCGTGTTCCCCCCCCCCCTCTGTCTGTGCGTATATATATAAGATAAAAATATGTAAATTAAAATACTAACTTTAGTTTGCAATATTTCCTTTTAGCTCTCCATTTTAACTAGTTATTTTTCCCTTTCCATCCTTAAAATAGTAACTGCGTTTAATAAATCTCTCTAAAGTGCGTCAGATCAAAATTTATGATCCTTGCTTGGTTTTTACATAACATTCATGACACAGATACTTACTTAATGCTTCAGCCAATAATGATCTCAAATTTAAGAACCGAAACCTTAATATTAGCCAATAAAAATAAATATGAAATGAAAAGTAATTCAATGTGAGTTAAGCTTTCTTCTTGGACACGTTGCGTTCAGATTTTAAATTACGTCCAAAGGCACGTTTTTTTAACATTTTATGAGCTACCTTTATTTATTAAATATCATGTTCTTCGCACTTCAACCATAAAATTCAATTTAAGAGAAATATCGAAAAATAATTTTAAATTCAGTACATCTTTAGAATTTCTGATACACAATCTCACGCGCTGGAGATAAAAATGTTTTTTCTCTACAACGTTGCCAATACTCGCTTTGAAATCCTTGAGTTTGTTATTCAAAAATTCGTTAACGTTTTACAAAACATGAAAACGATAATTAAACAAATTCCAGGTTCAAATTTAGGCTTCCAGATGCCCATATTTGCAGTAGGATTACGGCATTCAAAATTGGATGGCTCTAGAAACCGTTGTTTTATCACAATACGAGAAACATACATATATTTATGCAGATTCTTCATTATTTAATTTCTTTAAATATAATACAGGGCGATAATATTTCGTGACAACATTTTGAAAAGAGAAACGGATATTCAGAGTGAAAATCGCAAAGCGAAAATGATAGTCCTTCATGGACAAAGCCCCTTTGGACTAAAAGAAACTGAAAGGTTCCCGATTTTAAGTTACGTTCAAAGGGGCGTTTTTTAACATTTTGTTTGTTACCTTTATTTATAAGTATCATGTTCTTCGTACGTAAATCACCAAAGTTGAGTTAAAGAACAATATCGCAAAATAATTTTAAACTGAACATACCTTTAGAATTTCCTATACACAGTCTAGTGCGCTGGAGATGAAATGTTTTTTCTGTACAACGTTGCCATTGCTAGCTTTGAAATCCTTGAGTAACTCAAAAATTCATTAAGGTTTTATAAAATATGAAATCGATAATAAAACAAATTCCAAATCGGGGAATAACTTCCCGATTAATTGTAAATTTCATTCTATGTTCATGCTTCCTTCAGGGTGTTGCATTTACGGTGGCCAGGAGTGTAATTCAATTGTAAATGCTAAATTCGCAAGATGGGAAACGACAGAAATTAATGTTAAATTAATTTTTGAATGAGACAATACTAAATTAGCAAGATCAAATCGTAAAGTACCAACACTGTTTGAAGACTTAGCTCATATAGTATTCTTCAGGCAGATTTCAAGATTTGAATGCAAATTTATTTCTACTTTTCATTATGCGTTTCAGTGAGGTATAGGGCTTGATTAATATAGTATCCCCAGGTACTGTAATGTCTTTCAGAGAGCCCTTCTGCTTTCTTTCGCATTTCTAAGAGGAAGGAATATGATTATTTGGGGTCCTCTGCAACTTCGTGCAATATGCCTGGTCGATAAATCCAGCCATGAAGAAAGAGCGTTCTGTATCTGCGTACCATTGCTTTTGCTTTCATGCGCTGCACATATTGTTATGTACTACATATTAGCAGCCCGGGAAAGGATCAAAATTCAGAATCTGATGATAGTTTCAATTGGATATTGATCGCTTTCGCGTCAACAAACATTGCAGTTAATGATGAGGTACAGAGCCAGGATGAGGGTCAGGCAAGGAAAAGGCATTCGTCTCTGAAGAATGCAGAAGATAGCAGAAGAAAATAGCAGAAGCGCTTATAAATTATTAAAGAAAATAAAAAAATTAATTCTTAATGAAAGTGAACTATTATAAGCAACAAAATTACTTAAATAGGAATTTATTTTAAAAACTATTAAAATTTCTACTTTCATTTGGGTTTAATTTACTATAAAAACGCAATAGATTTCATAAGACGTTTCAGGTAAAAATAACCTCAGTTTTTATATTTTAACACTAATTCTGTTTTACGGAAAAATAATGGTATATCGACTGTTCTCTAGATATCATCTATTTGTTTCAAAATATCTTTGCTCTTTAAATAAGAGTGATCTTCGAAGTCTATAGAAATTTCCAGTAAACCGTCGTGTACCTAGGATTGAGCTGTTCCATAATTCTGTTTTTGAGTTTGTTTCTTTCTTTTATGACTTATTAATCACTATTGTTGCGTGCGTATGGGCTCTTTATTGATTGAATTCACAAGTTGTTAAAACGTTAACAAAAATTTATTCTTTCCGCAAAAAAAATCAAAGTGCTGAAATATTTCTTCGGAGATATTAGTACAATATCACAATATCTCGAGCATTAAACAGAATTCACTTTAAAACAGATAAACTAATTCTAACTCACAGCGAAATCGCTACAATCAGTCACAGCATTAAGTAAACAAACAGCAGTTCGCTTTAAACAGCTACAACTACACTGAGATGAGATGTTTCAATTCGGCTTTTATAAGCTTTTTAATTATCACTAGAACAATCTCGATTTTTCTGGATGGCAACAGTAATTACGAGATATTTAGTTATTAAACATTAAATGCACGGGCTGTTTTATTTTTATCTTTCCGACGTAGCTTCCTCTTCAAAAATCGTCCTCAGAAATTCCTCCCCATAAATGTTCTTGCTTTTAGGCAGATAGCCATCGGACTATTTTCCATATTAAAAAAGCGAACAATGATATATACTGCAAAAAAAGGGGGGACAACTGGACTGATTGACTAAATTCGACTTCCACTTTTCATGTCTCCAAAGCGCGACTTAGGATATCTATTAGAGTTATATATAGCATTGTTCTAATATAGGTATTTTGACACAAAATAAGACTTTTTTCTGAAAAAGCATGCCGATGTTGCTCCATATTTCGATTCTAAGACTCAAATTATGCCAAACTGCCAAGTTTTGTAAAAATCGCAAGAGTAGTTTTTTAAAAAGTATCTTCCAAAATTTTAGCTCTTCAGTGTTAATTCAATTCGGCATATATATATATTTTTATTAAACTTATTTGATTCTTCCTTTCAAATTTCGAAAGTCAGGTTCATTCTAAATAGCATTCGCCCATTTTTTATGATTTATTTTTTAAATTTGTATTCTTAAATAATTTTTATAAATTTTTCGAAAAAACATTTTGAATACCTATAACACCTATAACCTATAAAATTTTTAACGTCATCTTAAAGTAGATGTATTTCTTTGCATACCTGCAAAACATTAGAGTTTTTATTCAAAATTTTCTGAGATATACATAAATTTATATATTGGCACGTTTTGAAATTTGGCATATTTGTTATAAGCGATAACAACGCCAAATGTGGTTTACGCACTTTGTTAAAATTATTTAAAAGTGTGAACGATGATTTTTTTCTGTTCGTGTGCGATGAAAAAAAGGAAAGGAAAATAGGTTGCTATAAATTAAGAAGTTCGCCAAGTGAATTAATCTTGTCGCAAACTGAAAACAATTGTCCAGCATAAATTTTTCAATTTCTCCATATTTCGCACTAAATTTTATAAAATTTAATATTTAGGTATATTTTGAGCCGCAGAATCGAAATATGGAAAACAAATAGGCATGTTATTTCAGGAAAAGTCTGATTTTGTATCAAAATACATATGTTAGAACAATGCTATATATAAATCTAATATATATCCTAAGTCTCGCTTTCGAGACATAAAAACGCAATCGGTCTAGTAGAACGGGAGATATAGAACTGTTGCCTTTTTTTGGAAGAGACGACAGTGTACCATTGATAAATTAGTTTATACAGCTGCAGTCAGTTTTTGCAACAGAAATATACTAGAATCTCAATTATGCACTAGCATGATTATTTGAATGCTTTCTGGGTTATCTAGAAACTCAGTGAAAATAAAAGGTCGTTCAGGTAAGAAATACACCGTGCGTCTACAAAGTTTTAGAATTAATTTTTAAATGAATTCCAGCAAACTATCCTGACGATAACTGATAGCAGTTATTTCCTTGATAATTTGTTCAGAGAGTCTTTGTCCGTGAAGGACTATTGTTTTCGTTTTGGCATTTTGCGTTGATTCACTACAAATGTCCGATTCACTTTTCAAATTGTTGCCACCAAACATTATCGCCCTGTATTATATTTAAAGAAATTAAATAACGAAGAATCTACATAAATGTATGTATGTTTCTCGCACTGTGATAAAACAACGATACGTACAGTATCCAATTTTGAATAACGTGCATTTCCACTCGAATATGGGCATCTGTAAGCCCATATTTGGAATTTATTTTATTATTTATTTTTTATTAAGTAAAACTTTAACGAATTTTGGATGAACAAACTCAACGATTTAAAAGAGAGCAATGGCAACACTCTAAAGGGGGGGGGACCTTTTTATATCCAGCGCGCGGAACTGTGTCAGAAATTCTAAATATATGCTCACTCAACTGAATTTTATGGTTTGAGTGCGAAGAACATGATATTTAATATATAAGGGTAACACATAAAACGTTAAAAAAACGCTTCTTTGGACATAATTTAAAATCCGAAACATTTCAGATTTTTAAAGATTTTCAGTTTGTTTTTGCTAAAATATCGTCTGCTTACAGATAGAATTTCCCATGCAATTAATCATTTGCTTTTGATCCAGCGAACATGGACTGTCGCGGATTTGAAATCTGAGCAAAAAAATTATTATGCTGTTTAACAGGAAAACTGCAACGGACAAATTTGCAATAGTGCGTAAAACATAGGGACATCAAAACATTAACATGATGCCGTTTTCTAATGTTTTTTTGTGGTATGGAGGATTTTATGATGGACGCGAAAATGTTGTTGTTGATCCCAGAAGCAGTCCCAGTTTCGAATGGATGAGGACATCAAAAAGTTCAACTATTGTTGCTGAAAAATCGTTATTTGTCTCTTCGAATGAGAACCGCTGAACTTAACATCAGTAAAAATGCAGTTCACAAAATTGCCATGAAACATCGCGAAAAAGGTAAATTGTTTTCTGCTTCATGGCAATGCCATTCTCCTCAAGCAGTTTCTAGCAAATGAAAGTGTCGCCAATTCTCAGCCCCTCCTTCCTTTTCTTCTGCAGTCTACTTTCTGTTTCACGGTGAGAATTCTTTTCTCCAAGGTCATAATTTTAGTAGTAATGAAGTAATTCCAAAATACCGTAGCCAGAGATTTGAACAAAATTTCAAAAGGAAAATGAGGTCCTCATAGGAAGCTATGGGATAGTACCAGTCATTGTACAGATTTTCTGCTGAAGGCTAAGAAGTGAGAATGTTGTTTTCTTCCCCTTTTAGGGAAGCCGACTGCGATACCGAAGGGCCCGTGTTCGAATCCCAGACAAGGCATGGATGTAAATTGTCTATCCCCTCATAGGAAATAACGGCGGCCGCCAATTAGGTGCCTCCATAATAAAATGACCACCACTTCTGGCTTAGTATTGGCGAGAGCCTAAAAATGGTTAGTGCCCGTCATTTAAAAAAAAAAAATCTGAAAGGTTTCAGATTTTAAATTACGTCCAAAGGGGTGCTTTTTTAACGTTTTGTGTGTAACATTTATTTATTAAACATCATGTTCTACGTATTTAAACCATAAAATTTAGTTCAATAGCAATATCGCAGAATAATTTTGAAATGAACACATTTTTAGAATTTCCGATACAGAGTCTCGCGCGCTAGAGGTAAAAATGTTTTTTTCCCTTATTCACTGTTGCCATTGCTCGCTTGAAAGCGTCGAGTTTTTTAATCAAAAATTCGTTTCAAAATCAAATTAGGTCTTCTACATGTCTATATTCTATGGAACATTACGTTATTCAAACTTTAGTGGCTCTAGGTACCGTTGTTTTATCACAGTGCGAGAAACTTACATACATTCATGCAGATTCTTCGTTATTTAATTTCTTTAAATATAATACAGGACGATAACATTTGGTGGCAACAATTTGAGAAGTGATTCGCTGTTTATAGTTTTCAACGCAAAATGCCGAAACGAAATTAATAGTCCTTCAGGGCAAATTGCCCCTTTGGACTAAAAATTAGTTCTAATTAGTTCCTATTGTGTATGTGGGTGTAAAAATTTTGATAATTTTACTCATCATTTTATTATTTCTATTTTCTATGAATTATTAATATTTTTTTCAGTTTATGCTCGTTCCCCCCCCCCATCCTGGGCATAAAATATTAGAGATCAAGCTGCTATGAGAGTGGCAGTGCATTGGGTTGGAATATTTATCTTAAAATACTTTTACTAAAATTGTAGGTACCTGAAATGTATTTGTTCTGTATTATGTGTAGGAGTTTACTTAGATGAAGAAATATCGAAGCTTGTTCACGAACGCTATAAACAAACCGCGCTTAACATATGTGCTATCTGTCACAAACAGAATAGCGCTTGCAACATGACTAGTTTATGCCTGAGTAACCAGTTCAGCAATTATTGTTCCGGATTTGCACTCTTCCTTAATTTTCTTTTGCGATAAAAGCTAATACTTTAAATGCTTTCCCAGACCTGAATTATCTCCAGTTTTTCTAGGTGCGCTCTTTCCTAGATTCTTTAGCTTTTACTTCTGGCAGCTTTCTAGTGGGGTTCATTATGCAAGGTACAATTCAGCAGCAAGTACGTCTTTAATATTCTTGTTAATTATTAAAAAATATGAATGTATTACTAAATAATGCATATTTTTGGATGAGTCATTTTGTTATACTGATAAGTATTATATTGCAACAGTGCCTAAAACTTATGATGTATGAACTGAAGAAAGCTAATGTAGGGCGCCCAATATTACAATTAGCTAATTTACAGGAATAGAATAAAAATAGAAATTATCAACCTTGTTTGAGGCCTGCATGTCCAGCTAGCAAATTGGAATCTGTGATTCGAATCTCGGGATGGACACAATTGATTGCTTTGTGTTCTAGCTCCAAAACACTAAAAATTCTTTGAAATAAGATGGCCTCTCATATAAATAAAATAGAATTTTCTGAAGTTGTTACAAGAGCAAAAATGAGAGCTTAAATTAAAAGCCTTGTGTATATAGCATCTTAAGCAAAAAAGGTAATAAACGGTTTAAATACTTTAGTTAGTTGATGCTAAATTAATGTATTTCCTTTTGAGAGAAAGGGTCAAATAATAAGTTATTTCAAAATATGTGTGTAATAAATATGAAATGTATAATGCTCATGTTGAATGGATGTAGAATTCAGAAGAGCATTAATTAAGAAGAGAAGAGAGTTCAGAAGAGCATACGGGAAATTGCTAAAGCCCCCATTATTCAATGTATAAATACTATAATTGCTTTTATTCATTAAAAGTTAAATTTTAAATTTTTACATTGTCTTTTACTTTTTGGCCTCGGTTGCAGTAATTCGAGCTTTTATGCAAATGTTCGTTACGCGAAAATAAATTTAAACGCTGCAATTTCTTAATGTATTTTGCACTGAAGCCTGGTAAGATTCTTCTCTGCTTGAGAGTCTAACAGCTATCGAGCGGTAAAGTTGCTGAACACTGGTAGTTAAACTTGGGTTCGATTTTAAGCGGACGGACTGGCTGCATAGGCGTTTTCGTGGTTTTTCTCTTGTGTAATGTGGATGCGAGCCAATTTCACTTAAGAAGCCCTCCACGAAGGTATCCCTTCTCTTTGGCAGATAGCCCTCGAGTGCGTTGCTGCAATAAAATAAACCAAATCAACCTGTTTGAGAAGGTGCTCGTCATTTGGAGGGAAATACAGGGTGTTTATAAAGTCCCGGACCCATTTTGATGTTTAATGACTCATAAAATAACGAAGATATAAACAAACTTATGGCATTTATTGATGGAATAACTTACATATTTTCCTTTTCAGGTTTGAATATCTTTACTTTTGTAAATATCGTCTGCGCCTGTGGTTAATTTCAGATAATTTCATTTTTAAGTCTAAATATCTGTACTTTTCTAAATATCGTCTGCTTATTAATTGCATTTTTCTCTCTTTTGTTTTTGGCAACTATTGCAATGTTATGTTTACTTTTGATGTGTTTGTTCTAGTACTTTTGTATGTGATATTTTATGCGACCGGATATTAAGGAGAATGCATACACCACAAGAGAAAGCACAGATTTTATGGTGGTTCATAGAAACGAAATCCATAATGCAAACACAGAGAAATTAAGTTAGTTCTCCGTGCGACGAAGGGAGCATACGTTGAAGTTCATTGACAAGAAACATTGACAAGAAGTTCATGAAACTTTTTGAGTCTATCTAACCATTTATGTTAATAATTTTAATCTATCTTTATTATTTTATGAGTTATTAAACATCAAAATGGGTCCGGGACTTTATAAACACCCTATATTTCTGCGTTGACCGTGCCTTTGAGAGCCTTCTAAGAGAAAGAAAAGTAATTCATTTAGCACTGAGATATGGGAATTACTAAAGGCTTTAGGCCAGTTGAAAGTTTTTTCTTAAGTTAATGAGCCTTCAGGTATTTTGTGTTGTATATTATTTTAAACACTGTACTTACATTAATTACAAAGTAACACAAGTTGAGGATAAAATAACAATTAGTTATTTGTAAGTTCTTTTTGCTGATAATAATTCTTCTTTAACTTAAGCTAGACTATTGGGCTAGAATTAAGTTCAGATGATCAGTTTGGCTATTAAGTAAAGATCAAGTTTATATCTAATTTAATGTCCAAAAAGTGTCTGCATCATAGTTAAATATCCTTCAATGCTGCATAACAAGGTACTGCGGAAGACTGTTTTTTAAATTACATCTATTTAACAAAAAGCAACATTTTATTACAAACGTGGAGCTATCGAATCTGGGTTAAACAGAAATTCAGTGAAAATAAAAGATCGTTCGTGTAAGAAGTACAAAGTTTTAGAATTAATTTTTAACCGAATTCCAGGAAACTAACCTGACGATAATTGATAGCATTTATTGCTATGGTAGTTCAATTTGTTTTTGATAAAATATCGTCTGCTTACGTATAGAATTTCCGATGCAATTAATCATTTGCTTTTGATCCAATGAACATGGACTGTCACGGATTTGAAATCTGAGCAAAAACGAATTATGCTGTGTAACAGGAAAATCGCAATGGAGACATTTGCAATATTGCATAAAACATACGGAAATACACTCAGAATTGCTACGTTTTGAAGTAAGTTCTTTATTTTATGTTTTTATACTGACACTAGATTATACCTTTGGAAAATAAAGATTACGTTAAGCGTCAACATAGAAATGTCACTGAAAAAACATTAAAGAAATACACAGCAATTGATATGAAAAGAAATAATAATATGAATTTTGTAAATCTGTAAACATTACTTTGTAAATTAATTACTTTATTATAGTATTTGAATGGAGCTTGTGGTAACTCTTCAGATGATATAATTTTTGTGCACTCTGATGAGTTATAAAGTGAATGACATGTAACGCTGTTAAGTGAACGTAGCACCGAAGTGTCGCTGTGCTAAATGAAAATAGTGAATTTTAAAGAGTGCATTTATTCTATTGTGGTTTATGCGCTATCGACGAAGTAGATTTAATACAAAATTCGTTAACTGTTAGTTCAATAAGTTTAAATGAAATGCAGGAAAATGCACATATCAGATTTTTTTTATATTATTAAAATGTACAAATTATATATCTCGTCGACGCAGTGTTTTAGTTGAACGCGATTTTATGCTTGCCCTGGAAACAATAGCGCATTTACCAGGTGTGTAAGGAAAAACAAATTCTTCGAAAACTAAAAAAGGGAAAGGAAGAATTGGCACATGAAGCATCTAAATAATTCCGAGACCATTCTTATGGATATTATTCTGTTTTCAGAGAGCGAAAGTCCAGTAGACCGTGGTCATTGGAGCTCAGTGATGTGACTGCAGGTATTCAGGACAGGGGTCACTTGCAACGAATTAAACGTAGCCGGTGAACACATTATCTGTAGCGGCCTGAGAAAGTCAAAGGTAAGTTTAACCTAAATTATAAGTTTCTTTTGTATGGTTTTCTCTGATGTAATTCGCGCTTTGTGAGTAAAAGTAAGTTTTTCCAGTTTGTGCTTAATTTGAATCTAAAAAATAATCTGCTATTAATTTTATGTATTATTTCAAATTTTGTTAAAATATGGTACTGTTAACGGCATATTATTAAAATTTTATTTTACAATAATATATATCTATACTGCGAAAAAAAAGGGGGCGACAATTCTATATCTCTCGTTCTACTAAGCCTATTGACAAAATTCAAACTGCGTTTTTCATGCCTCGAAAGCGCGAATTAGGACATGTATTAGATTTATATATAGCGTTGTTCTACTATAGGTATTCTGACAGAAAATTGGACTTTTTCTGAAATGACATGGCAATTTTTTTCCATATTTTGATTCAACGATTCAAATTATGCCAACCAAAATACCAAATCACCAGTAGTTCTTAAAAAATTAGCTCTGAAAATTTTAGCTCCTCAATGTTAATTGAATTTGATGTATATTTATTAATATCTCTTTTTTTTATTAAACTTACTTGATTCCTTCTTTCTCATTTCGAAATTTAGGTTCATTCCAAATAAAATTCGCCCATTTTTTATGATTTATTTTTAAAATTTATATTTTTAAATAATTTTTATAAATGTTTCGAAAAACATTTTGTATTATAATCTATAAAATTTTTACCATCGTCTTAAAGTGGATGCATTCTTAAGCACACCTGAAAAAAATTAAGATTTTTTATTCAAAATTTCCTAAGATATACTTGAATTTATATATTTGCCCGCTTTAAAATTTGGCACATTTCTTAAAAACAATAATAATACAAATGTGGTTTACGCACTTTGTTAAAATTATTTGAAAGTGTGAACGGTGACTTGTTTTCCGCTCGTTTGCAATAAAAATTGAAGAGGAAAATAGGTTGCTATAAATTAAGAAGTTCGCCAAGTAAATTATTCTTGGCGAAAACTAAAAGGAACACACCAAGATAAATTTTTGAATTTCTCCATAAATTTCGCACCAAATTTTACAAAATGTGATATTTAGGCATAATTTGAGTCCTATAGTCGAAATTTGGATAAAAAATGGCATACCATTTCAGAAAAAGTCCGATTTTGTGTCAAAATACCTATGTTAGAATGACGCTATATATAAATCTAATACATATATATATGTATCCTATGTCGCGCTTTCGAGATATGAAAAACGCAATTTGAATTTCGTGTATCGGCACAGTAGAACGGGAGATATAAAACTGTCTCATTTTTTTTTCGCAGTGTACGGTAATAATATCATAATGTAATAATTTCATATGTTTTAATAATATTATTCATTGTATTTTATGTTCGTATTATTATCGCATAGTTTAGTAATAACATAGTATGATAATATTTTATTGAGATTGCTGTGTATTATTAAATATATGCTTTATAGTTTATTGCTAAGGTATTTAACAACGATTTCAATGTGAGGTACTACTGATATTTTTTAAAAAAAACTTTTATTTCACTGCACTTTATATCATTTGTATTTTAAACAAATCTTAGTGTAGATTTTCAAAAACCTGTTATTTATCTGTTTGTCTAAACTTTAATAAACTTTATTATTATTACAGTTTGAGCGAAAATGTGTAATTAAAAAAGAAAATTATACCTACTGCCTAACTTTGTAGTAGATGAAATTTGATAAAAGAAACGCATTTTATTTTCAGATTAAATAAAATTCAATTTCACTGACATTTGTTATTTAAAAATGCCGTATTTCTTGAGAATCTTACACTGGAGCCATTCCGACTTAGGATATATATTAGTTTTATGTATTTCAAAGGCAGAATATATTTTGTAGATGACCCTAAAAATATACATAGCTGATTGCTCAATTAATCAATCCCGAAATAATATTTATTCGATCACGGGTTTGCATTCGAATTTTTTTAATTAAATATATAATTTTTCTCCTTAAAAATTTTTTTAGTTAATTAAATTTTGAAAATGCTCATTAATGAACCCAGCGCCGGGTTAATCCTTTAGCGGCACCTAAGCAAAATTTAAATTGGCTTGACATTTATATGAGCGTTTTCAAAGAAATCTTAAACAATAAAATTTAAAATTTTTTGTTATAATAGAGAATACAGACACATATATGCTAAAAGTTATATAATCAAGGGATTTCAGGAGTAAAATATATAAAAAATTAATTATAGCTAAAATTCTAATTAATAATATAAAAGCATAATTAATTATGCTCATTAATTAGTCGAAAACATTTTTAATTAATTTCTTTTAAATTACAATTTCGTTTCAGAAAACTGATTAATATCATCGCAATATAGGCATTCAGCTGTATCATTTTCTGTAGCAGATACTGCTAAAATCTTTAGCCTTTTCTATCCTGTTGAATTCCTTAAACATTTTTTCCCCTCGTTCTTAAAACAGACAAAGATCTCAGTGTTGTTGCATTACTTATATGCATAATTAGGTAAATTCTTAACAATATTTCGGTATTAAGAAGGAAAGATGGAATGTTGTTATTTTTTTGTTAGGCTAAATTTTTCTCGGCTTTAAAATACATTGCGTCAGCTCATCGTTTAGTTCATCAGTGTCAGTGTTCATTAAAATAGTATCATCAATGTTCATTGCAGTTGTATAGTTCAAAGCATTTTTTTAAATCTTCAAATTTAGTAACAATTTTTTTAAAAAAGTAAAATACATTTAAAATATTTTGCAAACATTAAACATCTCTGGATTTATTTTCCTGTCGCCATTTTGCTATAAATTTTCGCACATATAGCCTAGTATTGCAGGATCAAGTCTTCTTCGCTATCATATAATGTAAGTAGATCTACTTAAGTGTTAATCTTTGCAACTTCTCGCAAAGATGTGAAGAACAGAACAAGGGAAGGGTGTAAAAGACCCTTTTACTGAACGCAGTATTTTACAGAAGGCACAGGCTTATGTGCTTACAGTCACTGACCCCTTGCAGTGCGAAACTTAAAAGATAAAGATCACAATTTGGTTTAATCTAACTTGTTGACTCAGAACCTACACCGGCAGGATAATAATTCGGCTGTAAGAATGCGAAGCCGATACTCAAGTTAACAGCTGGAAGAAATAACAGCATAAGCTGACAATAAAAACACCACGCTGTGATGAAACTTTTCACTACATCATTGTAAAAAGACTCGTTCAGCCTGCTAATTTACATCCTATCGAGGAAGCGCGAAGGAAATAAGAGAATGCAGAAAAGGCTAACAAATTTAAATAACTTGTGGGGTTTTACTATTTAAATCTAAAGTTCTAACATAGAACCCCACGAACACCAACAAGCGAATAATCGCTTAAGTGTGTGAACAGAACACGTAAGACTTAAAGAGGGTTTACAACCCTTTATTTTTCAGTATATTTACAATCAGTTCCTACTTGGAACTTTACACAAAGCCGCCACTCGGGCTTGAACTTAAAGTAATAATAATTTAAACTAAAACTAGCTTAACTAAAGCTATTTAAAAGGTTTAGCCGAAGCTATCAGAGATCTAACTAGTTGGCCCCTAAGTATCGGCGAAGCCAAGCAAGGCCTAAGGTATGGCCGAGGGTAGTAACAGCTAAGAGAAACGTAGTCAAAAGGCAAACGCGCTAGTCAGGGAATCAGACTCTCCTGAAGTCGGTGAAGTCACGACTTTAATAGTACTCTTTCTCATTTGCATTAACTGCGTTTCTGAATTTACATTCTGGCAGGAAATTGTAAGCTGAAATTAGAATAAGATAGGAAAGATACAAAACTTAAAATAATTTCTCTTGTCAGTGAAATGGTTTTTAGGCAATCTGGAAGTGCTGTTTTTTCAAATAGGGCCCCAAATCAAAATTTTATTTTTTAAGAGCTTTTACTACACTCACGTTTGTGAAAATTGCAACACCATGAAGGACTTACGCGAGTGAGCTGAAATTTTCAGGAAATGCAAAGTAGCGCATGATATGCAAATAATTAGAATTGCAAATCCGTAGCGCATGCGTATGCTGAGCAGCGCCCTCTGAACGGCTGATGGATCCGAATAAATAGACGGCTGTAGCGAGGCGTGTATGGTTATCGGTGGTTATCTGCTAGTGGTAAACGTTAACTCAATCTGTACTTATGCCTCGTCGACGAAAGAGAGCGAGATTTGAACAACTTACAGAGTTTGAACGAGGGAGAATCATCGGCCTTCGTGAAGCTGGATTGTCGTATCGTGCAGTAGCCTCTCGTGTGCAGCGTAACAGCAGCACAGTGATGCGCGTTTGGAAGCAGTGGACGGACGAGTGTCGGACAACTCGGAAATCCGGGAGTGGACCCCGAAATGTGACGTCAGCTCGCGATGATAGACACCTGGTCCGCATGGCGCGGACGGACCGTACAGCTTCCTCTAGACAATTGGCAGCACTGTGGTCAATAGCTACAGGTGTTTCATTGTGTGCTTCATCAATTCGTAGACGTCTGCTGCAGTGTGGACTGCGCGCACGGACTCCTTTATACAGGATCCCCCTAACGCACGACCATCGCCGCCTGCGGCTACAATGGGCCAATCAGCATAGAGACTGGCGTGCTGATTGGCAGCATGTCGTGTTTTCTGACGAATCCCGCTTTAATTTGTGGTACCATGATGGCCGCATTCGTGTCAGACGCTATGCCGGTGAACGCCACCTTCCGGAGTGCATTATCGAACGCCACAGTGGACGAACACCCGGAGTTATGGTCTGGGGCGCCATAGCATATCATAGACGATCTCAATTGCTACGAATTGTGGGCAATCTGAACAGCAACCGGTATATCCGTGAAGTTCTACAGCCCGAAGCTGTTCCCTTCCTTCAAAGCTTGCCAGGCGCTGTATTTCAACAGGACAATGCCCGCCCTCATACTGCTCGGATTGTTAAATCCTTCTTTGCAGCGCAGCAGGTACAGCTTCTTCCTTGGCCTGCGTGTTCCCCGGATATGTCGCCAATTGAACATGTGTGGGATGTCATTGGTCGGCGTCTTGCTCGTGATCCTCGTCCTGTTGCGTCTGCAGACGAACTTTGGGTACGCGTACAAACGATATGGAATGCTCTTCCTCAGTCAGACATTCAAACTTTGTTTGACTCCATGCCACGTCGTGTAGCAGCACTTATTGCGGCGCGTGGTGGCCACACAAAATACTGATTCTGATCTCTTGTTCTTGTTTGTTTGCTTTGAACATTTAATCATTTATTTGTACCACTACCACTCAACTGTGTATTAAATTGCATTCAATTATGACGATTCCTTCTTGGTGTTGCAATTTTCACAAACGTGAGTGTATTTTCCACGCTATTGCAGTACTTATCCATGTAGATATGGTGCCACAACCATTTGAACTGTTTCTATCAATCGCTTTCTTTGAGCATGATATATTTTGAAATGACACATTTAACCTATAGTTTCCCTTCAATACTACAATCTACATAGGATTATTGGTATAGTTAAGAACTGTCATGGATTTGGCGGCTTTTATGAACTAATTGTGGTAGAAAATTATTTCAGGAAACATGTAACAAAATAATAGCTCTTGTTAAAATATATGATATTTTCCATCACAGAACGACAAATGCTTAATAACTGTCTTAAAGTCTGCCTTTTAAACCCTCATTTAAAAAAAAAGTTATTTTTATATCTGATAATAATGTTGATTTCAAAGTAAACATTACCATTAAATTTGTCAGGACTGAGTGTTCGGTGCATACCCTTGGCGAACATATTCGTGAGGTAGTTGAAGTCCTGATCTTGAACAGGGAGCTGAATGCCGCTATGTTCTGTGGTAGAATTCTGTGGTTAAGTGGTAGAATAACTGCACGTAAGAAGGATTTAAAATCCTCTTTTATTAAACCCCAATTATGTGCAGCCACTTCCCAACTCGGGAGGGGTAACAGAAAATAATGACCACACTTGGGTCTAACTTGAACAATCGAATAAATTAAACTAAAAATAGAAATTAAGTAGTCGTTGCTCACAGAGCTATAAACATGAGGTTGGCCTCTAAATTATCAATGGTGCGTAGCAAGATTTAGCTAATACTAACGCACTTAGATTATCTCAATAAGTAATAGCGTAACAGCGCTAAGGCTTAGAACTTAAATACTAGCTAGTCAGGCGAACGTCGAACAGAGCAGTAGTGATCTAAGACTAAAAGCTCTCTCACCCCGAGAAGCTCCTTGCTAACGCTTAAATAAAACTTGGCTCCACTTCAAATTAGCATAAAGCTGAAACGCGCGCTCATTCTAACGGGAAGTTGAAATAAGAAATCATAGGAAAGGGAAATTAAAATAAAACTTTGTTAGTTTAAACTAAAACCTTACAAATTTAAAAAAAAATCATTCTATTTCATTGAGATAATTAAACTAAGATACATATTTCTTATGTTTAGAACAATTTTACGATGTTCGATTTAAAAATAGGAAGCGAAATATTTTTAATAAACTTAGGATCAACCTTACAAACTATTAGTAAAAATAAATGAAACCTTACAAAATCTTGCTTGCTTTAAAATCTGCTTGACTAGTTGAATTGATATCGCCATTTTTTAGTTTTCATTAAAACATTGCTCACGTTTTCGAGCTCTTTCTTCAATATTAGCGTAAAATGTTACGCCGAGTATTGTTAATGCCTCATTTTTTCATTTCTTTTTATTTTTCCCTTAAATTGTGTATGTACGTATTATGGTAAACGTTGCAGAAAATTTATATGGATCGATGAAGTATTATAAAGATCCTGTATAGACTTGCTAAAATACATTTAACTTGGTCAGTATTTTGTTCCAATAATAGTCATTAGACTAAACTTCTATTTTTTTTCCAAGTGTTTTGCTTCGGCTTGAAAAGAAGAATTTTGTGGTTCTTCTTGATAAGGAATGAAGTAAGATATTTATTTGTATTTTACTATATCTATTTCGGATCGCTTTTGTTGCATCTGCTTGATGTAACCACATCTTCATATTTTATCCACTTCCTGTCTGTGTTTCTTCCTCATCTCACGGAGCACAGGAAGTTTGTTTTTGTTTATACAGCTTGAAACAGCGGATTTACAGTTGTTTTTATGTCCAAAAAAGTAGCATTATACAGAAAAAGTAAATGGAAAATAAAATTTCTGAGAGAAAGTTTATCTTTGTTTTCAAAAAGCTGTATTTCTTTTTTGTTCCTTAATTTTTGTTAGATATATAGGAATTTAGTACCTAATTTTATTGCTTTCTTTTTGAAGATGCTAAATCCACCATATTTTTCTCTCAAATCCAGTTGGAGCTCAAATGAAATGCAGATTGCAATTTCATTGGAAAACAGACCAAGCTTTTACGACTAAAATTGCAAGAAATGCAATGTACAAAAAACTGAAAATACTTTTTCTCATTTAAAAGTACATGATATTATTAAAATTTAGTTTCTAAATACAAATCTGCTACATTTTTCGATACAGTGTCGTTATGAAAATTTAACAAAATTTAAAATTTTGTCGAAAAGTTCTCCATTAACGATCAAATTGTAAGGTTTATCCTAAGTGTATTAACAGTTATTTTAATTTTTTCATCTTTCCTATCTTATTCTAATTTCAGCTTACCGTTTCCTGCCAGAATGTAAATTCAGAAACGCAGTTAATGCAAATGAGAAAGAGTACTATTTAAGTCGTGACTTCACCGACTTCGGGAGAGAGAGTCTGATTCCCTGACTAGCGCGCGTTTGCCTTTTGTCTATGTCTCTCTGAGCTATTGCTACGCTCGGCCATACCTTAGGCCCTTGCTTGGCTTCGCCGATTTAATTAATACTTAAGGGCCAACTAGATGGATCTCTGATAGCTTCGACTATATCTTTCAAATAGCTTAGTTAAGCTAGTTTTAGTTTAAATTATTATTATTTTAAGTTCTAGCTCGAGTGGAGGCTTTGTGTAAAGTTCGAAGTAGGAATTGATTGTAAATATACTGAAAAATAAAAGGTTGTAAACCCTCCTTAAGTATTCTGTTCACGCACTTAAGCGATTATTCGCTTTTGTTAGTGTACGTGGAGTTCTAAGTTAGAACTTTAAGATTTAAATCGCCATTGGAGATTAGAAAATCAGTTTTTAACATTTTCCCTCCTGATTTTCTATAGAATACTACCTTCTACTTTTTTATTATTATTATTCACTTCTAAATGAGTAGATTTTTGTATATTTTTTTAGAAAAATTGAGATTTCAAGACTAGAAGGCTTTCCTTGTTTGTTCAAATCATTATTGAACAGCATGCCTATTTTAGCTGCCGTTCGCAAATAATGTTGGCTACAGGAAAATTCCGTGATGGAAACGTTGTACTTTGATTTGATGCACAATTTGAATCTAGAAATATCCTTTGACACCAGCATCACTGTTTTAAGTGCAATCTGTAGAAAAGTATTCTCATTTAAAAATAATACGAATTTATGTTTTCCTGTAGAATTCTTGCTGAAATAAAAACCAAATGGAATTGAGATTGAGATTGAGGACAATTTGGTAACTTGTTATCTCAAAACGAAAATTTTGACAAAAGCTTACTATACTTTTAATTTAATGGTGGTGAGTAGGCAACATAATGTAGTAGCTTTTAAGATCAGATTAAATTATTTAAATATGAGAAAGAAACACGGGCTATCTGCTTCTTAAGAGCAGAAATGCCTTCGTGGAGGACGTGTAGAGGCATTAGGTTATTTTGAGCAGGAGCGCTGAAAAATGAGTCTCTCGCCGGGACTCGAACCTGGACCTTTTGAATATGCGGCGAGTGTGCTACCGTTATACCACGAAGACATGGATAAAGGAGGGAAAAAATACCTTATATATTCCCCCTTTCAAAGGGCTATTGAGGATTAGGGAACCCAACCGCCACATCCTAGTGATGAAGAATCATCATCCACCACTTGTTGTTGTTGTAGTTCGGGGGCCTCTGTAGAGTCGCTATGATTTCTTTTGGAAGCAGCAGATATGTGAGCAATGCCTTATGACCAATATGACCTTGAGCAATGCCCTCGCGGGGCTCGAACCTGGACCTCTAGAATACGTGCCGAGTGTGCTACGGTTACACCACGAAGGCATGGGGAAAGGAGGGAAAAAATACCTAATAGATGTCAAATGGCTCTTATTCGTGTTACACATAAGAAAAACCACGTAAACCAACTATGCAGCCATCCCGTTTGCCTATGATGAACATATTTTTCTCACACTTCTGTCTTCCATGTGTAAAATGCTTACAAAAATACATACGGAATTACATCTAAAATAATAATTTAAAAGGAAGATAGAAATTCTCAAGATATTTTAACTATTTACTCGTTTATTTTCCATTTCTGCATTCGGAATATTTAATCACGCATTCATGTATCTGTAGGAAATTCGGATGCAATTTCTGTTCAAGTCGACTCTTGAGAACAGTAAAAATTTGTACTGCCTCAAAAGTAATTTCGTAATATATAATTCCTCTTGAGACAGTAAATATATATATATATATGTAATAAAGCTCTTAATTGGAAAATTCTGCTTTTGTCAGAGATTAGTTCTGAGCTCAGTCTTCAAAAGGTGACAGCATTTTTTTCTGTGTTGGAACTAGTAAATGAATTAGCTTTATAATAAGGAATCTGCAACTATTAATTAGTAAACGAACTAAAGCGGGCTTTGATTTATTTGTCTAAGTAATATTTACCTCGTTTCTGAACAAAAGCTATTGTTTGGATTTATTCTAATGCAAAGATTGAAAACGTTCTTTTCATTCAATAGCTTAGCGCATTTTCTGGCATAAAAGTCGAGGTGTCAGGACAAAATAAAATCCTCTAAAAAAATCTCGCCTCTTTACCCACCGGGTGTAAAATATCACAGTGACGTGTCTTTATGTTAAGTCCATGATTATATTGAATAAAATTAATTATTTATATATTTATTATTCAAAGTAAAACGTTAAGAAAAAATTTATTTTTACATATAAAATTTCTTATTGCTACGAATTTCGCATACATGTAAATAATATTAGTAAAATTCTATATAAATTGTATTATCCCTTGTATCACGTATTATGAAGGCCTCAGAAGTACGAGTTATCGCTGGAAAAATAGAATTACAGGTTAAATCCATTCAACATTGAGGTAAATGGCCAACGAGAACGATTTTTGTCTTCAGATTTGGCGACAATTTGCCAAACTTAGCACCATTTGGTGGCATTTGGTTCCTATCCCCTGTATAACTGTAACTGGCCCGATCCCTAAGCAGCTGTAACTGTATCTAGTCCTATGTAACTGTAACTGTGTGTATGCCTTCAAGCAATGGCGAGAAATCGAAAATACTAGAAATTTCTCGGCGGATGGAGGAAAACTATTGGGTTGGAGGGAAAGTTCTGTCGTATTTTAAAGAAAACATTTGAATTCATTTATAAAAATATGTGTTTAATATTAATCAATTATATATGCTCCGTTATTTGTTACAACCTGTTGCCATCTTTTAGGTAACCTGTGAAATCCTGTTTTGTAGAAGTTCTCATCCTTGGAATTAAAATAGTCAGCAACTGCCTTAGAAACACTTTCAAAAGACTTGAATTTTTTCCTGTTAGATAATTTTGCAGAGACGACTTGAACAGGTAATAATCAGATGGTGCAATGTCAGGTGAATACTGTGGGTGGCTAAGGACTTCCCATCCTAACGCATTCAGTTTTTGTTGTGTCACCATTGCAGTATGCGAGCGAGCGTTGTCGTGGTGGAACACTATTCCTTTTCTGGACGCTAATACTGGCCTTTTTTCCTTGATAGCTGCATTCAAATGATCCAGCTGATTGCAGTACAGATCCGCGTTGATGGTTTTTCCCTGTTTCAGCAAGTCGTAGTACACTGGACCTTTCTTGTCCCACCACAAACAAAGCAGTACTTTTTGTTGATGGACACTTGGTTTTGGAACTGTTGCTGATGATGTTCCTGGTTTGCAGTAAGATTTTTTTCTCTTAATATTCTCGTAAAGAATCCACTTTTGATCTCCGGTAACCAGCTTGTCCAAAAAAGGCTCCACATTGTGTCTAATCAGATGTGATGAACACATTCTTACACCATCAGACAAATTCTTTTCCGTTAATTCATGTGGAAGCCAAATACTTTGCTTTAACACAAACCCAAGAGATTTAATGTGATCTCGAACAGTTGTATGATGAATGCCAAACTCATCTGCAATTTCTGGACTTGTTAAATGTGGATTATTTTCAAACATGGATCGCAAAACATAATTATTGATCTTGGATGGTCGTCCAGATCGATCACTTTCTTTGAGGCTCAGATTCCCGGAACGAAATTTGCTAAACTATCTTTGACAAGTACGAACATTTACAATATCTTTTCCAAATACCGCACACAAATTTTCACATGCAACCGATGCGTTGCTTCCTTTTTGGAACTCATATAAAATGCAGTGTCATAAATGCACTTTATCTACTGACATGTTTTTCACTTTAAATATCACAAGTAAATGATGAACGGTAAAAAAGGGCACCTTTTATATTATACAGCAGCTAAAAAAACAAAAAAATCCGATTGACTCCCTAGACAGAGTTTTTTTTTAATTTACAAGAAAAATCACCTGCCTTTTTAAAATACGACAGAACTTTCCCTCCAACCCAATATATAAGACCGGAGCCAATATATAAGACCGGAGACAGAGTTGATATGAGCCTAATTTAGTTAGTTCAAAATTTAGCTCAGAGTATAGAGTATTGAGAGATTACTGTGCGAGCTCACGCATTTGAGGCTTTTTGTTTTACCTTCTGTTCAAAGTTCCTAGTAGTTTCGAGCGGTAACTATTGATTGTGCTCTATCATACAGAGAAGAGCTGTACGAATACCTTTGTGTACAAGTTTAAGAACAGAATAAAGAACTCTTTTGTCCCCAAAAAATTATAAAATTGATTTAAAATGGACTCTGAAGAGATTTTTTCGTGGCGTCTCTACGTACGAACATGCGTACGTACCTATGTATGTATGTATGTATCTCGAGTAACTCAAAAACGAGTAGCCTCAGAACGTTGAAATGTTGTATATAGGACTGCTATAACATGTAGATGTGCACCTTCTATTTTGGTTGTAATTGGCTGCACCAAAGGTATATAAATATATATATATATATATATATATATATACTGAATATATATATACAGAAAGTTGACAATTTTCTATTTGTTGTTGAGAGAAAAAAAAGTATATTATAAAATTTGCAAATTCATAAAAATGGAAATAGGTAGGGGATCATGGTTCTTACAATCCTTAAGTAATTCTCTCATATATTTCATTTCCCGTATTATATATATATATCCACTTTGTTACTCGGCTCAGTGTTCTCAGTTTTTTATTCTTATATGTTGTTAAATTGTGCATTTTTTGCTTTAAAAATGATTGAATTATGTTGTTCTTATCTTCCGCTTAAGGCTTTTATGCCTTTAATTAACCTGCATGTTATTATTGCAAAATTATCAACTATTAAAAGTTGTTTAAGTGCGGCTAAGCCTAATCATTTTTCTCATGGCAGCCGTATTTGTTTACATTTGAAACTTAGCAGAATAGTGGATTTGGTGCTAATCTAGAGAAACTTAGCTTCGCAACAACAAAGATAACGACTTCTTTTACTATTGCGAATTAAATCATGCTTAATCCATTCTGGAATTTATTCTAAGAAATAAGTGTTTAAGAGTTACTTCGTAATTTTTAATATAGCTGTTTTGAGTTTTTATGTATTTTTTCCTTGTCGCGAAGTGAGAACTGAATTAATTGAATGAGAAATACTGAATCGTCTGTAAGAAAACTTTTTGTTCGTTTGTTTGTTTGTTTAATTTCTACACATCGTTTTAGATTTGTTATAGTATTTAAATAAGACATGTGGCAACGATTATGTAATTCTCCAGATGATATACACAATTTTTGTGCATTCTGATGAGTTATAAAATGAGTGAGATGTAACGCTGTTAACTGAGCCTAGTGCCAGAGTGTCGCTATGGTAAACAAATACAGTGAATTTTAAAGAGTACATTTATTCTATTGTGGTTTATGCGCTATCGATGAAGTAGATTTAATTCAATCCTATAAGTTTAAATGAAATGGAAAATGCACGTAATTTAATATTCCGAACAAGGAAGTCATGTGATGTACACATCAGATTTTTTGTAAATAAAATTTCATCAAGCTGTCATCGGTTCTGTGTGCTTTCAATTCACTACGAACCCATACGCACATAATATTATTCTACGTAATTTTATGAAGGACAAAAATTAATACAGCATTCTGCGCTAAAAAAACTTTGTAAAAATAAATTTATATAAATATTCTTTTTTATTTCTTGATTTATCTTAGTCGTAGACTCAGATTTAAATTCAGTTGTTATCATAATTCAAATGTCAATTGTTATCATAATGAAATTAAAATTCAATTGTTATCAATTGTTAACATATTGAAGTCAATTGTTATCATAACGAAATCAAAATTTAATTTGTGTCATATTTATCTCCTTCCGCAGCTACTGCATCATTACATGACATTTTATTCAAATTTAACTATATATTATTAAGGTTTTATTTTTTTTAGTCTTTGCTTACTATCTTGTTTCGCCACGTTTTCTCTCAGTCCAGAGGTTTACGCAGATTTGTGGGTAGGCGAGAAATTTGAATTATTCAAATTGAGAGGAAGAATTGTAACCGGTGTGATCGGTGTGACTTTGACTGTTGCTACTGCGACTGTTTTGCTTTGCCGTGGACGTCGTTTTTGTATTAAAAGTGATCGCCGACATTAGAGACGGTTTTTATGTGGCCTTTAATTAGTCCTATGTTTTCTAACCCATTTCAGACTTGTAACTTCGAGCATGGGCCACTGCTGCATGTAAAAAGGAAAAGAAAGAACTCTCTTAAAATTCCACATTTTATCGTATGGGCTACTAGTAAGTGCTGGAACTCGCAGTTTCTAATAAGTTCAAAATGCGTTCAAATTTTTTAATATTTTGGCAAATTTCTACGAATTGCGAAATATCTTTGATTCTACAAAGCCCACAATGACCAAATACATAAGCCCGTTGAACAGCCATAGTTAAACCAGAGCGCACATTAAGCGGATTAACTGATGGATATTTTCATGCTTTACCACAACTGTAATATAAATATTCGCCAGTTTCCTTTCAAAATCCTCCATGAAGTTGTCTTTTAGAGATATATGGTTATTGTGCTTTCCCATATTCAGTTAAACAAACTATAAGGTATTTCTCCCGCCTTAGCCGCAGAGCTTTGCCGGTTGAGGCGCTATTTCAGAAGTTCATTTCACATGCCTCTTAAAGAATCTCCTCATTTCGGTAGGAGTGGGCAGCAGAAAGACGAAGACTTTTGATTTGTCGGACCCAGGCAGTTGGTTAGTCACAGAAAATATGAACGATGAGTAATTATCTTATAAAGTATTTCTCCCGTCTTCTTCGCATGCCTTCGTGGTGTAGTGGTGAGCACACTCGAAGCGTAACCGAGAGGTCCGTGGTTCGATTCCCGACGAAGGCGTTGCTCATTTTTCATGACTCCTGCTTCAAAAATACCTAATGTCTCTACACTGGCAACCGAACTAAGAAAGGTGGTGGATGATGATTCTCCACCTCCGGGATTTGGCAATTGGATCCCCAAAGTCCCAGTCGCCCTTTAAAGCAGGCAGTATGTAAGGTATTTCTCCTGCCTTCTTCGCATGCCTTCGCGGTGTAGTGGTCAGCACGCTCGACGCGTAACGAAAAGGTCCGTGGTTCGATTCCCTGCGAAGGCTTTGCTCATTTTTCATCTTTCCTGCTTCGAATAACCTAATGTCTCTACAAAACAAATTAATTCTAGAGAATCTACTTAGTAATCGAAAGGTTTTTACATGTATGCATGACTACTTACAATTTCTAATGTTAGAACATATTAAAATAGTTATGTACATAAATGCAAAATAGACGCAGATTGTCCACAATGTCCCTGGACTATTATTGTGAGCATTCTGTAAAACGTAGTGCTCTGAACTCTGCAACATTATTACATATATATCAAAGTTTTCCCTCAGCAGTTTGTTTCGTTCAATATACACGTACTCTATGGATGCTGCATGATTTTTAGCACAATTTTTCTTCCGTGAATAAATAGGCGGAGTTTACCTCGGTATATTCAATAATTACATTTACGCACATTTGGAGGAACGTCAACCAGAGGTTGCATATCGATGGCTGACTGTTGACGAAGAACGAGGGCATCTTCTTTTCGTTACAGGTTAGTTGGGTTTACACCACGTCCGTCACTATTGTAAAATTTATGTCACTCGTCGCAAAAACTTGCAAAAGTGTGACTAATACCAAAGGTATAAGTTGTTTCATTCTCAAACAACAAGCTATTAAAACGGTTTAAGTATTTTTGTAGACAGCCTTGTTTCTATGTGCAAAAGGTTCACGGAAAATGCTTTTATGGGAGAAGCGTTTGAAATGTAAAAACAAAATTTCTCTTAATCACCAACGAATTAACATCCATCAGAATACACACAATTTTCATATTTATTATACATGATGAAACACGAGATTAGGCCGAATAACAAGTAACAAGCAATTAAAGTTGTTCAAGAACGCAGGTTTTTAATATTGTTATGAAATGTCCAGGCGTGGTAAGATAGCTTCCCCGCAAAGCAGGTTTAGGGTTGCCAGAAAATGGCAAAGAAAGGCAGGGTTGCCACATTTGGCATGAAATCGCCCATTTGGCGACAAAATTGGCGATATGCTATAGACGCATGGAGAACCTTCTAGAACGCATTCTTCCTGGTTTAGCCCAGAACGTTTTCGAAAACAAGCCGAAAGTTATATAAACCCTGCTGGTACGCGGAGAGGGAGTCAGTTACTAGTCAGTTTAGAGTCAGTGCGTGTCAGTTACGCTTCAGTTAAGAGTCACTTAAGAGTCGGTGCGGGATCAGTGAGCGAGTATCTCGCAGTCTAATGCCGAGCTGGTCGTCGAGCGCATCGAGAGAATCTCTTGGTGTATCGCAAGCTAGTTAATCGTCGAGATTTACCTAAGGGTGTGTTGAGCTCCCTGAGCGACTGAACCGAGTCGGGAGCTGTACTCCAGTGTATCGTCGAATGCATCGCGAGTTGTAGCGTGGAGAGTCTCAAGAGTACGTGGAGTTCCGAGAACGACCGAGCAGAGTCGGGAACTGTACTCTGGTGCTTTGCCGTGAAGCTGTCTGATAGTCTAAAGGCTGAGTCGCTGATTGTTCCAGCCTCTTTGTAGTAGTTCTTCGACGATTGTAAACGTGATATTGTAGCTGTCTTGAAAAATACTGGCCAATAAATTGTGTTTCGATACTCCATCAAGTGTCGTCGTCGTTATTCACTCCAAATCCACGAGTCCTTTAACGTCCGTACGTGAAGAAGAAGAAGAAAAACACGTAACAACATTTATTAACGCTAACTGTCGAATAAATATGAGACAGGATAACGCCTTTATTATCCAAAAAAATCTAATAATAATTCCGTGCAAAATATTTTGTTAAACTCTTCATCCAACATGTTGATTAAAATGTAACAAGGGTAATGGGAAAAGGAACTAGTTATGTTGCTGATGAGTTCAAACATGCATATATTTGTCCATTAAGTTATAAATATGTTGATCTCATTTACAAGAAGGACCATGAAAATTCCCCATTATAGTTGGGAGCCTGTGGTGCGGTCTGGTATTTGCACAAGTTATAATGATTACAAAACATGCATTCGCAAATCGTTATATATATTTATAAAAAATTTTAATAATAAATTTTGAAATTTCTTGAAATACCAGAAAGGAAAAAGAGTTTTAATTGAAATTTTTATTTAAAACGGATAGAAGAACATTACAGTGTATTTTTTTCTTCTGTTTCTGTGGTTTATAATACTCAATTTACTCAATCTACTCAATTTAAAATTTGTATTTCTTCTTTCTATTCACTTTTCTATTCACTATATTTCTTGTTGCACAGCTTACACCAATGCCGAGATGCAGGTGGGAATTCTTGTGCTGACACTTACAGGAGTCTTCGTCGGATTGATCTTCATAATAGTTGCTCTCTGGAAGCTTTTGGGAGGATGGGCTCGTATCAATTCCTGGGTTAAAGGCGACAGAGAAGAAACGGCTCAGTTAACTAAAAATGGACATTTTGGAGCCAATGGATACATTGTAAGTATATTACATCACACTTCCAGTATGTAAGAATTGAATGCTAACTCAAGCACCATCGGAAACTTGTTCAAAGTGTGTGTCATTCATTTCCAGTCGATGATAAATGGCTTCAGAACATTCTGCAGGAGGTTCTGAAGTGGTGCGGTTTATTACAACCGTGTTACTAGCGCGTGTGTTTCCACGTAAAATAATGCTGGTACCATCGTCGTCTACATTTTAGTTCCGCTTGTAAAAAGTACAAGTTATTCATATTATAAATTCAACTATTGTGTAATTTCCCATAATGACTGAATGTTGATTGTGCTATGTGCACTGCGCAAAAAAAAAAAGGGGAGGGGCAATTCAATATCTCCCGTTCTACTGGGCCCATTAACGAAATTCAAATTGCGTTTTCCATGTCTCGAAAGCGCAACTTAGGATATGTATTAGATTTATATATAGTATTGTTCTAATATAAGTATTTGGGTACAAAATCGGACTTTTTCTGAAATGACGTGCCAATTGTTTTATATATTTCCATTCTAAGACTCAAATTATATCAAACTGAAAAGTTTTGTAAAAATCGCACGAGGATTTTATAAAAAATTAACTCTCAAAATTTTAGCTTCTCAATCTTAATTCAATTTGGTATGTATTTATAAATATCTCTTTTTTTTATTACACTTACTTGATTCCTTCTTTCACAGTTCAAAATTTAGATTCACTCCAAACGAAATTCACTCATTTTTTATGATTTATTTTTAAAATTTGTATTTTTAAATAATTTTTATAAATTTTTAAACAAATTTTGAATTAGAACCTATAAAATTTTTACAATCAACTTGAAGTAGATGCATTTCTAAGTATGCCTACAAAAAAATAGAGCTTTTATTTGAAATTTTCGAAGATATACGCGGATTTACATACTGGCACGTTTTGAAATTTGGCATACTTGTTAAAAGGGATCATCTAATGTGGTTTGCACTTTGCTGAAATTATTTGAAAGAAGAACGATGTGGCTTTTTCCTCCCTCATGCACAGTGTAAACCGGTAGGAACGATGTGACTTTTTTACCGCTCCGTTACAATGAAAGGGATAGGAAAATAGGTTGCCACGTAAGTTCGCCAAGTGAATTATTCTTGGCGCAAACTGAAAAAAATTCGCAAAATTAAATTTTTGAATTCCTCCGTAAATTTCGCACCAACGTTTACAAAATTTAATATTTAGGCATAATTTGAGTCGTAGAATCGAAATATTCAAAAAAATTGGTATGTTATTTCAGAAAAAGACCCATTTTGTGTCAAAATACCTATGTTAGAATAATGCTTTAAATAAATCTAATATATGCCCTAAGTCGCGCTTTCGAGACGAAAAATGTAATTTGAATTTCGTCAATCGGCCCAGTATATATAAGTATATAATAATATATATAAGTTATATATAAGTATATAATAATATATATAAGTTATATATAAGTATATAATAATATATAGTTATGTATATGTATACTTATATATAATAGTTATATATAAGTATATAATAATATATATAAGTTATATGTATATATAAGTTCTATATCTTGCAGAACGGAAGATATAGAACTGTCTTCACCCCCCCCCGCAGTGTACATGCAAAAACTGTTGCATTGCGTTATGAAGCAATGTTATTACACCTCATTGTTGAAACTTTATCTTAAACCTGACGTACTTTGAAAAATGTGTTAATTTTTAATGTTTACTTTAAAAAGTACATATTAGTCATGTTGCAGCTGGGGAAATATCTGATTTTTTCGAGCAATGTATCTTCTACATCCAATTCCAAGAGACACTACTTGTTTATTGAACTTCACTAAAAATTAGAGCTATAAGGTATAGAATTTTTTAGAATGAAATTTACTTCTTTATAAATCTTTCCAAGAACTTTTTGAGGAAACTTTATATAAAAGTTTTAATAGTACCGGTATTTTAAGGGCTGTTGTCTTTAACAGAATTGTATAGACATGGCTCCAGACGTATACAGAAGGGTCTGCTAGAACATGCGAGTCATGTTTTACTAGATTTGGCATTTTACATGGAAATAGTGAAAACGTAAGCATTTTACATAATATTTTTTCAGAACTGTCACATAGAGGCATGATTTAGAACATTCAGCCTGAACGTTCCCGGCTAATTAATGAAATACTTGTGTTGAACATTCTCTGAAAGTACTCTTACGTTTGTTGGAAAGTTAACATTACATTGAGTGTTTCATTTGAGTACTAAATGTAATGCTGAGGTTTAATATTACATTGAAAGCTTCATTTGAGCTATATTAGAGTACCTGAGACTTTCTTTAATACTTCTTCATCACGAAAAGGAATGCGCAAAGGAATTTTTTTTTTTCATGTTTCTGAAATGAAACTGCAGTTTTTCTTATATATTACGAATTCCAGGATTCTTTTCATAAGATGTGCATTTTCCAAATCCTTAGCTATAAACTTTGTTCTTATGCTTAATGCAAGATAAGAAAATATTACCATGTATGTCATGTGTAAAATTTTTTTACAAATTTTTACAATCTCAAATGCAATAAACGTTGCAAAATTTAGCTTTGTTTATGATAAAAACGTTATATTTACAATATTTATAGAGTAAGTAATTGCAATCATTAATCACGCCATGTTGCACCGTACATGGTCAGAGCTGGAATATCGGATCGATATTTTGCACGCAACCAATGGTGCGCATATCGTGGTTGTGGAATTTGCATTACTTTTCACAGAAACTTTGAACCTTGCTTGTGAAAGTGTGACCAATAGGAAAGGTATAAATTGTTCCATTCCCGAACAAGAAGTTGTTGAAGTTGTTTAAGTTCTTCCATTCCCAAACAACAAGTTGTTCCATTCCCAAACAACAAGTTGTTCCATTCCCAAACAACAAGTTGTTGTAGTTGTTCAAGTTGTTCCATTCCCAAACAACAAGTTGTTGTAGCTGTTCAAGTTGTTCCATGCCCAAACAAGAAGTTGTTGAAGTTGTTCAAGTTGTTCCATTCCCCAACAAGAAGTTGTATAAGTTGTTTCATTCCCAAACAAGTTGTTCAAGGACTTTTGTGGATACCTGGTATTTATTGTTGTTTCATGTGAGAAGAATTCTGTTTTTCCTTTGCCACTAAATATGAAGTGAAAATATCTAGTTCACTATTTGAAATAAGTATGAACTTGTTCAAATTTGAACATCTAATAATTTTGTTATTTATCACAGGACTGGAAAATGTTTTTACGGAAGTACAGCGTTGTTCACTAATGGAGTAATTGCTTGATTGCTTTTCTTGCCAATTCTGTACTTATATTCATTATGCGCAACCAAACGTCAGAGAGACTGATTTGTTTGAAATCACGTTTTGCGGAACTATTGTATCATATTCAAATACTAATCCTGTTCTGAAGAAGTTGAGGCTTTGATTTCATGAACATTTTGCCAATGGAATTTTTTTTTATCCGGGCAGTTTCTGATTTGAAGAAAACGAAACAAAATATGAACTCTTTTTTCACAGCTTTTAAAATCATATTAAAATTATTACATACAGGACAATATACAGGACACTCTGGTTCTAGAGATTATTAGAAATTCCATTAGTTCTAAAGCGCTAACGATTTCTTTACGCATCAATTTTTTTTTCTTCAACTTTGTTCAAGATTTTAAAAAAGAGGAGAGTTTTTCTTCTAAGCTTATGTTTAATTTATTTAATAAACTAAAATCGTCTGACAAATACTCCAACTTTACACTGTTTAATTTTTAAAAAATTTATTGGAAAGTATATTTATTAAATTAATCAGATTTCGGAATATGCTATCCTAAAGATTTCCAAAGCATTTCCGTATTACGAAGTTTTATTCTGTGACATTTCGTTTAATTTGACTAACAGTTCAACTTATGTCTTCCTTTATGCCCCATTTCGTCATGATCTCGCTTTTTCCAGAGACTTATAGGCATAGGCTGAAATGGCAATAAGAAATCAATATTATTGGTAATAGTGGCTTGGCTATTGCTGCCGCAGTTGTTTCTTATAGAAAAAATGCCACTGATCAGAAGAGACTTTAAAACCGAACTTTGGTGCAGTTGATTAGTGTTCTTAATTGGTTGGCCTTTGTTTGTCCAACTCAGTTTAGCTTCATGGAGATTAACAGGAAATGAAAGCCTTGTAGGGATTTATATTTATTTTAAATAACCAGTTTAATTTAATTTGAAGTTTCTTTCTTATAAGCCTCATTCCCCTAACTGTCAATGCCAGAATATTTAAATTTGGTAGCGTGCGGGAAATAATGCAAATTCTACGCGTGGGAGAAAAGGTTTAAATGCTAAGTACTAGAAGGGAAAGTTAGAGAGTGTGAGCGAACTCTGTGCTTGTTGTAGCGTGAGCTTCGGCTTAGCATTTATTGCTGGTTAAACGTGGTGTAACAGCTATTACTTTGCTGCCACTAAACCTTCAACTCTCGTTTAGGAAAGAGGATAGTCTGAGCCCTGTAGCGTAAGTAATTTTTATCAAATTTTGAGTTTAGTTATTATTGTTTTAGTTACCGCCCAAGCAGAGGCGTAGTTTGTTGGCGTCCAGTTGACGCAGTGTATATTTATAAAGTGTGTAATAAACGGTAATTTTAACCCTTCTTCTGTACAGTCACTACTCTTCCAGGTTTCACACTAAATTTAGACAAGTAGACTCTACAACCCGTTTAATAAACTGTAACTTTCAGCAAGCTGTTGTTTCAAGAACTGCAGCAGCTTGCTGAAGACTTTAATTTTGTGTTCCATTATTTTAAAGTGAGAAAATAAAGTTGATTTTCACATTTTGTCATGTATGTTGTGTGATGAGTCAGGATTTAGCAAAGGTGATATATCATTCTGTAAGTTCCATAGAAAACTTTAAATTTTATAGAGAACTACATATAGAGAACATCTAAGGGTGAGCAGAGCAGACGTAATGAGGAAGTTAGACGCCCTTAAGTGTTATAAATACGAGTAAAAGATTTTGTTGCAAGCATTCATTTGAATTTCGAATATAAAGTTCTTTTGAAAGGACAATGCGCAGTATACGACAAAGAGGCTGGCTGCTTCTTTCTTGCGTTTTATTTTAAATCACGTAAATTTTGACATGGTAGCTGCAACGTTTTCAAAATTATTCATCATGTTAGATCTATAATAAGCATCATACAACATGATATTAGATCTATGTTCAGCATCATTTAACATAAAAAATGAACATAAAATTCACTAAAAAGAAAGCGATATTTTTAATTTTTTTATAATTGAATTCTTGCAAACATTTATCTTCTTCGAAAGGTTCAAAACAAAAAAGTAACTTCTGTTTTTAAAAAAATCACCGCTGCCCCAACGTTTGACATTATTCTAAAACTGTATATTATTTTAGAGAAAATTTAATATTACTCCAAGACCCCGGGCAGTGTCATAACTTCTTCATCGACCCCTAATCTCTCAGTAAGTTTTAAGAAAGAATGAATACGCGGTCCTCACCTGTCAACAGTCCTCACCAGTTAATTGCATATAAAGTATAATTATCAAGTACTGGTTGGTTGTTCTTGTTTCTTTCTAAGCTGAGCTCTGAATCGGATATTGCACTTGATTTGAGCGGCAATTATAAACATTACGATAATGTGGGCAATGACTTGAAATTGGTCACCACTGTGGAAAGCAAGGAGACCTCGAATCACATCATTTCCACGCCTTCACCTACGAAGCCCAATGGAGCTGCGCCACAAAAAGATCTTCCTGAAGAACGGGATCAAGAAGAAATATTATGTGAGTATGGCATTCCTATACCGTAAGACAATATTTATAATACATCCAATCTACAATTATCATCTAACATTCAAAATTTATTGGTGGGAATATGTTCCTATTTTCTCGATCAATGTCTAAAATTACTATTCCAAAACTATTATAAAAGCCCACATTTTTGGCAGTTGATGGTCAGAAATTAATCTCGTGTATCTCCACTTTGTATGATTTGCAGAATCTGCAAAAGGTTCCATTAAATGTTTTCAAACATTCATAGCTTTCTATTCAAAGTCTTTTGTCCCGAAATACTTCTCAAAGAGCTGATATTTCGTTAACAAACTGATTAACACTTGCGAGGTGTCTATTCCTAATTTTGCCTAGAAAAGACGAAAATTTGATAACCCAAAATTAAAACAAAATGACGAGTGTGATGCAGAGGGTTATCGTCCAGCATTTTAGTGAGACACTATACCTCAGCAAAAAAGAATATAGTTTTATAGTTACCATGATATAATTACCAGAACCGGAAGGAAAAATATTTAAAGATTTCTACTCTTAAAATTTTTCGATGTCCTCACCTTTTATGGTATGGAAAATATCTTCAAAGGATTCTTGTTTTCAGGAATCTTCGATTTACAAAATGTTTACGAAACTTCGATTTACGAAACTATGGAGTCGATCTTTAGGAATTTATAGTCATTTCTTTAATATTCATATTTGCAATTTCTTTATTTTACGCACAATTTTGACTTCCGTGCGTGAGTTCGTAGAGAATTAATTATATAATAGGCGTCGTTTTGTGTATGATCGCGTTTATAAAGGACTGTTTTAAACTATGAGAAAAATATCCTATCTAAAATATCTATGTAACTTAACGAATTTAATGCAAATATAAATAGAAATATATTATACTACTTACTTTATACTTCTATTAATGCTTACTTTCACAGGTAATACTTGAGAAATATATTAATACTTACTAATGTGTAATCAATAGTTGACTGCCTGCAATGTTAAGCAAGAGGTCATTTATGAACTGATCATATTCATAACATTTCTGGATACGACATCCTGTTCTCAGCATTAGTATATAAAAAACTGACAAATATTTCATTTAAGAGCAGCCTTCCACTGAGTTCTGAAAGTTGGTCATAGCGGCTTGACGAGTCGATTTTACCCCTTAATTCATTGCACCTTTTTCCTCCATGACAAAAATGCTCAAACGGAATAAAAAATGAGTACAGACTATTCCTAGTACATACTATTCTTAAAAATTGTTAAGCTTTAAACAAGCGAAAAGATATTTTGAAGCGAAAACACAAAATCTTCTAGAAAGCGCCTCGTTGTTTGCTAATTCTGGTTAGTTTAGTCGATCTTCCTAAAATCTGGAAGACAAATTCTTTTCTACATGATTACCTTAAATCAAAATCAAGCTGCATGCAAATGTAATTCTTTATTTATCAGCATGTCTCTGTCAATTGACAATTTCTGTACTCTATTTTGACATTATCCGCCAATTTTATCTTTTATCTGGCAAATCTCTTTCAATTTAAAAAAATATATCTGTGATAATGTCATAACAGTAACGTACACTGCCCAAAAACAAAATGAAACAGTTCTGTATCTCCCGTTCTACAAATTGCGTTTCCCATGTCTCGAAAGCGCGACTTAGGCTATATATTAGATTTATATATAGATTTGCTCTAAGATAGGTATTTCGGCACAAAATCGGACTTTTTCTGAAATAACACACCAATACTTTTCCATATTTCGATTCTACGACTCAGATTGTACCTAGATATTAAATTTTGTGATTTTTAGTGAGAAATTTCTGGAGAAATTTAAAAATTTATCTTGGCGAATTTTTTTCCGTTTGCGCCAAGAATGGAATTAGGCGGAATTCTGAATTTATAGTAACCTAGTTACCTTCCCTTTTTTTCATTGATGCACGAGAGGTAAAAAGATCCATCATTCATTCTTTCAAATAACTTTAACAAAGTGCGTAAACCACATTTTCCTTATTATCCCTTAATAAATACACCAAATTTCAAAACGCGGCAAAGTATAAATTCATTATAGCTTAGAAATCTTGAATTAAAAAATCTAATTTTTTGCAGGTATGCTCAGAAATACATCTACTTCAAGATGATGTTAAAACTTTTGTATGTGAATTTATACAAATACATTTGATGATTTGAATTTATACAAAAATGTTTTCAAAAATTTATAAAAGTTATTTAAAAATACAAATTTTAAAAATAAATCATAAAAAATAGCGGAATTTTTTTGGAATGAACTTCAATTTCGATATATGAAAGGAAGAATCAAATAAGTTTAATAAAAAAAGATATATTAATAAATAGATATCAAAATCAAATAACAGTGAGAAGCTAAAATTTTGAGAGCTAATTTTTTAAGAACTACTCTTACGATTTTTACAAAACTTGGCAGTTTGGCATACTTTGAGCCGTAGAATCGAAGTATGGGAAAAGATTGACATGTCATTTCAGAAAACTCCGATTTTGTGTCAAAATACCTATATTAGAGCAATGCTATATATAAATCTAATACATATACTAAATCGCGCTTTCGAGACATGAAAAATGCAACTTGAATTTCGTCAATCGGCCCACTAGAACGGGAGATATAAAACTGTCCTTTGGGGGAGGGGGGCGGTGTATTTACTGATTATAAGAATAGATGAAGTTTCTACCCTTCTGTATACAAACGGGAGGGTTGTTGCCAATTAGATAACAATATCTGAATGTTAACATTAGCGGCGATCACATTGAACGGCGTGTACTGTCTATCGTTATTCGATTCCCCCTTGCTTGATTTCCCATTGTAATTCTACATACGTAATAGTCGTTGTAGTTGGTTATTTTAATTTCATTTATTCTCATGATAGAGGTGACACAAATATAGGGTTCTTAACGTGGCCTTAGAGATGGAAATCACTCTGAGTTCAATGTGGTTATCTAGGCCACAAGATTTTAGCTGTCGTACGAGAAAAGTTGATGGTGGTAATTAATTGACAGATTTGGATTTTCTTAGGTTTTTTTTTTTTTTTTTTTTTTTTTTTTTTTCAGAGTTTCATTCTTTTTTTTATTTATTTAATGTTGTTCACTGATATTCCTTTATGATTTTCTATTACGCCACTTTCTTTAATTTGTAATTTTGTTAGATTAATATGCTGAAAGAAGTTTTACGAAAGTAACTTATAAGTTTTCAAATGCTAAAAATATGGGAATGATATTCGAATAGAATTATGTTAATTATTACGTACTTTGTTATACACTCTTAGACAAAAAAACGACGCACCACGACACACCGAGAAGATATAAAGCAAATTGGACACAAATTGATATGCATACAGGTTTCGACGGAAAATGTAAAATTTTACATTTTGGCTGCCAATGAATGAACAGTTGTCGCTACAGCGCATCTGTTCTGCGCAACTGGCAGGATATTTAAGAGGAGAAATTACGATTCCGGGTTATAAATTCTTCACGAATTTTATTCCGTATACTCTGGTAGACAGTATACATACCTCGCATACAGGTGCGCGAACGATATGCGCAGATGTCAGAATTTGAGAGAGGTTGTGTAGTTGGGCTCAGAAGCCGGTTGTTCTTATCGGCGAATAGCTCGACATTTGAGCAGTAGCGATGCCACTATTAGACGATGCTGGCAGGAATAGGTGAACCATGTCCGCACACAGCGTCAAGAAGGAAGCGGTAGGCCTAGAGAAACGACAGAACGTGAAGGCCGAGCAATCGTCAGAGCGGCACTTACAGCCCCAGATGCATCATTATCATGTCACTGACTGGAGTAGAATAGTCTTCAGTGATGAGTCCCGCTTTGAACTGAGCCCCGATGACCAGCGAAGGTGAGTCTGGAGACGCCCCGGACAGCGGTGTAATACCAAACTGACTGTCTTCCGGCAGACAGGCCGACAACCAGGAATGATGGTCTGGGATGTCATTTCTTTTCATAGTAGGGCCCCTTTGGTTGTCAATCCGTCGCAACCTTACAGCACAGCGGTACGTCGACGAAGTTCTAAGGCTCGTTGTGTTTGCCCTTCATGTCACGCCACCATGGGCTTACATTTCAGCAAGATAATGCCCGCAACAACACTGCACATATTTCTACTGCTTGCCTTAGTGCTTGCTGAACATTACCTTGGCCAGCAAGGTCACCGGATTTCTCTCCTATTGAGCACGTTTGGAGCATTATGGGCAGAGCCCTCCAAGCAGCTCGGGATGTTGACGATCTAACGCGCCAGTTGGACAGAATTTGGCACGATATCCATCAGGAGAACATCCACAACCTCTATCAATTGATGCCAAGCCGAATAACTTCTTGCATAGGAGGCAGAGGCTGACAAACGCGTTACTGACTTTTTCACTTTGTGCAGCTCTATCACTTCAATAAATCATCCAATTTTTCTCAAACTGTAATCATTTGTTTCTCTGCACATGTACATCACTTCTACCAATTTTCGTCTCATTCGGATAACTCCTTCTTGGTGCGTCGTCTTTTTTTTTTTTTTTCTAAAAGTGTATAATCATACGCTAAAAATTTGTCAGACTATAAATATTTTTCATATTTAATTTAAGCAAATAATATTACGAGTCGGCTATGCAGCAATACTTGGAGCTTGTTATTGTTTACTGAATGACGATTTCTATAAGTTTCTGTAAACAAGTACCAGTTTTTGAAAAATTTGCATATTAGTGCTCATCTCTTAGCATATTAGCATTAAAAAACGTTTTTCCTAAATTGATATTTCATTTTTTAAATTTAAATAGTTCACTCTTCAGTTCATGAACGACCCCTGACTTTTAGAAAACATAATCTCATAATTTAAAATTAAATATCTCAAATATCTCGGTGAATTTTTATGGTACGGAAGGTCATACATTTTGTGTTTTATTTTTTAAATGAATATTAACTTTCACAAATATAATAAATTGATCGATGGACCGTATATAAGATTAGATTTTGCAAAAATTACCGAATTGGATTTGGAATTTACAAATCCCAAGACATCAATTTATTACTTTAAAACATTTCTATTATTGGAAACGCAAAGTTTACGACCAATAATCAAATTCGTTGAAACAACCTTGTATTTGGTGTACATTTACTAAAAACACTCAATCCGATTGAGTGTTTTTAGTAAATGTACGCCAAATACAAGGTTGTTTCAGCGAATTTGATTGTCACATTGGCGTGTTTCTCTTCAATTTACGACCAATAGTTTCGAAAATAAAAGCCGCCCAAGGATGTTTTTAGACGCAGTGTATTTTAAAATAAAGTCCCCATCTCAATGCTTCGAAAATTTAGAAATATGTTCTAAGTTTTTCGTAGAGTTATCTCATTTTATAATGGTGAATTGTTTCGAATGAAAATGTTGGCTTTGAATACTAAATTCATATTTTCATTACCGTTCACAGTTTTTGAAAAATCGAATACACCCATTCTTAAAAGAGCCATTTCCTGTGATAGTATCACATCTAATTCATCAGTAGCAGCAGATGCTCTCGAATCACCCCATCATTGTGGAGAACTAGAATTAGGTTTAGAATACGATACGTAAGTATATCTTCGAGCTTCGAGATTGATAAAATGATATTCGTATTTCTTATTAATGTAATTAAGCCTTGTGTTATCAACTTATCATATCAATGTAAAGAATGACTGAAGATAATAAGTTTCAAATATTAGTAGCATTTTGAATACCACAAGTAACAAAATGTAAAAACAACTGCTCAAAAACGAGAAAATTGCATCAAAAATACTTGCAGTCTTTCAAGACAAAAGAAGTAACAAAAACATCAAATAAATATTTTAGCAGAAATAATCAATGAGATGAAAATGTTCCTTTGCATTTCATGGCTTCCTTGCAAACTTCATGGTAGACTTAATATATTAAATCAACAAAATTACGTAATTATGCTGAGTGAAATAATTTTAATGTTATTTTGTAATACCATTGTAATGTCGTTGAAAAACCTTTTAAGATAATATTAGACAAAGAAAATAATTACATCGTCTTATCCTGGAAGGAAATGAATAAGCTTAGCATAAAAATAGCTGGAATAAATCCTGTGAAACAAACGTTTCGATATTTATAATCCTGTATTCTCTGTTTATGCATTCGAGTCTTAACTTAATGCCAGTAAAATTTTCTTTGCTGTAACAAAACGTATAATTTCTGCATTTCCTTTAATATGTAATATTGTAGAAAAAGTAAAATTTTTCAGTGCTCCTACTTTATCGTAAGATTATATATAGAGTAAGTCGAACAAATATTTAAACACAACTTCAGACTTTTATTTATTCCCAACCCTTAAACTGGCAATACTGTTTTCAGAATTCAGCAAGACAAGTGCATTCTAACTCATGCTTATGTAAATTGCAACTCTGTCAATAGAATAGCATGAAACTTATAGAGAACGGAAAGAAAAGCTTGACATGAAAATGATTAGAAATGGTGAATAAATACGCATGCTGTGGTTTATTGTAGCCCTCTGAAACGTAGTGTGAGACGTATAAAAAAAGTCTGTTGAGAAATCAGGTAAGTTGCGGATTGTAATCACTGAGTTGGAATTGACTTGTAGAAGTCATTACTACTTTATTGAAGTCAAAGAGCATCATATAAGCAGAATTTCATTGAGAAAAACCTATTAGCGTGAGTGGTGGAGGATTTGGAGCATTTTCATGTCACAACGCTATTGCTCATACTTGACATAATCCGATGTCAGTGATATTAGTGTGGATGCAATGGACTGAACAGAACCGGACATGTCGAAATTCCAACAGTAAACCCCGGAATGGGATAATGACAGGGTCTGTCTGACATCTCTTCCACATGGCAGTAACTTCTCTTTAGAGTATTAACACAGCGCTACAGTACTGTTACGTGAATGCCACTGCCTGCTTCCACGATTCGACACTGTCTGTTGAGTGGAAGACTACATATATGTGTTACCTGGTGGAAAATTCTCTTGTCCATGAACCATGGATGCCTCAACCTACGGCTTACATATCAAGGGGTCATATTTACTGACAAATCGTGCTTTGAAATGGATGGCAATGATGATCGCATACACATTAGACGAATCCTGTAATCAGCTCTGTCACCCAGTGATCATTTTAGAGCGTCATGCTGGACAAGAAGCAGGCGTATTGGCGTAAAGCGTCATTAGTTATTATAGGCTAGCTGCTGAGAGTTGCAAGTATTCTCAGTAGCAACTGTTACATCAAGGAAGATGTAAAGGCTGAGGCTTCATGTACAAGCTGAGGCGTACCCTTTATTCAATGCATTTCTGGTGTTGTACTTCAGTAAGGTGACTTCTGGCCACATGCTATCCGAAATGCCCATGTTTTCTTCGCAGTTCAACGAATATCGTTCCTTCTCTGATTTAGTAATTCATCAGAACTGTTGCCAATTGAGCATGTAGATGAGATAGTAATTTGGCCAATGGCTCTTCACATTCTTCTATGAGTCACTATCAATAAGTTGCGGATTCCAGCTACGAGAAAGCATAATGCCTAGCAGTATGCCAGTAATACAACCAGCCTAGCAGTATGCCAGTAACACATTTACCAGTAATGCGCATGCCTAGCAGTTTGCCAGCGACACAATATGCCAGTAGTACAACCAGAATTTCTCATTCGATGCCGCGACGTTTAGAAGCAGTTATATTCGTTGATGGATGCTCTGTAAAATTGCCTTAATTTTTCGCTGTACTTCTATTAGTAATACTTGTGATATGTTACTTTCTAGGCTAAAGACTTCTTCATAATTTTGTAATTTTCATAAATATGAGTATATAACTGTGTATAAAATACTTTTGTAATGTATGTAGTTTATGTGGTAATATATATAATTTATGAATTTACATGTGATATCGAATAAGAGAAAAATTCATATGCCAGACTGCACAACATCATGCATTAAAATTAATACAGAAAATAGAATACTATAACTTTCTAAAATATATCTTTCACAAAATAAACTTAATTTAAAGAATTGAAATTTTATTATAAAATTTCTGAAGAAAATTAAAAATTATTTTTAAGAATTTTTCAGAGATCATTAGCTAAGCAAAACAGTTTTTTCCTTCGTGATATAAAAAAAATTCTGAAGATTTACTGAATAAAATAACAGTGATTGTTAAGGAGCTTTATTAACTGCCATCATCTTATCTTTATTATAGTGAAGGGTTTTACTTATTTAATTCAGTGTTCAATCCTTGAAACCCCAAAATCACTAATAAGAGAATAATCGCTTAAGTGTGTGAACAGATACGTAAAACTTAAGAAGGGTTAACTACCCTTTATTTCTCAATATAAATACGATACAATCAGTTCCTAACTCGTAACATACAGCAAAGCCTCTACTTGGGCTTGAACTTAAATGAATATGAAATTAAACTTAGCTAAGCTTAACTAAAGCTAACTAAAAGATATAGCCGAAGCTATCAAGATTCTAAGTAGTTGGCCCCTAAATCTTAATTAAGTCGGCGAAGCCAAACAAGGGCCTAAAGTACGGCCGAGCGTAGCAATAGGTTAGAAAATCGCAGCCAAAAGGCAAACGCGTGCTAGTCAGGAACTCAGGCTCTCTAACGAAGTAGGTGAAACATCGATTTAAGTAGTATTATTCTTTACTCATTTGCATTAACCGCGCGTCTGAAAATACAGGGTGTTTATAAAGTCCCAGACCCATTTTGCTGTTTAATAAATCATAAAATAATATAGATTAAAATTAATAACATAAATGGTTAGATATCAGGTGATCTGGGTGGCCAAGGAATTGGAACTCCTCGGCCAATCCATCTTCCTGTGAAATGGTCATTCAAAGAACTACGAACGATGGTACTCCAATGAGGTGGTGCACCATCTTGTTGCAAAAAGGCATGTGGCTGAAACTCTTCTAGTTGTGGAAATACGAAGTTTTCCAACATGCCTAAGTATACGACTGATGAGACCGTCTTTTCTGTAAAAAAGAAAAGCCCAGTGACTCGGTCGTGCATTAGTCCACACCACACATTAGCCTCTGAGGAATCCCTTTGTGCCTCATGGTATTTATGGGGGTTTTCAGATCATAATTATAGTTAATAAGCAATTAATAAGCAGACGATATTTAGAAAAGTACAGATATTTAGACTGGAAAATGAAATTATCTGAAATTAACCACACGCGCAGACGATATTTACAAAAGTAAAGATATTCAAACCTGAAAAGGAAAATATATAAGTTATTCCATCAATAAATGCCATAAGTTTGTTTATATCTTCATTATTTTATGATAAAAATTAAACATCAGAATGGGTCCGAGACGTTATAAACGCCCTGTATATTCTGGTAGAAAATTGTAAGCTGAAGCTAGAAAAGACAGGAAAGATGCATAAAATAACTGTTATTAAAATTAGGAGAAACCTTACAATAGCAATTAATTTATTTTCTGCACTGACTCTTAATAACGTTTTCATTAAAAATACTCTTATTTCATTGTATATATATATATATATACATACAAAATTTTTCATTTGAAAATTAGAGTATAAATTTTTTAAACATTCAGAATTTCAAGTAATTATTAACAAAAGTTTTCAACTATAAAGCAGAAGCATTGAAATGCTTGTTATTGGTTTCTCTAATCGCAAAATATTTTGCCATCTACTTTGTCTTTTAAGGAAATGAAAAAGTTATTAACATAGATAATTTCTAACTGCTTCTATCTACGACTATTTTAGTGAAACCGAGGACCTAATAGTGATAATAAACCGAGCCAGAGACTTAGTAGGACCTATACCTAACTCTGTTGTCGATACTTATATCAAAGTATTCCTTCTTCCTGACAGATCTACAAACATGCAAACAAGGGTAATATACTTTTCATTATTATTACTTTGAGTAATTATTATTATTATTCAAATAATTTTATACTGATGCTTCACATATTTGTTATAAACTGCTTAATAGACGTTTAATTTATATGAAAGATGAGCTATTTGGGAATAAAATATGTTAATTGAAGTTACATTAAAATTTAATCGGCTATAGTGAAAAAAAATATAGATCTTGTTTACTAAAAGGACAAAACTCATGGGAATAATGTTGAATAAAATCTTGTGTACTATTCCAGTTCATTACATGTCCATCTTAGGATGACTTCTCAGTATTCTATAAGCTCAACTTTCAATAGCATATTAATTGTTTAATCAGTGTAACTTCAATTAGCTGATTTTTAACATGGTGTGATGTTCCCTTCCCAAAGGGTGGTAATGCAATATTGGAGAGATTGCAGAAATTAGTTTTCACTAGATCTACGGTATCATGTGTATATTGCGAATTTTGCGTTCGTGTTCTTTCCTAAAATGTAAATCACAGAATGAGTCGACCGCATGAAACTGTGTAAAGACCTCTAATTGACTCAAGTCAAGTAGGCGCTAAGCATTTTGCTGACCCGTGCACCTTAGCATCTCCTAATTTCTCCTGCTTAATTCTTCCGAAAATTCGAAATATTTTTGACCGACTGTGGGGTAAGCCTTAGTTTGCGATCAGCAAACCAGATACAATAGACCAACAAACCAGCTAGTTACCTTGCAGTTGTCTTTCATAAGATATGTAAAACTTACACATTGTTACATAGCTCAATGTCTGAAATAAATCGAAAGCCATCGGAATAGGACTGTATTAAGTGTTATTGTAATTCAGTGAGTCGAGATTCCAGCTGTTTCTCGCTGACTAGTGTGTTAGAGTGCGGATAGTAGCGTTGCCCACAAACCTCATACAGCTATTTCCTGGCTGCTAGAAACATCTGGGTGGTGGTAAATGCAGGATGTGAATTCAAGTAGTCTACATTGACGATCTTGTCCATTAGAAGCTATACACCTCCTGATAGTCTGCTGGTATACCGCCAACTGAGTATCAGGCATCTTAATGTGATGTTGTAAAACACTTTCATTACCACAAAGTGAATCGAGAAGACTGACTGTAATGATGTGATATGAAGCTCTTTGAAGCATTTGCATCCAGTCTCAAGTGACGAAATATATATGTGTGTGATATTTGCAGTCGATGGGCACTGGAAAAGATGAAGCTTAACAATCAGAGTCCGGATTTTGTCGTTACGAGTGGAAGGCGACAGAAATAAAGACAGAAGAATTTCACTTTAAAAACTCCACATCTTTATTCAATTAACATGGCAGCTCATTTTCTTTAGGCGAAGATCAGATTTTCAATAAAGATTTAAATAGCAATATTATTAAGTTGAGAACCTCAGCATCATAAATAATTTTAACAAAGGGAAGTTGAAGAGAGAGAGCAAAGGCTTCATATAGCAGGCATCGACAGAAAGCAATCTGACGAAAAATGCCGCGTACAGCTATTTATAGTAGCGGTTACATAACAGACCAGAGAGTTCTCGAAAATACTGGTCTAGTGAGAAGCTTCTGAAATTGCGGAAAGTTAATTAGAAATTACTTGTTCGCGTAGAGCAAAGCCATAGTATTTTTTTTATATTTTACGCACATACACATATATATATATATATTTATGTATAGTACTTTTAACGATTTTTGCACAGCAATTAAGTGCACTTTTTTGTTCAAACTAATTTCTCTTTCGAACGAAATTGTGTATGCCAGGTTGATTGGTTCCTTTTAATTTTATTGTGATTTTTTTTCATTAATAATACAAATGTCACTTCTAATTTGTTATGCCACTTCTAATGTATCAAAAATCTTTTGTCAATATTTCAAGTGTTAATTAAATGTTAAGTATACTAACTAAAGTGAAATATTGATTATTCACTTACACGTGGCGACATAGCATGACAAATTTACACCAAAATGAATCCCTCGAAGTAAAATTATGGAGCTTGATTAATTTAATTTACTTAAACGGATTGAAATTTGTGTTCTGTGTTACTTATCCCTATTACAATGTACTCGTGATAGCTTTTATGACATCTTTACCACAAAGCAAAGACACAAGTCTGCTATTAAATCTTAGTAATTTGTGGAGGTTGATGAAACGTCGTGAAATGATCACTACCTCAGTACTTACGTATTACCCCATCGACCGTTGGCGGAAATTGCGCCAACGGTTGCCAGTGCCAGTCAGACTGCGGAATTGTAAAGCAAGTGAGTCCGTTTTCTTAATAAACATTCGTTCTTTATTTGCTTGTATCAGCGACAAATGCAAATTATAGATTGAGCATAAAAACACGTATATAAATATTCATTCTATATTTTAAATAAACTAATGATTAAAAGCAAGATTGCTACAAAGATTACTACAAAGAATCTACAAAATACCAGTACCGCTGATTCACTTTCATATACAAAAGTCCTGGAACTTCTAATTTACTAGCTTTATAAGCTTTCCAACAATCGGAAGCAGTAGTGGATTCATCGGCTGTATTTTCTGTTATTGTTTTCATCAAAGCAGTCTATCTTCAACACTTACAGTGAAACAAAATAATTTGTATTAAATTTAACTAATACTTAAAAATAGGTATTGAATTATTATTTGAAATTTCGTTTTTGTAAATCGTATAAAGCAGGTAATATTTAAAAGACCAGTGTAATATGTATTATAAATTATAATTAATTTATGTATTTTAAATATTTTCTTTCATAAAATAAATTTATTTATTTATTCATGCTTAAAAAATTCATATTTACTAAGTACGAATAATACTAAATTTAATTCTTCGTAAATAAAAATTTTATCTCTTCATAATTTATAAAAGGGCCTAATTTGAATAGCGTAAGTAAATTTAATTCTTTATTGATAAATATTCTGCCAAAAATACACATATACTGTATGGGGTTATCAGATATGGCAAAGAGCGAAGCTGTAAGTAACTTTTTGAGAAACTCTTTTCACTCGGCACTAATCTGAACGGGAAATTTCTAGACGAAACAGTTGCGTTCGACGATTTGTTGTCTGCCAAGTCTGTTACGCAATTGCTTTGCTTTGTGATGGAATGTTTTAAAAATTCTTGCTGTGGAACTTGCACGATTTTACAAAGTATGCCCTGATTAAAGCATCAGCTCACATAATGGTTTTTATTTTCAAAAAGAAACTAGCGCGTAGTATTTAATTTTTACTTCTTTGTCACAAAATACAGGATGCAAAAATAAAACTTGGTACAGTACCTAGACAACTTTCTCTCATACTGAGTGTCAATTAACCAATACTGAGTGTCATTAATCTCAATACTGAGTGCTAATTAAACATATTGCCACTGAGAACTAGTGTCTCAGTGGTCGTTAGACGAACCCCACGGTTGATGATCTTTCCGTAGGTCAGATAGGCGTGTTTTCGGTATTAGTGGTATTAGGGATCTTAGCATTGGCTTTCTTTACTCCCCTGTTGTTGTGGTATTTGTTGTGTGTGTTTAATTAGATATAGATTTTAGATGTTCTATATTTTTGTGTAGGAAAAGTGGAGTTACTCTTGTCACAGTTCTGTTGGTTTTTTGATGGTAATGTATTGTGATTTTTGGTTTGTTCTTTGTTTTGGAGTTGAGGCCTATTGTGTTTGATTGTACCGATTAAATCACAGACCTGTACATTTTGTTTTTGAGATTTTTAGTTATGATTTTTGGGATTTTCCCTTTTTTTGTTATTGGTAGTTCCCTGGTTTGTTTGTAGTATGTATGGTTACATGTTGTTTGTTCTTTTTTCTTGTAACTAACGGTGTGATTTTATGATTTTCTTTAGTTTTGTTGGTATGAATGGATGGATCGGTCTTTTAATTGCATCCATACTAAAATGTATCTTTTTGGTTTGATTTGTTCACATTATACTAACCTTTTTTGTTGCCCGGTTCTTGAGGCTTTGGTTTTCTGGGGCTTCGGCTTATACTATGATAGTTATTACATCGTTGTATTTAACATAATTTTATTCTGGACACGGCCGGACCGACCGCTGTCTTCATTGTTTGTTGTTAGATGGGCTAGCTCTTAATTTGAGCCATACGACTGGAGCATTCCAGTCAGGTGGGCCGGAGGGCTGCGCCCCATTACTATATACTGTACTATACTGAGGGTCAATTATCTATGTGAAATTCTTCAGAGGAATTAAGAAGAAAAGAGGGAGAAAACTGTAATTCATTAAATGGAGACTAGTCAATATTTTCACATTTACCTGCGCATTAGATAGGTAGCGAATGCGAATATTTGAGTGCTAGCCCCTTTTCCTGCTCAGAATAATCCTTCCTTCTTAAAGGAATCTTAATTGATGAACTGTTTACTTCACTAAATTAAATTAACTTGTAGGAAGTATTGAACTTAATCGTATATTCATATTGTTAAAGATGTAAAGGTAACTTTCTTCATCAGTCTGAATAATGCAAAATGCTTTCAAAACCTTAAAAAGAATTATTTTACTTATATAGTGCCTCTTTCGCTTTAAAGGTTTTTTTGTTTTTTTTTGGCATTTGCATAAATTATTCAGGAATTAAAATATTCCAATTAATTTTTTCAGGTTCAGCGCAAGACCAATAACCCAGTCTTCAAAGAGAGGTTCCTTTTTGGGGTGGATGAAGCGGATCTTCCTCAAAGGTCGTTATTGTGCACTGTTTACACTTGCGACAAGTACACAAATTCCATGATGGGAGAGTGCGAAGTCAAATTATCTGATCTTGACCTAGCGCAGCCTTATCTAGGATGGTTCCCTATTATCGACTCAAATCAGGTTTCTTTTTATTTCATTTTATTTATTAGTCCAAAGGGGCTTTGTCCCTGAAGGACTATTGTTTTCGTTTTGAGATTTTGCATCGGAAACATTAAATGTCGGTTCACTTTTCAAACTGTTGCCACCAAATATTGCAACCCTGTATTATATCTAAAGAAATTAAATAATGAAGAATCTGCATAAATGTATGCATGTTTCCGCGTTGTGATAAAACGACGGTACCTACAGCCATCGAATTTTGAATGACGGGATCCTACTGCTAATATGGCCACCTGGAAGCCCAGATTTGAAATTTGAAATTTGTTTTATTATCGATTTTATATTTTGTAAAACTTTAACGAATTTTTGATGAGCAAACTCAAGGATTTCAAAGCGAGCAATGGCAACGTTGTACAGGAAAAACATTTTTTGTCTCCAGCGCCTGAGACTGTGTATCGGAAATTCTAAAGATATACTCATTTTAAAATTATTTTGCGGTATTGCTCTTGAATTGAATTTTATGGTTTAGGTGCGAAGAACATGTTATTTAATAAATAAAGGTAACACACAAAACGGTAAAAAAACTCCACTTTGGGCGTAATGTAAAATCTGAAAGTTTTTTTTTTTTCCTCTGTTAAAGAACTCTTCACTAATCGAATCCAAATTTTTATATCTAACCCAAAACTAATAATTATTTATCTCAATATTATCTCAAGAGACCTTGATTTCATAGTGATGCCAGTGTCATAACCACGTTTTCCCATTTTAATATTTGATCAAGTTAGTTAACTGACTATGGGAAAATATGTTGTCTGCTTTAGCAGTGATGCACTTGTTGAAAACTTTCTAATTTATCATCGTTAAAATTGATTCATTAGCGTTATATGTAATTAAAGCGACGAAACTTAGTAAGGTACCCAACTCACTCCTAACAGAACCCATAACAAATTGCCAGTATTCTTCTGTTTTATCCGTTGGACCGTCTTAACAAAATCAGGGGCCATCTGGCCATTGTAGTTTTTAAGGCCCTTAATTAGACAAACTCCTTTTGAAACAGTATTTACATTTACGTGTTTTGCACCAACGAACTCAATCATGTGGTATATGTGCTTATTAGATTATTAAGTTATTGCTAAAATATTGGGTCCGTGTATTCGCGTATTCCCCAGACAGTGCCCATATGTTAAGATGGCGGAGCTTATGAATTTAGACTGCTAGGATGAGTTCAAGAAACAAATTTGTCTATAAGGTATTTCTCTCGCCTTCTTAGCATGTCTTCGTGGTGTAGTGGTTAGCACGCTCGGCGCGTATTCGAGAGGTCCGTGGTTCGAGTCCCGGCGAGGGCATTGCTCATTTTTCACTTCTTCAGCATGAACAAAATACCTAATGTCTCGACAGTGGCACCCGAACTAAAAAAGGTGGTGGATGATGATTCTACACCACCAGGATTTGGCGTCTGGGTCCTCTAATCGCCGGTCGCCCTTTAAAAAGCTGAGTATAAGGTATTTCTCCCGCCTTCTTAGCATGCCTTCGTAGTGTAGTTGTCAGCACGCTCGGCGCGTATTCGAGAGGTCCGTGGTTCGAATCCCGGCGTTGCTCATTTCTTCTATATCCTTGCTTCAAAAAAAAACCTTAATGTCTCTGCATTTGACACAAATCATTCCAAGATTGATAATTGGGCATTGGAAGATATTAAAAATTAGCTCAGATCGAAGTATTACAAGTTCATATTGCAGAAATTGCCCTTGTATCTAATTTACTGCACAGCATATATCCTGTATTACTAGTGGCATTTCAGAATGTTATACTGAACATTCACGGGAAAAGTTTTACTGTGAAAAGTTTCTTCATACTAATTCAGCTGCCCTTACAGTTCGTGGATTAGTTTCAAACTTCACGAACCACAAAAGCAACAAGCCAAACAGTAATAACTGCTGATATTTTAAAATAAATGAAAGGTTTATTCTATTTCTTCATACTAATAACAAGTATGTAACAAGTGTGGTTCTCAAAATCTTCCTTTTCTCTCATAAAGATACGTATATTTATTAGTACAAAGGGGCAATTTGCCCAGAAGGACTATTAACTTCGTTTTGGCATTTTGCGTGGATTCACAACAAGCGTTGTTTCACTTTTCAAACTGTTGCCACAAAATATTAGAGTCCAGTATTATATTTAAAGGAATTAAATAATAAAGCATCTGCATAAATGTATGTATGTTTCTCGCATTGTGATAAAATAACGCTACCTAGAGCCATCAAATTTTGAATGACGTAATCCTCCTGCGGATATGGGCATCTGGAAGCTCAAATTTGAGATATGGAATTTGTTTTATTATCGATTTCCTATTTTGTAAAACCTTAGCCAATTTTTGCCTAACAAACTCAAGGATTTCAAAGCGAGCCATGGCAACGTTGTACAGAAAAACATTTTTATCTCCAGCGTGCAAGACTGTGTATCGAAAATTTTAAATATGTGCTCAATTTAAAATTATTTTGCGATATTGCTCTTGAACTGAATTTTATGGTTTAAAAGCGAAAAAAGTGATATTTAAAAAATAAAGGTAACACGCAAAATTTTAACAAAACGCTCCTTTAGGCTTAATTTAAAACTGAAAGCTTTCAGTTTATTATTATTATTATTATTATTATTATTATTTATTTCTTTAATG
>KK114790.1:128380-152726 GCA_000611955.2 Stegodyphus mimosarum
ATTTACCACATTCACCACGAGATGGCACCACCAACGAGCGAAACAAAGCGGAATCTGATTTGTTGAATAACAAGTAGAATCATAGCTTATAAAATGTGAATTTTAAGGAAACATTATTACTTTTTTTCACTACTTAACATATTAGCGCAACGACCTTGGTGTTGTTGGCGGGTTTTTTACAAAAGAGAAAGGTGATTCAATAAATTCTCGGATTGCAATTTACAATAGATATGACTACCTAAAACTATTATACGTGTGGTTGCCAAAGTTTGGCGGCTGCCGGAAATTTGGCAATTTCTACTAAAGTGTTTGCGATAATACTAAGTACCCTTTATTCGCATGGACCCTTTTTTTCGCTTTTTTTTTATGGATAGGTAAATTTTATACGATGCGAATGTGGACCTTCCTTGTTATGCTAATTTTATAAGTATTCTTTTTGATTCTGCTGTCAAAGTAACTAAATAATAAATTTCGAAAAAATTTCTTGGAGTTTATATGAAATAATAATAAAGTGGTTTTAAATTCAAGCTAAGCATGCAGATCTGAAGATAATAATCCTAAAATAAACCTTAGGTTGGCATTCGTTTTACATAAAATCTGTATGGGATTCAAAGCAATCTAAAATATACTCCGTTTCTTCAAGGCGTGAAATTCAGTTTAACTGACTCGACTAAAATATGTTCAGACTTCTCCATAAAAACAACGTCCACGTAAGGTTGAATTTTGCATTGTTTTAAAATAAAATGGAATGTAAATTTATGTGTAATGTATATTTAATTATAAACTTAGATGCTTGTTTCTTAATAAATAATCCTTAAATGTAACGTTACGTTTTACGACTGAATTAAAAAGCATCTTTATTTTTTTTTATTTGTATTTTGTTTTATTTACTTTCAGAATTCAACCCTTTTGTAAAAGTTTACCTCCTACAGAATGGCAAAAAATTCGCCAAGAAGAAAACTTCTGTTAAAAAGAATGAATGGGATCCAAATTTCAATGAAGCAATGATCTTTTCTGTGCCCTCACACGCCTTACAGGTAAAGCATTAAAACCTTTGCTTAAAATATTACTTTTGTAATCGACTAATTTTTCGACTGATCAGTAACTTATTAAAAATGTAAAGTGATATTATGCTACATTATCATTGTCTGGGTCTCATCCCAATAATCACACACCATAATAAATACGCTGGTTCGTTACTTTATTAATTCCCATAATTAAATTACAATCACTCATTATTAACTAATGGCTGTAACCAGCCCTCGTACACCGTTGATGGCAATTCTCAAATTCTTAAAACGTTACAAATGCGCATGCGCGGATTACATTACAGGTGCGCAGGCGCGAACAATCATATTTAATTAAGCTTTCAGAATTTAACTTGAATCTTTAATCGCATCTCAGCCGTTAGACACATCTATATATTTACCGAAGATAATACTGTTATTAACTGAAGAAGCCTAAAAAATTTTAATTAAAAAAAAATGGCAAAGCAGAATCAGTTTAATTTTTCCTGAAATGGTATTGAAATATTAATTAGCATTATGTAATAAAACAAGATCTTTATTTATTGAGAGTTCTTTGAACTATTATCAGCAACTGACTTGAATTACAGCATTATTACCATTATAGAATCATACGTATCAAAAATACTGAAAAATAATTATGCGTCTTTGAGAGAGTCACTTCTTTACAGTTCTTTGTACGCATTATACTGGAATAAATTCGATTGTTGGGATTATAACAAAGAACACAAGGATAAGGGCTATGTGCCTTAGAGGAGGAATGCCTTCTTGAAACATTTTGTAAGGAAAACTGGTTAATATTCACTCTTTACATACAAAATGGCACGAAATTCAGTCCAGTCAGCTCGTTCGCTCGGGTTTAAATCCAAATCAAGCTGCCAGATTTACTACCACTCGGCTATTAAGAAGTATGGCTGCAAATTATAGTTCAACTTGCAGACTAAACGACAGCCCTTTCAGACCGAACGAGGCCAAAATTTTAGCTCAATAAAACTTGAATTCTGAAAAATGTAGGATTAAAAAATGATAAACATTGGTAATGAAATCCAGAATGTTTAAGTTAAAATTGAATACTACAAAAGTAAATTGAACTTGAACTTGATGCACACTGCATGTCATACAATTCATCAAAAGATAAAAGATCTTATCATCCGTACTGTTTTTATGTAATGATCTCTGTCATTAACAAAACCTGAATTATTCTTTCCTTTCATCTTTTACTGATTTCTAGAATATGCAGCTACGAGTTACAGTCGCCGATTTCCAAGGTTCTGGAAAATCACCTGCCGTCGGTCATGTATTCGTGGGACCTTACTGCAAAGGAAAATCCTTGTCCCATTGGAACCAGATGATGTCTTCCTTGCGCAAGCCAGTAGCGATGTGGCATCCATTGAGAAAGATCTCTGACTTTTGATTAGCTTACGAAAGAAATTTTCCTGAAATGTTAGTTGGTTTACAGCACATAATACGTTACCATAGAATGTCTGAAAAAGATTTCATTGCTGTCTAAGAATGAATAGGACTACCTTAAAGCAGTGTTGCCAGAAATTTTTCAGCTAAAGTAACAAAAGAAGACTAAAAAAGTCGCAAGTGACGTCAGAGATCACGGGATTTTGTGACGTCATGGTTATGTATGCTCACATGACCTCTGACGTCATCACAAATTTACTGTCTAATGATTCTGTAAGTCACAGACTGTACTGGATTCTTAATTACGTATCTCAGCTTTAACGAAACTGGTAAAACTATATTGCTCACTTTCAATTGTTTGAATGTCCATTTCTTTTTCAATTAATTCTCATTTAGGTCCTATTTTTAAATTAATTTGTGATATTCATTCTTAAGAGATTCTTCACGTTTAGACTGTTAACGCTTTTGTACTAAATATTTTAAGTTGTCAGTTTTTTTTTTTTTTTTTTTTTTTTTTTTTTTTTTTTTTTTGTTAATACATTTTAATTAAGCAATGTTTTTCAGTGAGTTTTTCGTTCTGCCTGGTTGGCTTATTTCAGATTCTGATTACTTAAGAAAGCCTTGTTCTTTCTATGTTAAATTTATTTGTGTTGTGTGATTTAGAAAAATGCCGTTGCTTTGTTTTTTATTCATTTCCATTGCTTAGTTCTTAGCAATATTATAATCAGGAGAATGAATTACATTTCTTTTTCTGTTTCGGTACCCAATATATGGCACCCAAGCTGCAAGTTCTTTTGCTGGATTCGTTATCACCATCGAAGGGGGGCTGAACTGATATAAAAACAAGCACACGGGGACGAGGGGTAGATGTGAGAGGTCCCGAAGCAGTTTTTCCCCCTCCCATTCCCCTACCTAACTCTTGCTATACTCGTTATCGTCAGGTTGTGCAGCCTTGGAAAGGAAAGCTTACATGGTTGCCAGATACCAACTTCTATTTAAGCCTAAATAAACTACTTTTTGTAATATAAATTATTTTTAATTGATACATTATTTTAACATGTAAGCAGTTTACGATATATTAAAAAAAAATCTTTGGAGTCACAAAATGTAGCATAAGGAAATGATGGAGGTCGCAAAAGTTTCGCAAAATCGCAAATACTAAAATTTTAGCAGTACGAGTTTGTCAAAAGTCGTAAATCTGCGAAAAATCGCACGATCTGGCAACACTGCCTTGAGGGTATTTTTACACGATTTGAATAAACGTGATACCAACATGTGAATCATTTTGCAAAATAAGTAGCTCTTTCACTTCCACTTGGTTTAAAAGCAGCTTTACAACGCTCTTTAAAATGGGGAACGAAAGCACTGTAAGATATACTTTTCTAGAAAATGTTTCTTACATTTTATAATGAGAGTAAGTTTAATAATTTATTAAATTAGAATTGACAATAGTGCATGTATATATCGTTGCACTTTACTTCTGGCCAATAGCAGAAATTTCCAGTAGTGCAAAACCAGAGATACTTTAAAAAATATACCAAAGCTCTCAAAGTTACGCACCAGAACTGTAATCGAAACGGTAAAAGAGCGTAATTAAATTACTATGATAGTAATGCACAGGGGCCAGTAATTTTATTTTTTTTTATTTTTATTTTTAACAGTTTTTTCATGTAAAATATTAATGTGACGTACAGAATTGTTTATTGTTAAGTCAAAATGTGTGTAATTTGAAAAGTGTTATAAGATACTTTTTGCACGAATGCGTTAGTTTTTCGTATTAAAGTACAATAAAAAATGGACACTAAGATAAGAAATACATTACGTTTTAGCAAGCTTGAAAATTTTAGATCATTAAACAATTTCCGCGTTTAAACAGAAAAATGTAATGTATGGATATAAATATTGGATTAATAAAAATAAACAGTTATCTGAATTGATTTCACGCAGTTACAGATTTTATCGAATACTTTTTTTTTAATCTTTTCGCAAATATACTAAAACGGGAATGTGCAATGATTAGGATTCCTACTAAAATATTTTTCATATTTAATTTATAGTTATTGTTAAGATTTGAAAAAGGATTTATTTATCATAATCATAATTAGGGTTCTCACTAAAATATATTTGATATTTAATTTTTAATCCCTGTTAGGTTTAAGAGTAAGTTTTATTTTTATTTAAAATTATATCATTGTTAAATTACATTATATTAGTATACTATTTTATGTAATAAAATGTTGTGTTAAAAATTTAAAAGAAAGTCGTTAAAAACAGACATTAACTGTTTTACTTTCAATTTAGTTCAATATTTCGTGTTGCAATAGTTTAGAAATAATAAATTAACATTTATAAAATGTCTATGCCTTCGCTTCTATAATGTATACTTTCTCTCACTTTTCAAGTGATATTTTATGTAAAACGCTTTCATTAAACATTGCATACTCTATGTAATATTTAATGAAAACGTCGCAATGTAATATGATACCTCATTTCAAATTTAACTGAGCTGAAACCTAATGTGTAGGAAATAAAGCCATCTCTATAATAAAACATATAATATAAAGCAACGGTCTGCAAATTTAATTAAAAATTAATCGAAGTGTAAAAGTAATCTACCACTGAAATTTCAACAGTTGCTTTTCTTATTGAAAAGTTCCATTGGGCAAGGATAAAACTAATCTTTTCAATTTTTTAAATTAAAACGCTTAATTTTTTTTAAATAGGATATGGAAGATTCGAATAACGAAAAGGTGATAAGATTCAGATGTTTAAATTTCTAATCTTTTTCAAAATTCGCAGGATCCAAGGATTCAAATAACCAATCTTTTCTAAAAACTTAAAATATGCAACAAAGATTTTAATTAGCTATTAAATATTTGTTACGTGTCCAATGCATTTCACTTTAAAATCCAGTTTATCTCCTTTATATCCTGTTTAAGAAATTAGAAATTATGCAACTGAAGTTACCATTTTTACATGAACACGGATGTTCACACATTTCTTAAATGGTTTCAAATATGAGGGCGCAAACATTAGAAAAAAGTGATGTTTTATGTCCACTTCTAAAACGTTTGCACCTAGAGAAACTTTTATCTTCTACCCTGTCAGCATAAAGATGAGATCTGTAAAAGATCTCTTACAAATTTAAACACTCTATTAGGTTAAACATAGGTTTTTAACCCCCCCCCCAAATCCAAAATTTGCAGACCCTGCCAAGACGTTCCTTCAAAAAGGAGGACATATTTTTCCAGTGTTCTCGTAAAAAGGAGGACATATTTTTTTCGTTGCTACAAGAATTATAGAAATAAGAAGGCATGGCTACATAAATAAAGATTCATAACTAATCTTTCACTTTAAATATAAATTACATTTTTCTTTGGAATTTATTTTATTTAATAAATGAATGGAAATTTTCCCTAGGCCTGTTCTCTTAAATTCTAATTTGTTTATTCGAAAATTACATTTGATCAAACCAAATTATTCGATCAACCAAACATACCATTTAATCAAACCGAATTTAGCTCGGGAAGCCTATCAAATTATACCATTTGAATCAAACCATTCAAACTATACCATTTGATCAAACCAAATTTACAAAATTATATTTGATTTCAAAATTACATTCGATTTACCTTTTACCTTAATTTACAATAATAAGTTTATATAATGCGTCATGGAAATTCTTATACTCCTTTCATAAACTCATGTAATTGAATATAATGTAATGAATTCTTCTGTGGAGTTGTCACAGAGTTTGCTTAGTCTCCTTGCATTGGACGCTGAAGTTATGTGTCTTTGAGTTCCTTGTTGTATGTATCTTTTGCAGCATTTCGAATATGACTAAGCTTTACATCGAGATCGCAAATGCTTTCATATGATTCCTCGACTGAAGAATATCGCTTTCTTATATCGGAAAGTTTCAATTTTCTTCTTCGATTAGTAAACATAAAAATTATGTATCGACAGATGTGTGACCGACTGCAAGCTTCATGTTCCAATTAGATATGCCAATATGTGGCATTTGCGTATGGCGTATATCGGTATATACTGGATATGGCAGTTGCATATGTCTTCATAAGGATGCCTCGACATAAAGATGCTGCTTCCTCATGCAGGTCGACAAGTTTAGTTTGCTGCTTTGAATAACAGGACACATTAAAGATCTTACTTGCATAAAATTATCCTGGCATGAGAGTGCCGCACTTTTATAAAAGTTGCATTTTGAATTAAAAATTTTATTTTCACGCTGGTACTGAAGCAACTTTGTGAAAGTTTTTGTCTTGGCAATTACTTAACTCAGCCAGAAAAGGCATCAACCTAAACTTTTAGCTATACGGTTTCTGATCATAGTGCGTAGAAGATAATATGACCTAATATGGAGCTAAGAAGGAAAAAGGTTGGGCCAGGGCAGCAAAGGAACGCAGAGGAGGTAGTGAAGAGGGATGTCATAGTGGAAATCTGGTAGATGATCTGCATAAGAGGCTTGCACTTTTGTAACAAGATACCTCTACAGTAATTATCCGTTGTGCAATAGCGTTTCTCGACCTGTTTATTGATATTACCCCATAATGAAACATCGTATATCGTAACGACATAGTAATATGTCGTTGGAGTTGTGCAGTAGACGTTTAGCTACAGTAGTCCAGTTAAATGTTTGGAGGAGCTCTGGAACCACAGACATGCTCCCTAAGCATTACCCAATAAATCATGCTTAGACAATTACCTCATGTGGCACAATGCCGCGCAAACTGCTCTCAGTTTCTTTTAAAATATTCCCTATAAAGGGGTTTATAAGGACTTCCTAGACGCAGTCTACTTTTGTGATACCGCTATTAAATTTAACATACACAAATGTAGTAGAGTATCTAATACTCGTAGCAGATTCATCCAAGTATGCATTACAAAATGGCATACTTTAGACCAATCATTTGTAGTTTCAGATTCTTCCCTTTACTCGGCAAAAGTGATAGCTGAAGTGCCCTTAAAAGGAGCTGCTAGTGAGTTCTAAAGCTCAAGTTTAGGTAGAATTAGATAGTGACATCAGATTAAAGTATCTGCTACGTGCTTCTAAATGAAATTTTGAATTTTCTGTCCTGTGGTTTTAATATTTCTAAATTCTTCAGCTTGTAACATAATAGCTCTTAGTTTACATAAATAAATACGAATGTTGTTTGCAACTTCTAGGTTGCGAAAAGAAAATACGTTGTATTATACTACTAATTTATATTGCAGAAAATAATTCTTAAGCTTAAAGACCATTATAAGATAGAATAATTATGCTAATATTTTGTAATTCTGTCTCTTGTTTGTGAAAAAATATCTGCAAAATGTTAAAACTCTGAAATATCTGGGAAAATTTCGTTTAGGAGCAATCGTAAAATAAGCATCTTTATAAATATTTTGGAGATTGATGGTAGAACAGATGCAAGCAAGAAATAGATAAAGAAAAATATCTAGTTAAATTAAAAACTGGGAACAATGGATTATTATTATACAAAAATTATTTGATGCTTTAAGCATGCTAACATATTTCATTATAACTAAAATAAGTTTTACCGCGTGAAAATTAAAACCACCAAATCAAAGAGTCTTGGTGCCTTCAATATTATTGCATTAACCACAATGTACTGAGATAAAAATAAAGTGTTATAGCTATAGACATACATGCGCGGAAAGTGAAAGAATTAAACATTAATAAATCCTGTGCTATATAATAGAAAAAAGAAAGCGATTTTAAAGCGAAAAAACATTTAAAAATTTTAAGACTAACTATTAAAAATCATAATTGTGTGTAACTTAATTTTATCTCAGTTTGATTATAATAGAGAAAAGTAAGGCAAAAAGGCTTTGTTATAACCTTGTTATTTCTTAGGAAGTTATGGCACATACCTAACTGTCGTAGATTTCCAGACTATTCAAAATTCAAGCTAGAATTTTGAATTTTGAATCACCCTAAAGATCTAGTCTACATATAATAAATCACTGTAGATTTCTAAGTTACTAAAAATAGGTCGTTTCTCGGAGTTACAGTAAGATATTCTCCGCTACCTGTCAATGCAGATAAATATTTTTGAAACCGAAAAATACCTTTTTTATTTTCTATTTTATTTTATTTTATTTCTTAAAATATCATGCTTGTTGGAGAAGTTTTGTGTATAACATCGTTCATTCAATATACAATATCTAAACAGAATATTGAATTTATCAAAAATTGACCAAATGAATGGAATTTTATAATTTTTCGTGATAAATATTTATGTATATTTATAACAGTGTTAAAATATGGTGTTAAATAAAAGCATTCTTTAGAAGATCCTTAAATGTTAAGTATTAATCCTAAAAATATAATTTAAATACTTTTTAAAGCGTAAAAATATGCTTTAAATGGGTTTTTTCACGAAGACTGTTTCACGGTTTTTACATATTCAATATTCTTCATTTGCTTTAATTTTTGCTTAAAGTATGTTCATAGAAATTATAAAAATCCTAATTAAAATGTAATTAAATTATAAATTTTTGTCATAAATTTAGATGAATGGAAGGGAATATTTATTAAAAATTAACTTTTCATTCATTCAAAAATTAATACTGCGATTTGTTCGTAATGTATATTTCAATGATAATAAGTTGAAATTTTAAAAAATATAAAAATTTAGATGCGTTGAGCATTTTACTTCAAAAATAATTTTTCAATAAAAGCATAAAACTTCAAATGCTTTAAAAAATTTTTTGGAAGGTATCTGATTCACTTATATTAAAATACACATGCATGCAATCTTTTTGTGTGTCTTTTGTTAAAAAACTGTAGTACGGCTCTAAAAGTAAAATATTTGAATGTCCACAGTCCCCCTTTATTAATAGTATTGAGTGTACCTGAATGGTTAATAAAACTGTAGTTGTAAAGCTGAATTTCAATACTTAACCTCATAACGTTATCACGAATAACCCTAAGAAGAGTTTTTAGCGATAAAATTATCGCCCTAGTTATTAATTGTTAAAGTAATTTACTTTTTTTCAGTAAACTAATATTAACCATATGTACTACATTCTCAAAACGGAATGAATCAGCGTATACAACTATTGCATTTTCCTGTGAATGAAATGTACGTTAAATGTCATTTTGAATATGAATGCTGAATTATAAAATATCTCAAACAATCATTTAAGAACTTTTATAACTTATTACTTTATATTATAAACGTTATTAGTGGAGTTTATAGTTTTGAATTACATTATTATATTACTAAGTCACGCAGTAGAATTAAAGTTTACAAAATATCTGACAGAATTTCAGAAACTGTTCCTTTTTTTTTTTTTTTTTTTTTTTTTTTTTTTTTTTTTTTTGATGCTCTAGAAAAGTTATACTTGTTATATTAAAATATTAATGTTGTTTTTTGTGTTAAAAGTATTGCTTTCAGATTCGTCTGAAATGTAAAAAAAAAATATTTATTGACTTATTAGCTTAGCATTGGTGCATTTCTGGAAACTCAAACATTTTTATTTCCTTGAATCAGTGGCGTAGCTATAGATAGGCAAGATTAGGTAATGCCCAGGGCCCATTCGTTTTAAGGGTTCGTTACTTTTTAATTTTGTTGTATTTGAGAAGTAATAATAAATTCACTACTTTGTTGCCGAATACATCTTTGATATTTTGTATGTACAGATTAATTTTAAACTTCGTGAATAAATTATGTTTTTAATTATAAAAGAGTTTTATATCTTCAGAGAGTTTTGTACATACTAATATAAAAAATTTAAAATAAAACTGAATGCCACAGCAACTTATCTTGTTTATTGTTAGAGTTCTAGCGCTGCATAATGATTTCTTTTGTATTTTCTACGCGTATTGAACCGTCTGCAGTTTAGTAACATTTTCGTCAAATGCGCATGCCCGTTCTAACCCAAAGTAACCTGTTTTGTGTGCGATAATAATTTTGCATTTGTTTTTACTGTGTTTTTTATTTTATTTTTATTTATTATTATTATTATTATTATATATTTGAGCCTAACATAACAAAACAATGTTACTACAAACCAAATGGGCTAGTTTTTAGTTAGATTGCGCATGCGCAGTCGATGAAAGGGGCAATCAAAACAGCCAAGTGCTCGCGTTGTATGGTAATCTGCGTACTATATTTAGTTCTGAAAACTTTTAATAACTGTTTTATTAGATGATGGTCGGAAAGTAAAACTGGAAGATAAGAAATATTAAAGTAATTATAACACTTGATGAAATACTATATAAATTTTTAGTTTAAATGGATTAAAAATAAAGAAGAAGAATAGAGCCCAAAAACGATAAGAAAAGAAAGAACGGGCAGAAGACAGAAAAGAAATCTCCAAAAATTAAACAACTTTGCTAGTAAACCATCATACAGAGAAAAATATTCTTCAGTAGATGTCGCCTTTGCCAGTAATGTTGAACAGACTGAATAAAAATTATATTATCGGCTGAAATCGCATCTACTAGAAAAGCTGGTAATAAACGTGCAGGTAAGTTACTGGATACTACCTGTTGTGCAAACCATCTTAGTGTTTTTCTCATTCTGATTAGCGTCCAGGTATTACATTGGAAAAATTTAACGGTAAGAATTAAAACCCACACTTCTTTCAAATCACACATAGAACGGGCGCTGTGTATGAAGCACAGAAAAAAAATGGCTATTGTTAAAGATCTCGAAATACCAGGAAAATATCGATACCAGTCAAATTTTTGAAAAAATGTCTTAGAGCGGTTACTTAACATTAAACTGATACTATCAAAAAGAAGCTTTCAGTAGATGTCCACGAAAAAGATATATATATATAAAGAATTTGGAAAAGTTTCATGGCAAATTTTTATCGCAGCTTAAATTATTAAGTAAATATGGCAATATTACAAAACAAGTTTTTGAAATGTCAGTAGGAAGTGTGCAATATTTGAGTCCTACCAGGCAAAATGAATTAATTCAGAATGCTGGTAATAATTTAGAACGAATTTTGGTGAACCAGATAGTTCATCTCCCTTTTATTCTGCATTATTAAACGCCACTCAAGATATATCGAAGACCGTCAAATGAGTGTTGATTTAAGACATATTGCAAGAAATGATAATTCAGAAGCCACAAATTTTATAATTGAAGAAACATTTCTCGGATTTTATGCTGTAAAAGATCGTTCTTCCGAAGGATTGAAAGAACTCCTTCTCGGTTTCTTGAATGAAACGCAATTTCAGTCAAAAAACGTTATGGACAAGGATTTGATGGCACTTATTGTTTTCTAGAATGGCCTCCAGCCAGAGACAAAAACTATTAAGCCAAATGTAGAATATGTACCCTACTCGTCTCATAACTTAAACCTCGTCATTAATAACTCTGTAAGTGGTTTTAAGAGATTACAACATCCGAATCTGAAATATCATTAGAAAAACTAAAGGCCATTATGGATTATTTAGCTTAATGCTGTAAAATTAAATTATATTAACATTTTGAAATATAACTTAAATCCATCTTAAAAGCGATAAAAAAAAAGAGGAACGAGAAGAAGTGCTGAAGATAAAAAAGAAAATACCATGCTTTGAATTTATTAATATTTATATATTTACGCATAAAGTGTTAAATGGAATAAATTATGCTTAAAAAATATTACAGAAAATTGATATATGTCTACAAGAAGCTACGCGTTGTTTAAATAACGCTTGCATATATATGCAAAGAAGCTACGAAATGAATATGAACTCACTTTTCCAAAATCGAAACAAATGGCCGAAAAAATGGGATATTACTTCAGAATTTCTAACCAAGAGGTAAAATAAGACGAAATGTCATTATAATGAGTTTTCGATACTGCATAAATTTCAATCCTTACAGAATTTTTAAACTCAATGCATTTCAATTCGTTTCAGACATTATATCAGGGCGAAAAAATTATCGATTTAGTGGCATGGCAGATGTGACACATTAATTTGTTCTTTTGGAATCTCATTACATAATCCGTGCGAAGGAAGCTAAATTAATATAAAAATGCAACCATTTAGTAGATATTAATTCTAAAATATTGTCTCCAGCGTTTCCTTTACAATTTATACTGTAGTATATACTATATAAACGTACTATAGTTGTGTAAATATGAGCATTCAAGAATTTAGGAACTTAAATGTTAAAAAATACCGTTCACTACAGTGCGACTACTGTGAACGCATGCGGTTTTCTGACTTTTTTAACAATTCTTTTAACTGATGTTTTAGTATGAAAATGATTTTCAAAGCTTAAAATCGTTAAAGATTGCAGAAGAAATGTGACTGAACAAACACGATTAAATTATCTTTCGCTTCTTGGCATCAAGCATGAAAGCGCAAGTAAAACGAATCTGAAAAATGTAAGTGACTCTTTTACCTCAACAAAAAAAGCAAACGAGCACTCTAATTATGTAAGTCTAATTATATAATTTATTAACCATTTGTTATCCAGAAAGTAAACGAGTAGTACCTTTCCTCCTTTTTATTTTGTGACATTTATTAAACTTGTTTCAGGGTGGTTTTATTTTTAATAAATTTTTTTTATTGTTAAAATAGTCTCGAATTGCTTGAAAACATTAAAACTCCGTTCTTTGACTAGAATGTATTTCAAGTTCATGGTTAGTGCTAATGTGACATTTAGTATACATACATATATATATATATATATACTTAAAATGAAATATGTGTATATATATATATATATATATCTTATTTTAAGTTTTGCCTAAGGACTCAAATTTCTAGTTACGCCACTGCTTTGGATCATTTATTGAACTTTAAAAACAAACTACATAATCCTGAATATATTCTAGTACTTTCTTAAAATTAGACGAAAATATGTTTCATTTGATCATGTATATATTTGTTGTGATACTCAGTGTGTGATTTTATGTACACTGCGAAGAAGAAAAATGGGATAGTTCTATATCTCCCGTTCTACTGGGCCGATAGACGAAATTCAAATTGCGTTTTCCATGTCTCGGAAGCGCAACTTAGGATATATATTAGATTTATGTAGAGCTTTGTTCTAATACAGGTATTTTGACATAAAAGGGAACTTTTTCTGAATTAACATACCAATTTTTTTCCATATTTCGATTCTACGACTCAAATTATGCCTTAAATTTAAATTTTGTAAAATTTGGTGCGAAATCTACGGAGAAATTCAAAAATTTAACTTGGCGAATTTTTTTTCAGTTTGAGCCAAGAATAAATCACTTGGCGAACTTCTTACTATGTGGCAACCTATTTTCCTTCCCTTCCATTGTGCAGGAAAGGGGAAAAAAACACATCGTTCCTGCCTTTTTACATTGTGACTGAACGGAAAAAAAGTCACTTCGTTCTACTTTCAAATTATTTTAACAAAGTGTGTAAACCACATTTTCGTTATTAACACTTTCAAGAAATATGCGAAATTTCAAAACGCGCCAATATATAAATTCACGTATATCTTCTGAAATTTTGAATAAAAAACTCTAATTTTTTTGCAGGTATGCTTAGAAATACATCTACTTTAAGATGATTGTAAAAATTTTATAGGTTATAATTCAATAATTTTTCCGAAAAATTTATAAGAATTATTTAAAAATACAAATTTAAAAAAATAAATCATAAAAAATGGGCGAATTTTATTTGGAATGAACCTAAATTTCGAATTGTGTAAGAACGAATCAAATAAGTTTCATAAAAAAAAGAGATATTAATAAATGCATACCAAATTGAATTAACATTGAGGAGCTAAAATTTTGAGAGCTAATTTTTTGAAAACTACTCGTGCGATTTTTACAAAACTTTGAAGTTTGGCATAATTTGAGTCGTAGAATGGGAATATGGAAAGCAATTGGCATGTCATTTCAGAAAAAAGTTCGATTTTATGTCAAAATAAATATATTTGAACAATGCTATATATAAATCTAATATATATCCTAAGTCGCACTTTTGAGACATGAAGAACGCAATTTGAATTTCGTCAATCGGCCCGGTAGAACGGGAGGTATAAAACTGTTCCATTTTTTATTTGCTCAGTGTACACTAAAACCCTCTATATTTCGTATATTATTAGTTGAGTGTTATGAATGAAATATATTTTACTCATGGGTTTCTTCCTTTAGTATTATTAACTAAATTATATCCATTTGTATTTTCTTTTTTGTATAATTGAATGATAGGTATTACTAATGAAAGTGCTTAAGCATATCAAAACATGATGAAATACGAAACTTATCTGCTTAATGAGGCAACAAGTTAATGTTAATATTTTAACGAGTATTGTATACACTTTTACATCTCTGTATATCAATGGTATTCAATGTTATGATTGTGAAAGGAAAAAAACTGTGAACGTAACTTGTGAAACCTTGTATAGTTCTTTTGAATTCGAAAGCAATTAACATGTTTCTGTCACTGATTTACTAAACACCCTTGTGTTCAAGGACTGTTTAGATAGTTCAAGAGTCGTAGATTTTGTACTTCCTAACAGTTAAATATGAAGTACTTGCTCAGATTGTTGAAGACCAACTGTTTCTGTATAGTTTTCATAAATAGATTTTGCATGATGTGCTCAATTTTATGTCACACTGATTTATTTACTTGAATGTTGATACTGAAATATGAAAAATATATTGTGCAAAATACGTTAACTACTATGGGTGCTTTTTAAAGGTATTAAAATTCTTTTCACAGAATTTAAAGCTTTTTGCAAAAACAAAAGTACTGATCAAGCTATATTTTACATTATGTTGCATGAAAAATATGAGACGATTACTACATCTAATCTTCCCTCTTCATAAAACCTGCATGTATAATACGAACTTTAAAGTAATCAGTGAATTTGCGAAATTCCTTTGATATAAATATGCTTTTAAATTACATTTGACGCTTTTTACAATGCCTCCTTTTGCTCTAAAGAAAAATGATGTTATAACGATACTGCTGTAACAAAAGTTGATTTAATACAGTCTCAATTAGTTGAGGACTTTTACATAGGTCGTTGTAACGGAAAGATTGCTATAATGAACGGCCATTGTAAAAAGCGTTGACTATATTTCGTATTCAAATTAATGCATACCTTTTTATATACGGTGGCCCAAATAACATGATAAAATGTATTTTGTTACCGCGATCACATTTCTATTGATTTATTAAACTTGTTTAAAGCAGGAATCACCAACCATGTTGTACCACAGCATGTTGTAGAATATCGGTGCGTTGGTGAACACATTTATTCTCTCAAGATAAATTTATAGAAGCACATAGTTAATAATATATATAATGTACAAAAAATTTATTCCAAAATTATAATTTTATGATATAAAAATTATTGATTGTACTCTTATGTGAAACATAACGATTATGCAATAAAGACAAAAATTTGTGATATATGGCATAGCATTTCAAAAGACATTGCTTAATAATTAGAAGAGTATTATGATATTCCAGCTCGTAAGCAATCATTGAAATATTCATCTTTAAATCGAGATCTGTGCTCTGTCACAATGATATTTAACATTTTTTAATTTTTAACAAATAACTGGGTCAAACTAACTGGCACCGTACCTTCAATCTGAGATAATCCCAATCAAATAGGGACGCCTGGTAAGCCCATTTAAAATTATAAATGCATAATTATAAATAAATAATTTTTAAACAAATACGTTCATTAAACCCCTCTAATTAATTATGAACTATAAAAAAATCCATAACATTTTATTGAAAACTTGAGTAATTTTTACTATCATGGTTGCACAACAGTGTGCCCACGTAAAACCTTTTCCTGGCGAAAGGTCATTTTTACCCTTCTTGTATTGGATTTTCAATGATTTAACTGCAAAACATGAGGAATTTTTTTAAATATGTCTATTAAATGGCTTCTTGTGAAGTCCTGCTAGTACTAATGGTTGGAAAATGTCCCAACTGTTGCAAGATCCATTGAGATGTGGATTCATTCTTATTAGTTAAAATAGGATAGTTAAAATAAATTCTTAAATGTGCTATGAAAATTCTTTTAAAATTATTTTTTTATCGTCTTTATTTTTTTCAAAAATATTTCTCTGTTTTTTTCACCTCGGGCATAAGGTTGAGGATCCCTGATTTAAAGAATGATCAATCAAAAAGTGATACAGTTCTGCAAGATTAATGGTCGGAAAGATAGAAAATTGGAGAATTAATAATAATAAAATAAAATAAATAAAATTTGTTTAGTTAGCAATGGTTGTACTGAGAAGTGAAAAAAGAAACCATATTTCAGTAGTATATCCACAAAACCTTTACCTGTTTGCGAAAGTTCTAAGTACATAATTGCTGCAATAAATATTGTCATTTGTAAAGGTTTCGCTAAGAATTTGCTGTTGAAGATTATTATTGAGCACGACTCGATACTTTGGTTGACGGAAGACGGTGTATGATTCAACAGAACTAGTAGCGTATTCTCTTGGATGGGAGTAACATTTTATAAAATAATAATTAGCTTAGATGCAATAAAAGAAGCAAATTTGTAAGTTTCTCAAGCAATGCTGTTCCTCATAAAGCTTAGCCATTAATCCTTGCGATCATTTCAAATCGGGAATGGACAAAATTTGCAACGATGCCTCAGATTCATCTGAAAAATCAAAAATAAAATGTATAAGTTCTGATACATTAATTGTAATTACTGTTCTTATAACCACTCAACTGCAGGAAACAGAAATAGTTTAAAAACTGTGATTACGATTTCATTTGTTATTTAATTATTAAAACTAATTTGACTTATTAACTCTTGTAATTTTTTAAAAGTACTCTTTTGCTTCTTTACGTGTTATTTGGGGCACTTTGTAAGTCAGTTTATTATTATTATTGTATGAATCAAATGTTTATATCTTCTTCAATGCAAATTCCAAAAATGTTAATATTCTAATATTCTGTTATTTATCTGTTTTAGTGGTATCAGTGAGAATTTCTGTGCTTCTGTTGAATTTAAAAATTTTATTTATTGTATCAGTAGAATATATACCACATATTCTGCTCATGCTCGAATGTAAGAGTATATTTGTTAAAAAATTTGGTTTGCGATACGCTACATTACACTAAAGTTTGCATATTTTTTCAAGATGAATGCAGTTTATGTGTAATTTGAAAAAGTTAAAAAAAAAAATTTTATTTCATGGCTGAAATTGTATGTTCTAAACAATAGCAAGATAACTGCACTATAAAACAATTTCGCAACATAGTTAGTTTGCAATACTTAAAAAATTAAATCCAGAATTTGAAAAAATAACTGTTTTATTACAAGTAAAATTTGCAAAACCTTTTTAATTAAAATTTATTACTAAGATTCTATGCGATCATTCTATGTAACATGATATTTATATAACACAGGGCGGCAGCGTTCATAAAGTATTTTGACTGCAGTGGACATTAAGCATTATGGTGCCCCAGATTAACGCAGTTTTCTTTTGCTAATGGCTGTCTTTGGATCTCGTTTGCTAATTGCTGCATTGGATCACTGAGCTTCGTATTTCTGTTGATGAAATCTGAATCAAGAACAACGTTTCTGTATTTTCAGCCAGGCCCGGCTTCAGGATTTCAGCGCCTTTGGTGCAGTTTACGCTCTGTAATATATTAAACACATTAACAGTTCCAACCAAACTATGCGTTTTCAGTTAATTAAGAAATAACTTCTTTATTAATTACAACCTACTATAAATGAACTACGTGCCTTTTTATGGAAAATTCATCGATGTGTCATCGTACGCAACTGAACAATATTATTATCCATTGATAGAAATGGAAATGGATTTAAATTTTTCTTCGCTTCACTGATAAGTTTAGTGAATCTACACTTCGAAAAACTCCTCTCCGCTGTTGGTTTTTTCACAGTATTGTCGAAAGTGTTCTTAGTCAATCGATACGAATGTTGGCTCTCATATGCGTGTGTGTAACTTGTAGAAAACTTTACTTGTAGACGTAAGAAGCAACGATTTTGGTGTTTTTGTTCTCTGGTTTTGTTAGGTTACGTTATTTGAATATGGCAAAGCATATGGGGGCTATCTGCCTAAGAGGTACTTTCGTGTAAGACTAAGGAAAACTGTCTCATGTTGTTATGTTGTTGTTGCTGATGCTCACTTGTCAGCCTAAGCCCACGAAATTCCTCGTGGCAAGGAGCGCAAGATTACGCCTGCAACAGCCTTGAGCACCTTACAGGCTGTCTCATGATCACATTACATATTCAAAAAATAAAATAAATAAAAGCACGAAAACCAACTACGCCAGCCCGTTTCTTTAGTTTTAACTCAGTCACACTACAAACATATAGTGGTCTTAACGATTCAGCCATTGATGGGTCTTTTGTCACTTCAGAAATGAGATCCTGTAAGCTACACAAGTCAGTGATTATCTCTTCAATATTAGATTTATCATTTTATCCCTATCATTGCATCTGTACATTGTTACTCTTGAGAACAATTTGAACTTGGCACCCTATGAAAATCGGCACCTTAGGCGGCTACCTTTGTCGCCTGTGCTTGGAGAGGAGCCTGGTTTTATCGACTAGTTTCAGAAATTTTAAGATTTAATGATATTATAGTCTCTTATGGGATTACTTCAAGTAAGAAACTTTTCCAAACACATTGTACTTAATGTGCTGTAATTGAAAAACTGCATCAGAGTTACTTACACTAATATCCACGATGATGAGTTACACTGAGTAACAAGAAGCTCTTAGATCTTTCAGGAGAATATGTAGTGCGACTGGATTATGATCTAAAAGGAATTGTATTAAGTTACGAGATTAAAAATTTTTAAGAATATGCCCAAATAAGTGATAAGATGATCTATTAATTAGCAACAAGTTGCAAAAATAAACATTGCAATCTAGTTTCAGCAACCGGTGTGTCTCATTAAAAATATATTAGGAAATTTGAAACGCCTGAAGCTTCCCTGCGGTCTTACTGAAAAGATTAAAAGACTGAAAAGATTTCTGTATCTCTTGATACAGAAAAAAATAAATCAAAAGCAATTTTGTTCTTGTGAAGCAATTTTATTGATACGTTACAACGCTGTCGCCCTTTATAACTTTATAATAATTTACAATATATAAGAAAAAAAATGGCAATAACTTTCTTAACTTAGATCTGTAGCATATAGCGGGATACACTGAGTTTCCCTTTAATATTCTTATGAGGGCCTTCTTCTAACTAAAGGAAAAAAATCCCCCCTTCCCGACTTTTTATATAGTTTTATTTTGCATTACATTATTATTTTTAACTTGTCTACATAATTATTCAGTCGTTTAAATCTGCACAATAAATTGTAAAATCTCAGCTATCCGGCAACTTACAAAAGTTTAAATCAGCCTGACTGTACTATTTTTGTTAAATAGCAAATTCATTAGAGAATTCTTACATTTTGCAGCCTGAAGTTTTGGTGTTTAGATTTATGGGTATTTTTCCATGAATTATCGTTTAATTGAATAAGCTAAAATAGCTCTTTGAGCTTCTTATTTTTTTTTTTTACTTTTTAATTGTATTTGTTTTCTTTGTTCACCCCCTAGTGTTCTACTTACATGATGATGTCTTTAATTTGGAAAAAAAAAATACGATCCTGCATTAAGAGACAAGAAAATGGCCAAAATACCTTAAAATTCATTCAAACTGAAATTAATCACAAAATATTTGAAATAAACGCATGTTGACGAAATTTTTTTAGTACGTATTAGAATTCAAAACGCAAAAATAGTCATTTGAAATAAAAGATAAAAATTTAAGATAAAATAAGATAATATATAAATATTTAAGATAAAAGATATTTAAGATAATATATAAAATATTTAAGCTAAAATATTTGTCAGCAGTCAATTTTATTGTCTTTTAGAAATTGTTAAATTAATGAAATTAACTAACAAAATTTTCACTCTCTGAGTTAACGCTTGCAAACGCACCTAAAACTAAAGATGTAGGAACGTATTTTTATCATCAACATAGAAATTTAAATATGCGTTAGTATTTACATTATTATATTAGTATGACATAAAATAACGAGAAAAGCTTATGGAACTTATAATAAGCGATATGGTAAAACATATCTAGTATACGTAGGCATCTTCAAAATTTCTTAAGGTCTTATGCACCTATTAAAATTAGGCGTAGCACCATGTTAGTCATATACTGTTAAACATATCTTGACAGGAAATTGTAGCATATAAAAGAGATAAGAGATTCAATAACAGTATGTAAAAAAAAATAATTAAATTAAATTGAAATTGAAATCCTCTAGCCGAATGCCAATGATCCTGTATTGTTCCTCTACCCTGGATATGGCGCTATGAGCCTCTAAAAATTAAAAAATATCCCATAAAGTTATTCACACTGTGGCTTAAGTACCTTAAGTGGCTTAAGGACAACTTCATTGTTAGACAAAGGCATGGCGTTAATTCTTGCTTGTCTGCAGGGTTGAAATTCTTCAACTTCATATCATTTGAGCTGGGTTTAAAAAGAGACTGACTAATCATAGGCATGGCACCATTTAGACCTTAACCCCATAACTGTCGAGTTATTCTGATGATCTGTCTAATAGAAATACATAAATTGTCAATTTTTTTTATTGCAAAAATCAAATGTTTGCCGCGCAATCAAAAAATAATCCTTTGAAACCATCAGTAAAGTGCTGCCAACTATTGAACTGAAGCCGAAATAAACTTCTCACGATATATATTCAGGTATAACAATACGAAGCACTCAAAAAAAATTACCCCGAGTAACACTCGTGCGTGACATTTTGGAACACCAGTGCTATGCCCGAGATTTTTTCGGGTATGACAGTTAAAAGGCTAAAAAGTAACTAGATGTGGCGATGGTTGGTCGGTATTGATTGGCTGTGGTTTGATACATGGAGGAAGGAAAGAGATATATGTTCTTGGTTTGACCGTATCCTAAGAGCTTTGCTAAGGAGAATTATCTTGTTGATGTCTCAAGATTATGATGAAGTAACATTTAAGATATTGTGTGAATTCATCGTGAGACATATCCTGAGATTCATCATTATTTCGCACTTGTTATGCATTAGAAAGAATAATTAAGAAATACCATGACAGGAATTGAATAAACTTACGTGATAATAAGCGGCAATTTTTTAATTTAATGTAAGTTAAATAATTTATTAGAAATATTGTAATTGGAAAAATTTAATAACAGCCTAATAGTTAAAGTACAATGAAATTTAGGTATGATTTAATTAATAATTTTAATAGTTAATTGTCATTAATATTAATTTGATTAATAAATCCGTGATGTATTTAATGTACTGGCATTAATATACTGTAATTATTTCAATTATAAGTATTATTAATTAATAATAATTTTAATAAACTTATAATTTATTTCATTAATCGCTTTTAGTTGAAATAAAAATATGTAATTAATATACTGTAAGTATTTTAATTATGATTATATCATTATTCGCTTTTAGTTTAAATAAAAATATATTGCTTATTAGATACTAGAAAACCTGGCGGTCATACGAAATGACCTCTGTTCTAGATATTATAAATTGTAATTAAAAGGATTTGTGCAAAGATGTCTGCTAATTCAAACTGAATTAGGGCAGGAGGCAAGGACGCCCCTTTGCTTACTGCACCACGGGGTTTCCCCCTTCTACTTGATTAATTGCTTATCGTAGAGTGCAATGAAGGAAACCACTGGCGGTACATTTCTTAAGAGCCACTGATAGCTCAATAAATAAAGGTGATTTAAATAATAAAATGTTAATTCACATGTCAAAGATCTCTTTGTAGACATCATTTCTTGCGTAGAGCTTTCCATCATTTTTAATAAGCCGCATATAATAAAGAATTTAATATTAAATGCACGCGCTCTTTAATTTTTACTTTCTGACATAGCTTTCTCTTCAAAAATCGTCTGCGTTGCGTGGGAAAATAAAGCAATTTTAATTACAATTCTAAATAAATAGCTAAATAAATACGAAATCCGTAACAGTAATGTTCTTCAATTGATGGTTTAAGTTGTAAAAATAAAAGAGCGTGTGCATTTTTAATATTAAATAAATAAATATTTCATAATTACTGTTATGCAAGCAACCAATAAACTAACGGCAACAAACAGAGACTTGAGCCGCATATAATAAAGATATAATTAAACAACGTCACTGTTTAACTTTTCTTCAGTAGTGATTTACTGTCAAATTTACTTTTATGAAAGTAAAAGTATTCTATTTTCTTAACTGTCTAATTTTTACTGAAATAAGTATTTTAAACATTAAAGTAAACTTTTTCCCTTGCGTTTCGATAATAACGCGATTTGTATGCAAGAAAAAACAACAAAACTCTCCGATTTTTTTCAAATATTCTGTTGTACTTCGGCACCAGTTCGTACGAATATTTGGAGATCCATTGTTTTGTATAAAAAGCTCTGTTAAAATTTCTAAATTCGTCTAAAGTTATTTGAAGTCTACTTTTGATGCATAGTTTTCTAAGTTCATGAGTAAGATTCAGGATCCTCCCCTCAACAAAAAATATAAAAAAATAAAAACGAATTAAAATTACGGAAGGAAAATAATACGAAAAAACTCAATTAAATAATACGCTAAAGAATTAATCGTATATGATAACAGAAGAATAATCGAATTTTTTTTATAAAATATTTTTATTAATAAAACTCTGATTCTCTTCTAGCATCTCACTTTGCTATGCGAGACTTAGAATTAGACAGTTCATTAAATGTTACATTTAGTGTTAACGCCTTGATGTTGTTATTTTTTTACAATTTCAATATCATTATCCGTTAACTAGTTATCGCTTTATATCAATGCCTATTGCTTAAACTTACCGAATAGCTGATTTTTTACAATATTGAAAGAAAAAAAAAGAAATAAAAAAAAAGTTAATGTTAGGTAGAAAGTAAAAAATAAAATTTCGGGGCCTTAAATATTTTTCTTCCAGTAGGTTATTAGTACTTATGAAGCAGTTTGACGTCCAGACATATCATTATTTTGGTCATCATCTTGAGATTAAAGCTCTGTGTGTCTTTTGGTGAATTGATAAAAAATGACTGTATTGATGTGATGTGTAATTTTATTGGAATAAAGTTTGAAATGTGTTTAGTTATGAGAATTGTTACACTTTTGCAACATTTATCTTTGTATGTGCAGTTAATTTGTGTTTAGATGCAGATATTTGTTTCATTTCTTCAGTGCAGAATAGTAGTGATACTTTCGAAAATAAAAAGAAAATTTTCTTCTATTTTGCAAAGCCAAAACACTTGTGTTTTTAGATGGAAATTTTTACTGTTAAAAAAATTGTTTCCATCGTATTGTGAAGTATTCTCTTTTTGAAGAAAATAAAAGTCTGTATCAATAGTGTCGTTGATATACTTATGTCAGTAATGATTATATAACTGAAAACTCTTTTTTTTTTCTTTTACCAGTATCTTAATGCATTAATATTACAGCATTTCCAGGACTACAGCCGCAACTTGGTTTCCTCTATTGGCAACCAAAATCTGTTAAATTTCCTTATTAATCACAATTTCAAAAATCCTCCTCCTATTTCATTTTCACATTTTAGTAATAAAAGTTTTTTCGCTTATATGTATTATGACATATAAATACAAGTGCTTATTATTAGTGAAATTTGGAATTTGTTTTATTATCGATTTCATGTTTTGTAAAACTTTGATGAATTTTTGATTAACAAACTCGAGATTTCAAAGCGAGCAATGACAACGTTGTACAGAAAAAAAAAATTTTTTTTATCTCCAGCGCGCGAGACTGTGTATCGTAAATTCCAAATATATGCTCATTTTAAAATTCTTTTGCGATATTGCTCTTGAACTGAATTTTATGGTTTGAGTACGTAGAATATGATATTTAATAAATGAAGGTAACACACAAAATGTTAAAAAAAGCCCCTTTAAACGTAATTTAAAAT
>KK114790.1:152739-167244 GCA_000611955.2 Stegodyphus mimosarum
TTTTTTTTTTTTTTTTTTTTTTTTTTTTTTTGCGTGGTGTACATTTCAAAGCCTTTTTATAAATTTGATTAAAACAACAGAACGCTAAAAACCTGAAAAGTAATTCAAATGTTTGCACATATTGGTGTCAGAATTACAGCTTATGAGTTTTATTGCCAAACGTAACTAATTTTTAATAATTTTGCAAATTTGAGTAATAGCACTGCTTAAGTAGATGTCTTTTGAATGCAATATCCTCGTTCTTTAAGTTCTGGTGATGAGCTTTTCAAGAAGCTTCTGCTGATGTAATTGTCCGCGTATTCCCTTTCACTATAAACGTAGGAATATAATGTTAAAACAGTTCTTGCTAGCAAGTATATAGGAAAACAGTCGTGTATTGGATCAGGAGCTTTTAATTTAGATAAAAATTATAAGCCGTTTGGTTTTGAACAGCACTGTGCCGCTCATCCGTAGCAGTGTGGTTAAGTATAAACTTCAAGTGGACCATGGAACATAAACACTGTCATCTTTTTGGTTCAATGTAGCAGCTTCCGTTAGCTGCCATGCTGAAGTAGAGAACAATGGTCGGAAAGCCTTTTTATGTCGCTATATAGCGGAAAAGTTGCCTATAGCCTAGCTGTGAAAAATGAAAAATAAAAAAAAATTTCATATAAATTATGTATCTTCCTTTCTCACAACGCACTCATTGCTTTGACAAATAGCGAAATTTTGCTGCTTTTTGTCAATTTTTTACAGTTATAAAACTTGCTACTATTGAAATGCAATTGTTCCTAACGTGAATTTTACGGCATGAGGGGGCCCAAAAAATTAAAAAGTATTATCTCAAATTATTTATATTTTGCGCCAAAAACTCAAAGAATACAATTTTTTGTAAAAGTAGCAATACCAAAGACCAAGAATTGATTATTTCGGGGTGCTTATGGTTTATTACCCTCTACTTCTACATCATAAAATAAAAATAGTGACTGAAAACTGAAAACCTTCGAAATCGATCACGATGGAAGAAGACATGTTAGCCATTCGACGTCTCAAACTGAAATGAACCATCGGGGCTGGTAGACATAGTGTTTATCCCCAGGAAAGATGCCTGTGCGAAGGCGAAGCGTTTCACTTGTTTCAGGTCGTAAATCAATCAACAAGTAGCTAAATGGAGTTGAAGTAGCATCCTGAAAAATTTCTTGAAAGGCCTTTACTTTTCCGGGGAACATTTGCCTAGCTAAATGCATAACTTGACTTTTATCTCTAGGATTTTTGTATAAGACAAGATAGTGGGAATTTAAATGAATATTTCGCATCTCCTTGCCTTGGTGAAAAAGATTTTTCGTTATGAAAACGAAAGAAAGGTTTCGATGATGACTTCCTTTTGTAAAAAGTTTGCTTAAGCGAGTATCATTTGCTAATTCAGGCATTAAATCGTCTATGATAATTAAAGCATTTTGGAGCGTCTGCAGGTTAGATGGTAATCCTTCTTCAAAATTTACATTTTTCATGGAATTAAAAAGAAGTTAATAACTTCAGTAGCAATAAATAACATTGGTCGGCATGGGATGGAACATTTTATGATCGATCAATTTCTTCACAAAAACCGTTTTACCTGAACCGGTAGGTCCGCTCAGAAGACAAGTAGAAGGATGTACGAACTTGGGTAGTTCCATCTTCTGAAATGACAGCATGTTAAGAAAACACTTACTTTTATACGTTACCGAAAATCCTTTTGCATAAGACATTTATTCATTTTATTTAAATAAGTGTAGAAACAAGAATTACAAGACACATTTTTACAAATTAAAACAACTTTATTTTTTAAAAATCATGTTTATACCATGTCTTTTTTTGACAAACTGAAATATTTGGAAGTCGTGATTCTTTCCAGCTAAGGGTGATACAATGAGTTCCATAGAGAGTCGACATCGTTTAATAATAAAATATATACAATAATGTCCACATACATTAGAAGTTAAACTCTGAAGCGAAATCTTGTTCCAACAAACATGACGATATTTCTTGACAAAGGATGTGATATCTTTTCCATATACTTCAGGTGGGAGTCCATAAGAGTCAAAAAATTCCAAAGGTCTGTTTGTCTGCAATGTAGACAGCTAGCCAATGAGTTCCTTTTTCATCATGTTTATCAGTATTGAGCACCAGTGCACAGGGAAAACTTTGAATCACAGGTATTTTGTCACAAGGAAAAAACACCCGCATGATATCTCAAAGAAGCAAGATCTCGAGATAAGATTTGATGAATCTGTGATGAATTCATTAGTTTCCAAAATCGTACAGAATATTTCGAGCTTTATTGATTTCTATCAAATTTTCAAATTCAGCGTACACTAATAACGAAACAGTTTGTTGTAAGGGAGTCCCAAATTTTATTTCTAATCTTAAGTTGCTGTGTCGAACCAGATTTAAATGAGAGCCATCACAAAGGTCAGGTGACAGATCGAAGCGAAATAAGGAATATTATTTCTAATCTTAAGTTGCTGTATCGAACCAGATTTAAATGAGAGCCATCACAAAGGTCAGGTGACAGATCGAAGCGAAATAAGGAATACCCTTTTGAAAATTCTGATCTTGACAGGTAAAGTCCTCTGTCGTCTGCATTCATAAATAAATTCTGGTAAGCTCGTATGAAATGATTTTTGTCAAAATTAGCCTGAAGAGGATTATGAGGTACCGGTTGGCCGTCCACATAAACGCCAATAAAGTTCATATTATAATGCTTGAATTCAAAAGGAGGCTTTTTATAGTTTCCGTTAAAGGCATCATTATCGACACATGCCACCATAATACGATTAGGCATTTGACCTATGAAAATATTGTCTTGAATAAAACTCATATTTCCCGTTGGAATGGAATAGGCTTTGCAGAGCACTCTATTAATGGGATATTTGGCTGTCGATTTTTCTAAGCTTTTGGCATGTCCTAGCACAACACCCGAACTGACTCTCACTTTGCGTACAAAATATGAAGCTTGTTCGAGTAAAACTTTAAATTCACCTTCACCCAATAAACAAAATTCTGGTTTGCTGCGTATGAGTTTAATTTTCATATCCACCATATTCAGCAAAAGTCTTTCCTGATGAAACATATCCAAGTGCAATCGGCCAATCATATCGACCGAGGCACTCAGTTTAAACAATTCTGCTCGTTGGTTGAATCCTTCATTCGGGTGAGTGTCTTGAGTATCAAAAACATTCATATGTCCTGCTGTATCTTTGAAAAACAATTCTGATGACATTTGAGACGTTTTCGTATCAAATTCATGATTCAGTAATTTTTCTATCATGGCTCTGTAAGGATACGTGTTATTACTGGTGGAAACGAGTCTTTCATTTAAGCTAATATCCACTTGAGAAAACATAGAATGTAAAAAGAGATTGACAGGTCCCACTTTACTTTCAGCCGTGATTGGCTTGTCATCATTTTTTAAAATTTTCACTTTGACGTAGAGTTGTGTCTATGATAAGTCTAGGTAGTCGTCTCCGCTTCCAGAAACATTGAACTCGACCAAAAATATCACGTCGTTGCACCTTCCTGGCTTTAGACAAAATGAAGTGTTTGGGGGTTTTGCGCTTCCTTTTAAACCTTCCGTGATCAATCATCTCATCTGCTTTCTGAACTGCTTTCCTCGCTAATTTTTTGCCAACTTCTTTAGATCTGGTTTTGAGGGAGACTTTAAAATTCTCGCCAGATAAAACGTCGTTTGCAATTTGTGTTCCAGTACGTAAAGCTTCTTTTCCAACTGTTTGGGCTCCCTTCATTAAAAAAGGCATAGCACTGCGAAACAGCTTTGCAAAAAATCCGCCAATACCATAACCTTTCTGTAAAATGGTTCCTTGATAGTAAGGTAATCCACTTCCAGTTTGAGCTAAATAATAATCTTCAAACTTTTTCGTGCAACACGAATAAGGCACCTGCATGTTTGATGCTTCTAAATTCGCATACACAATCCAAATGACATCAATTTGCAGATGAAGGCTTCTTTTATAGAATTTGTCTCAGACGAAAATGCAACACAAGAAATACTTTGTCTCTTTCGAATGGTACTGAATCTCCAGAATGAAGTCTTATGTCAATATGTATAGTCTGAAAATGCTGACGGATCACTGGCAAGTAAAAGGGCCGGAGATAATGAGCGTTTATGATGCCTCCGTCATTTCCTTCTACGGTGACAATTTTTAACAACGGAGCTTGTACATCCCCACAATTTGAGGCTCGCAATACACATACATGACAGGAAAAGATACTTTGGGATCGGCTACAAAAGGACTTTGCTCCAATCCTTGGTAAATACCCGGCTTGAACCTTAGAAGTTCCGCTAATCCTTCGTGAAGAATGACTTTGCAGTTTTCGTCTGTCTTAATGGTCACATTTTTCGTGACAGGATGATAACTGAATTCAATCTTGTTTTTATAGGAAGGTATTTTCATAGCTTTTAATAAATCTGGTATCGTTTCATAACATCCTGGAGGCACTCTTCGACCTTCCAATTTTCCATCACCCAAATCAAATCCAAATAAATTGTTGTCTTTTCGGACGTTATACCATGTGTGAGGGTAGATAAAGTCCACAAGAGATAACTCCCACTGACTATTTAAATGACTATTGATCAATCGGAGTAGGAAGCTGAGTGGTAAATTGTGATATTTTGTTGTCTGGAAAAAAGCGCATGGAGCTGTCGCTGATCAGTGTCATAAAGAAAGACATGATTCGTTCAAATGACAGATAAGCAGAATGTACGGGCCTTTTATATCCTTCTCACATCCTCCACCCAAGCATTGAAGCTTTCAGGGTACCCCTGAAATTTCACACAATATTCCACTTTCCCACGGCGTTTCCTCTTTTTTAAAACTTTTTCAACGGGATAATAACCAGAGTCCGAAACCTTTTGAAGTTCTTGTTTATAAAAAGTTCCTAGTATAACGTCTCCTGCTAGATCTTTCAGTTTATAGACAACAGGAATCCGTCGAATAATTTTATAGATTGTAAAAATTTCTCGTGTCCAATTTTGTTCGTATCCTTTCTCAAAGACCATTTTTTCTCGGCTGATGCGTACCGTATCTCCAATCTTTAAATCTGAAGAAACAGGCACTTGTGCTGGTTGCTGACCATACAGCGTTTTCCAAATTTTTTCTTGATTTTGTAATGTAACGGATACAGGTTCTGTCTTAATACTACGATGCCATGTATGGTTATAACTGGATATCAATTTATCAATCACATCAATATACCTTCGTGTATTCATTTCGGTAAAGTATTTCCACATTTTTGTTTTTAGAGTTCGATTAAATCGTTCTACGACAGAAGCTTTGGTGGCATTATGTGTCGTGAAAAAGTGAACGTTTCTCTTTTTCAAAAAATTTTGAACTTGTTTATTGGTAAACTATTTCCCTGCATCTGTTTGTAATGATTCGGGTGTACGTTCCGAAAATATTTTTTCGAAAGCAGATTGGATGGACGTAGATGTTTTATCTTTGAGAGGGATAGCCCAAGCGTATTTAGAAAGGATATCTATACAGGTCAGCAAATATTTGTATCCGTCATTAAAAGAGGCCAGGGATTGCATATCCACTAAATCAGATTGATATTGCTGGTTTAAGCCTCCTACGATGACTCTGTTCCTGGGAAACGTGTGCCTCAAAGGCTTGTGCAAAGTATAAGAATCCTTGGTTTGCAACTATTTCTGGGTGTTTTTTGTTTTTACGCGACCTTTTAAAGCATGATGCAAAGCAGCAATACCCCCGAAACTTGAGGGGACCTGAGGATCCCGATAGGTCTGAGCCAGAGCTGCGTTCATTGCAACAGTTGTTATGATCTAAACGTACACTGATATTCATTTATATACGTTTAACTAGAACAGAAAATATACCCTAGTTTCACCGATATTAAGATTCTAGAAATAGGTCTAAAAATAAGACAAAAAAATGAATGCTACTTAACACCCCCAAGATTGAACAAGTAATGATATATATGTTTAAGAACAACCATATTTATACTCCTTAAAATCAATAGATTCGTATTAAAAATTTATGTGAGTGATAATTCTTTTAAATGATGTCTGAATCAAAGAATGAGATCATTGTAAAATAAAATAACATTTTATTGAATATCCTAATTATTTTACAAATATTCATAGTATTCAATACCTAAGACACCATTCGTTGTACAAAATGTGTTTCTTACTTCGTCGAGTACATGGTTTAAGCACACAGATTTTCAAAAGTCCTTGGTAATGTAGTGAGCAGGTTTCAGTAACATTAAATTGGATTCTTCATCCCAAATATTTCCGTAAAACTGCCTGGCGATGTCAACAGCATTGAATCTCAGAGCAATAGCATTCACAGTTTCTGTTTTATGCACGAGTTTTTCACAGTCTATGCGCTTGGGATATTTTAGTTCTTCTTGTTGGTTAAGAAGCTCTTCAAGTGACGTCTTTAGAATAGTTTGGAGACGTGCTCTTCCCATAGAAATGTCGAAGGAATTGGGGCAGATTTTCCTCCTTAACAGGTTCGTCGGATATGCTTTCGTAGGCTTCACAAAAGTTCATGTTTTGATAAACAAGGTTGGTGACAATGTTGCTGATACGGCTAAAGTTGGTCATCAGCTCTTCCCACTGCGTAGTTGCAATGCTGAGGCTACTTTTTTCATCTCCTTGAGCAGAAAGTTGTTTCAGAGTGAAGTGGGAATCTTTATACGTGACCACAAAGTTCTTGGGCAATTCCAGATTGAGTGTCAGCAGGTCTGGTTCCTCCACTGCCATGTTGGTTGCGAGAACATTCAAACACCATGGCTCAAAGTTTATTCCTCGTCTTGTCGGATAGTAAGCTTTACCATATTTGGCATACTCTCGGATGTGCACAGTCACTTTTCCCTTGTAAATGCTGGGTCCCACAAAGACATTGTTTCCTATGTGAGTGAGCTCCTCTGGTATAGCCTCTCCAATGAAGAGTCCTTTGCGCTGAAAGAAAAAATAAATCAGTTAGTATAGAATACATAAAAAATGGGGTCACATACAATATCAACTTTAATATATGAACGTTTCGCAAATGCATACTTTTTTCTCGAAATGGGTTGTTTCTTCTTCTGCTTTTCTTTTCGCACAAGGGATATTCCTTGGAACATCTTGGGTGCGGTCTTCATGGCTCAACACTTTATCGTTCAAAGGCATAGGTTCTTTCTCAAATAGGTTTTCCATCTGAAAAAAGTAAAGGCAGGTTAAGCACACGTTCCAACTATTTAAAAAGATTAAAAATCTAAAAAACAGTATATTTTCAAAAAGTTACTTACTTCTTTGTGTTTTCGTAGCTGATTTATTCAAAACAGTGAAGAATGATAGACGATGATCGAAGCAAAAGCAGGTACACTCAGGGCGACAGGCAGGAAAGAAATGCGCAACGTTTCTCGGGCTAGCCTTATATCGGGCAGGAACTCTTTATTTCATCTGAACGGTGATTGGTTAAGAGGTGGTGAGGTCATATTTCGAAGAATCTGATTGGTCGACAGAAAAGTATCCATACACCTGAGCGGAGGTATACAAAGGTGTGATACGGCAGACGCCATTTTGTAAGATAACATGCCCCAACAAGAAATGGATGATGTCATTCCAAACACGCGGTTCAAAAGCTCGTTGCCACAAACATAAAAAAATAGTATCGTTTCCAGAAAAAATAAAAACTTTGAAAAAATCGTTGCCACAGAATAAAAAGAAACTTTAATGATGTCATTCCATCACGTGATACAAGATGGCGCTGGTGTCGTCACTTCCGGGGAAATCCAAGATAGCGGAGGCCACTCCCCCTTTTCTGTGACGTCACTTCCGCCGCCCGATTACCCCCGCTTACTACTTATGCAGCCAGGAGAACCAGCAGACGGACAATTAACAAATACGCAGCCAGCAGATGGACAATTAACAAACATAAAGCCATCAGATGGACAGCCAGCAGACGGACAATTAACAAATACGCAGCCAGCAGAACCAGTAGACGGACAATTAACAAATACGCTGCCAGCAGAACCAGCAGACGGACAATTAACATATACACAGCCAGCAGATGGACAATTAACAAACATGCAGCCAGATGGACAATTAAAAAACATGCAGCCAGCAAACATACAGCCAGCAGATGGACAATTAACAAACATGCAGCCAGCAAACATACAGCCAGCAGATGGACAATTAACAAACATGCAGCCAGCAGAGATGCAACTAGACTTGTTTATGGATGACTGGTTTATGTAGCCACCAACAGATATGCGGCCACCAGAATCAACAATGTCAGTAGATATGCGGCCACCAGAATCAACAATGTCAGTACGGCCACCAGAATCAACAATGTCAGTAGATATGCGGCCACCAGAATCAACAGCATATATGTGGCCACCACCAGCATTTATGTGGCCAGCATATATACAGCCATCACCAAATATGTGGCCAGCATATATACAGCCATCAACAAATATGTGGCCAGCATATATGCAGCGGACATTTTAGTAAATATGTTAGAGCAATATGATGTATCTTTGGACTATTCTACAGTTCCACAAACAGAAAAAGATTTGTATAATGAATTTTTAAATTTGGCATCTTCTTTTGTATAAAATATTTCTCTGTGTATTTAATAAATTTTTTTTTTAATTTTACATCTTTTGTGTAATTATTTTTTTCATGTAGATATTTTTTAGGACCTTGTGTAAATATTTTCCATGACAAAATTTTTATCCCTCTTTGTGTAAATATTTTTTCATATAGTCTCAAAATCCTCTCTTTGTGTAAATATTTTTCCATGACAAAAATTTAACTTCCCCTCTTTGTGTATAAACATTTTCTTTCATATAGTCTCAAAAAATTCCCCCTCTTTGTGTATAAACATTTTCTTTCATATAGTCTCAAAAAATTCCCCCTCTTTGTGTAAACATTTTCTTTCAACTCTCTTTGTGTAAACATTTTCTTTCATGTCACCTCTTTGTGTTGTTTTTCATGTTAAATAAAAATTTATTCTTTTAAAGGGAAAGAATTAATTATTATACCAGGTAGTGTCAAATGGAGTTTGCGATTTTTGTGTTTTCAAGATGGATGCCGCTATTCGAACACTTTTTTGACAGACTGTACATTCCAGCTGCCTCTTGATTTTGTGTTCATGGATTGAGAGGATCTGCGACTTAGTAGCATTGATGCGTATTCTTTATTGCTTTCACCAGTGTTCATTATCAGTTGTCTTAGATCGTAATTTGCGAACTGCATGCTTTGGATTCACAGATTTAGCAGTTGTGGTGGTGTCATCTGCGTAGTGTGCGAGGAAAGTATTTGTGTCAGGTTCAGGTTAAGAAAAGTCGTGCGCGTAGAAGAGGCAGAAAACTGTTCCCAGAATCGAGCAGTGTGGAATTCCTACTCTGATTGGTCGTGAGGAGGAGTACTCTTTTCCTTGCCTGACGATGAAACTTCTTTCACTTAGAAATGAGTATATTAATTTTTACTTTTTTTTTTTTCTTTTATCAAATTTAAGTTCTATCAGCTTGTAAAAGATGGCATTGTGCTACAGACGTTTAAAAGACTTCTGTCCTGACCTCTCTTCCAGTCTCTAATACAGTTTCTTGTATATTAAATTTTAAATCAGTTCGCGATTCCTTATTTGTTGGTAATTGTTTATTTTTAAATCCTTCGCTTAATTTTATTCTAATGATTTATTCTTAATGCTATTAGAAAATCTATTCTTATTGTTCTTTTAACAGCCACCAGATGGCTCTGTAATGCCATTTCAAGCTCTATGGCAAATTTGTTAAGGCTAGTGACAGTAATGTGTGTTTTCGCGTTAAAAGGGAGTTGGTGAATGTTTAAATACTTGCCCGTTGGCACTTCATTGACCGTTTGTTTTGAACTTTAAAAGTAGCATTTTATGAAGTTATTTGATTTTACAAATATTTCATTTCTAACTCGTAAGCAGCTTATATGTGTTTGGGAAACATTTTTTTGATCTAGGCTTAGTATTGTGAACCGTGTAAAAATGATCTTGTTTGAGTTCTTTTTGTTAAGGTAATTATATTTTCTATATATATTCTCTTCAGTGTAGATTTTTTAGATTCACTAAACGAAATTGTGTTTTATTACGTTTAGTTACTTTTAAAGACATTGTTACTCTTTTAGTAATTACTTTTTAGTGTTTTTCTCGAGTAGTTATTGCGGACTATTTTCTGTTAAAGATTGTCTGATAAATTATTGTAGTTTTATTAAACAGTTTAAAAAATGAAATTTTTCGGCAATTCCAACGCGTCTTATGTCTATTATTCTGAATTTATGTGATAATTAGTGTGATGTGCTAATAGTATAGTGCAGCCGCTGTTGATCGGTCAGTTATACTGCTTGTTCCTTAGTGGAGTTAGCAGATCTGTTTTACCGACTACCGCTGCCTATTTTGCTAAACATGCAGCGATGATTATTTCATTTATGGCATTACAATTGGCATATCGTAGTTGCTTCCTAAGTGATTGTTTCCATCTGTAGTGTCATTGCAGTTTCGATAAAATATCTGAAATAATTTTCTAAAATAAATTACTGTTATAAAAATGTATACTAACTTGAATTTTAATAAATTTTACTTCGTGTAAATTTCGAGGGGAAAAGCTGTCAAGACATTTGAAGAAATAGTGACTGTGTTTCTCTTCTGAAAACCGTACCATTTTTCTCTTTGAATATATTGAGTCCAAATATAAAATTGGTGAAAAAAAAATCAGTCTCATATTGATATAGATTGTATGAAAAACTCTGTGAGGGGTAATTTGCTTTAAGAACAAAAAATTCCAGTGGAAGTTATCTCTTATTGGGAAAAAAAGATGTATGCCAATCATCTCGAGATCGATTTGGTTTTATATAAAATTTAGACTAATATAAGTTTTCTTTGAACTAATTTTTTAATTGACGTTATCATATGTGTCTTCTGTATCATAGTTTACATGTCTAAAATTAATTACACAGGAAGCTTTAATTTTACCAATTAAAGCATATTTATATATTTACTAATATTATCCATAAATCTTTGTCTTCACTCGTAATTGCAGTATTTTCAGTAAGAAAAAAATTTACTATTGACCTCAAATGTATAGGTTCAAAATCCTAATACTTATATTTTGTGATTTTTCAGTAAATATATTATGAAGTATTTTAGAGATTAACAGCAAGTTTAAGAAATTAGTAAATAAAAAATATAATCTAAAAATATGAAAACCTAAGCATGTCATATAGTTTGTCATTAAGCACCATAAGTTAAACACTGATCTCTTATAAGAACTTAAAATTTTACCTGTTACCCAGGTATAAGCACATTAGCACTTGTAGACTTTATATTGTGCCTTTGCTTCTGCTTATAAACATATGAAAATAAATCAAAACTTTCCATTTGTTTACATTATTTATATATATAAGTAGTATACTATGTTATTGTAATGCTAATGTAATCATTTGTTGAGGTATGTCAGCTAAAATTAAAGGAGATTTGTGTTGATATTTTCTGATTATTCATGCCCCCCCCACACTAGAAAGCCACAAAAGAGTATCTATGAGGCAGTGTATAGTGTCAGCTATAAGTATTTATATGGTAGCCAGCTATACTCCATATAAGTATTTATATGGCAGCCAGCTCAGAGGATTTTCTACTTTGGACATTTTTGCCTCTGTGACTGCAGATTATGATCCCTCTTATGGGAATTTCAGTGTTTTAGCATAGCGGTAGACTATGTGCAGTTTTTGGCACCTTTAGTGAAATCTTGTTCACTTCAGCAATTTAACATTCCCCGTGCATAGAGCGTAAAAATGTGGCTCACTTAAAAAAATCACGCACCTTCTTTTTCCCCCTTCTCATTTTGGAATTTTGGTACCGAGATTGTATGTGATGCTAAATTTGTGCAATTTTCTGGTTTATTCTTAGCAAAAGCCAAGAATGATGTGTGTCTTCTATGAAAAAGAATAATGTAAAAAAAAAAAAAAAAAAAGAAAAGGCAGCACTAGATCCATTATTCAGATAGACGCAAAGATACACAAACAAGTATTTCATCCTTCAGTCACTAATGAGTTCACGACTTTTTGGTGGGTGTGCAGATAATTAGAAAGCGTACTTTTCTCTTATCGGGACAGAAACGTATGTATGTAACACACGTTCATACAGATGTATAGATGTATTTCTGAATTCTGTCTCGATAACAATAAAGTACTTCAGAAAGAAACAAATATTATACATTTTTTTACATTGCTAACACAACTAATTTACATTCACTAAGGAATATAAAGTAAGTCTCAAAATTTAATAGTTATATACTTAATGACATCAAACACATTAGATTGGTTTGGTGTATTTGATTATGGCAAAGCACTTGAGGGCTGTCTGCCTATTGAGAAGGATGCCTTTGTGGAGGACTTTCTATGGGAAACTGGTTCATCATACATGTTACATATGGGGAAACCCATGAAAACATCCATACAGTAAGGTGACCACATTTTCATTAAGACAAAGCGAGATAAATAGGATGAAATGAGAATTATAGTTTAGTTATAGAAGCATTTATCACACCGTACGATATAGTCTATTTTGTTTTTTTTAATAAAGGGAAATTCTCTGCTTAGCTTGTCAATAAATTTGCATTCTGTTTTTTTTTCACTCATCTTTTATTTTATTATTTATCTTTTATCTATTATTTTTAATTATTTATAAATAAATAATTTACTACAAAGGCTAAAAAGAGTACTAAATTTTACATTATTGACCGTTACGCTGTGGCAACTACTGCCCTTCCTTCATCAATCAAATAATGAGTCGAAAGGGAAATTAAGAACAACAAACCGCACTGTTTAACGGCCGTCCTCATTTATCTGCATTAAGACGAAACCAACACGGATTTGATTTATTTTGATACAGATAGAGATAAAGAAAAAAGGTGTCGCAGAAGTATGAACTCTTCGCAAACGTGACCTTCGACAACTATTCCGCAAAATGTTATTAAGGTTGAATTTGCTTCAATAGTTATTTCGTGCATGTGTAACTGCTTCCTTCTACAATGTGATGGAGCCACTTCTGCTTTCCTTCTTAACAATACATAGTCTTTGACGAGACATAACGACAATGATTTAACAACACCGAGTAAATCTAACTCGCTACATCGCCTAATTTAGTTTACTCTGCATGCATTTTATGTGTTTTTTATTTATGTATTTGGTGAAAATGCGCTTTAGCCCACTGCTTGGCGATGTTTTGAAAATCGCCAATTCGGCGCGTTTCTGCGAAACGTCTTTGCAATTAATTGCAACCTTCCCGACACGCTCCGCGAAAACCTATTGTAAACAAAACATAGAATTCTAAACCATACATTAGTATGGAAATTGTTGCCACAAAAATATAATAAAATAATATGCAAAACGAACATTACGATCATTAAAATATTTGTCAGTTACCTTTAAATTAATTATTTACATTTTATGTTGTAATACTTACACATTTTATGCCGTTACATAACCTTCCCGACACGCTCCGCGAAAACGTAACCAAAATGGCATCGAAGAAAGAAGGAATTTTTTTAAAAGGGCATTAAAATTACAAACGATACCATGTACACACCGTTCCGTTTTAACTTGAAAAAAAAATCTGCGAATTGCACAATGTAGGCAACGTACACAAATGAACAAAATAAGCTAAAATAACAAAAATAAATTACAAGAAAATGCCATGTGCGTTCCTTTTAAACTTAAAAAAAACTTCAGCGAATTGCACAATGTAGGCAACGTACACAAATCAACAAAATAAGCTAAAATAACGAAAATAAATTACAAGAAAATGCCATGTGCACAACATTCTGTTTTAACTTAAAAAAAAAACATCAACGAATTGCACAATGTAGGCAACGTTTCCGTAGCTTCAAAGTACCCAGTCAGCCATGTTGGCGCGTTTATTGCTCATTCAAAAACAATCGCCGCCAAGCAGTGGGCTAAAGTGCATTCCAACCTAATAGGTAGGTAATATATTTTTACAGTACATTTAAAATAAGAAATGCAGATATTTTCTAAAAAGCCGAACGTTTTTAAAAATTGGTGGGATGCGGGATTTGAATCACTGACTGAACTACAAGTGTTCAGCGACTTTTATCACTTGGCTGCTGGTGGGCACAAACACATTAGAAACTTATTATTACAAATTAATATTAAATTTATTTCAAATCTTAGCTAATAAGACTTTATTTTTTAAGAGATATTGGAAATTTTTCTTCATATTTAAGGAAGTTTGTAGTTATATTAAAAATATATTATTATTAAAGAAAAGGAATCCAATTTCTTTTTGTATGAAAAATCACGAGTATATGTTCTTAGATAAAAGTAATGTTGCATTAATATTTTAAAATTATATGCCGTAATTTCATGCCTTATTGTTAATCTTAAACTTCATATTATTATTTATGTAAATAAAAATGAAATTATAACTTCTTTAATGCTAGTAATGTTTTAATTTTTTTACTTATTATATTATT
>KK114790.1:172298-187187 GCA_000611955.2 Stegodyphus mimosarum
AAAAGAAAGGAAAAAAAATGAAATCGCTCATCTCTGGAAGACGTGGTTTTAATTTTAAAAGCTTTGTTTTCCTTTAAATGTGTTAATATTATCGAATATTGCACTTTTTTTTAAATGTTTCAAATTGTTATACTGATAAATAATGAAACTGCTGTAATACGGGAAATAAAGATGATTATATCTTGAAGATTGTCAACACGCGTTTATTAAGAGGTGTATTCAATAAGCTGACAACATTTTTTGGCTTCTTTAAATACTGTAAATATATCTAAGATGTCTATTTATGTTTCTTGTCGTATTTCAAAATATTTTAGCATATCTGCTGAAACCTTTTCCGGTTGCTTAGTTAAGTGAGATAAAGTATAGCTGTATCTTTAAAAGTTATGAACGTTGCAGAAATTGGAGTGATGCTGTTGATAAAGCGTAAGCTACGCTGTGATGAGTAATTTAATAGAACGGAAATATAAACGAGAATTTCTTTTTTGTTCGTTCAACTCCTCGGCGAAAAGAGTGCGGAAATTGTTTAAGCATGAGTCAGATACGTGGAGATTCTATGAAGAGACGCTTTTGAAGGTGGGTGTCGGGAATTTGCACAGATGTAGGTATACATAGGTAGTGTTTTCAAACACGATTTTTGCTTTGCTGCAAGAATAAGAATTTAAAAATTTTTTATTGAAAAGCCTTTTCAAAAGCTAAATATTTTTGTCTTACTCTTTTAAATTTATTGTGTAATATGGCGGTTTGCAAGCTTTTATAGTTGCTATATAATGGATATTGAAACAAATTAATAAAAATCCTTCATAACCACCTCTTAATCAACTTTTATTTTTAATCTATGTGTTATTTATGCGTAACCGTTATTAAAAGTAACAGCAGAATTAAATTTTGGTACTGAATGCTTGGAAATATAAAACTGACATCGGGTAACCTTTGAGGACAAACGTGGCAGTGGTTAGAACTTCGAATGTTAGCTTATTGTCACATTGCTATTGGGTCCAAGGTCGGGAGAGCGCTAGGTTACTGGCATTTGTGTGTCTGTCATTTGCATTGTAACTGTTAATTTGATTGGCAAATATCAAAATGAGGCGTGGTTTATTTTGTGCTTTTCAATTGCTGATTGGTGCTCTTCCCAATGCGTCTATAAAATTGTAAGACCTAAGTGAAAATCGCAACCAGAGATTTAAACAGTATTTCAATATATGAGTTCTACGAAAGAATAAAACAGCTATATAAAAGTACCGAATATTTTTTAACCCTGAAAGGATTTGTGTATTGAAAGCTAATATGTGACAATCTGATGAATTAAGGATGAGGCTGAAATTGTGACGCTTCTCTTTGTTAGAAAACTGCTTGACGAGAAATGGATCTCTGTGGCAGTGCATAGTCGTGCAGCAGAAACTGCTTATTAGGCCGGCTGTCTCGTACGTTTTTGTTAAATAAGAAGTTCACAGTTTGTTCATTAGAAACTAACTCGTCACCAACATAATCTTTACCTGAGGTTTCTGAAATTGAAATTTCTGTGGTGGTGGTAAACCTTCAACCTTATCAGGTGATTACTTCCCCCCCCCACAGTATCATAAACGAAGCACCAAAAGCAATAATTTTTCATATAGCTTGAAAAAAGTCGGGATTAATGTCTGCTATTTGAATCAAACCGTGAAATGCAGAAATTCGATAGTCTTTCTGTTCTGCAGTGACAGAAGATAAGGATAAAACGAGAACAGTCTACCACGACAATTCTGTCAACTGTCATTATCGATATTAATCTCATCAACTATCATTCGAAGACCACTATTGGGTCCATCATTATCTTTGCATCCGTTACGAAATCATCATTGCTAACGAAAAACATTATATCGTCTTTTATCGTATGTTTTACATCAGTATTTCAGATGTCTTTACTGTTCTCCCCGATTTACAGCAAAACTTTATATTTCGCTCAGGTTTCGAACGGACTATTGGTTACTGAATCGCTATGCTGTGATGTTTATGCAAAACAAAAGTAAACGCATTTATCCTGTTAAAGAAGGCGGTTCTATGCAGTATTGCGTCACGGACACTTGAGTTATGAAACTCATTTGGCACGGAGGATCTGACAGAATGTTGAAAGAACTTTCAACCAAATATAAAAACGTTACACTGAATGATATTGAACTGTACACCGCGGGAAAAAAAAGGGTTGGGGAACAGTTCTAACTCGTTCTGCTGGGCCGATTGACAAAATTCAGATTGCGTTTTTCAGGTCTCACGACTTAGGATATGTATTAATTTATATATAGCGTTGTTCTAATGTAATGATTTTGACACAAAATCGGACTTTTTCTGAAACGACATGCCAATTTTTTTTTCCATATTTCAAATCTACGAGTCACATTATGCCTAAATATTAAATTTTTTAAAATTCAGTGCGAAATTTACGGAGAAATTCAAAAATTTATCTTCCCGCTTTTTTTTCAGTTTGCGCCAAGATGATAATTCACTTGGCGAACTTCTTAATTTATAGCAACCTGTTTTACTTTCCTTTTTTTTTCAATCTACACGAGCGGAAAAAAGTCATCATTCATACTTTCAAATAATTTTAACAAAATGCGTAAACCACGTTTGGCGTTATTATTGCTTATAACAAACATGCCTAATTTCAAAACGCGCCAGTATGTAAATTCACATATATCTTAGAACATTATGAATAAAAAATTCTTAATATTTTGCAGGTATGCTTAGAAATACATCTAACTTAAGGTGATGTTAAAAAATTTTATAGGTTATAAGTACACAATTTTTTTCGAAAAATTTATGAAAATATTATTTAAAAGTACGAATTTAAAAAATCATAAAAAAAATGTGCGAATTATATTTGGAGTAAGCCTAAATTTCGAATTCTGGACGAAGGAATCAAGTAAGTTTAATAAAAAAAAGATACTGATAAATATGTATCAAATTTAATTAACATTGAGGAGCTACAGTTTTGAATGCTAATTTTTTTAAAAACTACTCGTACGATTTTTACAATACCTGGCACTTTGACATATGACTCGTAGAATCGAAATATGGAAAAAAAAAGTTGGCATGTCATTTCAGAAAAGTCCGATTTTGTTTTAGAATACTTATATTATAACAATGCTATACATAAATCTAATACATAACCTAAGTCGCGCTTTCGAGACATGAAAAGCGCTACTTGAATTTCGTCAATCAACCCCGTAGAACAGGAGATAAAGAACTGCCCCCCTTCTTTTTTTTCGCAGTGTACATTGCTTTTAAATCGATCAGTTAATATTCGCAGTATAATTTAAAAAATTTATTGAAGATCCTGTCAATGTCCAGTATTTCTGAGAATTAGCAATTTACCAAGCAGCGTGAATAATAAATGCGCTGATAGCATAATGTGATGGCACGCGAAAAATCGAAATGTGTAAGTTTTAAATCAAGAGTGGCTAACTCCATATCAGTAAGATCCGATTAAGAAACATCCAAAAGCCACGGTTAGAAATTCATAGATCCGGAAGTCAAGTGTTTATCGTTTCTAAAGACTAGAAAGAAATGCTTCAGAAATCCTTTATAATTTCACAAAATTTCTAAAGGATTTCTGAATTTCACATTTTAGATTATCTAGAAACTTTATTAATTAATTAACTCGGTACTTATTATGCATATTCAAGAATGTATATTCCTTTTTTGGAATACAAATTTTAATCTTTCCTTCGATGTGCAAAATGTTTTTTTTTTTTTTTTTCCCCAGATAAAAATGTACTATTTTCTTCCGCCTTTTTTCCCCCTCCTATTCTTTCTTTTCTATTCTTCTCCATCCCGTCTCCTGAATACCCAACAATAATAGCAAATTGATTTGAACAGTAAAAAATATAAATTAAAAGAAAACGTTGTGGTCTTTACTATAATATTGTTACGAAATGTCCAGGCGCGGTAAGATAGCTTCCCCGCAAAGCACGTTTAGGGTTGCCAGAAAATGGCAAGGGAAGGCAGGGTTGCCACATTTGTCGAAAAATCGCCCGTTCGGCGACAAAATTGGCGACATGCCATAGACGGATGGAGAACCTTTTGTAACGAATTCTTATTAGTTTAACCCAGAACGTTCTCGAACACAAGCCAAAAGCTATATAAACCCTGCTGGCACGCGGAGATCGATTTAGTTGGGCCAGTGCAGAATTGGTTAAGAGTAAATGCGTAGTCTAGTGCTGAGTTGGTCGTCGAATGCATCGAGCGAGTCTCTTAGTGTATCGCGAGGCAGTGCATCATCGAGTTTTATCTTAGAGTGTGTTGAGTTTCGAGAACGACTGAACGGAGTCGGGAGCTATACTCGAGAGTACGTAAATTTCCGAGAACGACCGAATAGAGTCGGGAACTTTACTCTGGTGCTTTGCCGTGAAGCCGTCTTCACCGTTATAGCCTGATAGCCTGAAGGTTGTGCCGCTGAATGTTCCAGCCTGTTTGTAGTAGTTCTTCGACGATTGTAAACGTGATATTGTAGCTGTCTTGAAAAATACTGGCCAATAAATTGTGTTTCGATACTCCATCAAGTGTCGTCGTCGTTATTCACTTCAAATCCACGAACCCTTTAACGTCCGTACGCGAAGAAGAAGAAAGAAACGTAACAACATTTATTAACGCTAACTGTCGAATAAATATGAGACAGGATAACGCCTTCATTATCCAAAAAATCTAATAATAATTCCGTGCAAAATATTTTGTTAAACTCTTCATCCAACATGTTAATTAAAACGTAACAGGGGTAATGAGAAAAGGAACTAGTTATGTTGCTGACGAGTTCAAGTCAGCTGACATGCATACATTTGTCCGTTAAGTTATAAATACGTTGATCTCAATTACAAGAAGGACCATGAAAATTCCCCATTATAGTTGGGAGCCTGTGGTGCGGTCTGGTTATTTGCACAAGTTATAATGTTTATAGTAGTTTTTCGACGCCTGTAAGCGTGATTTTGCAGCTGTCTTGAAAAATACTGGCCAATAAAGTTTGTTTCGATACTTCATCAAGTAGTGTCGTCGTTATTCACTCCAAATCCACGAACCCTTAACCTACGAAGAAGAAGAAAAGAGTAAAACGTAACAATATAAAACTCTTTTCATTCAGTGACGAATAACGCAAATTTGGAAAATATATTTAGCTAGTTTTCATTATTCTTGTCACGTACCAACCTGTCTGGAAACAATAAAAACAAGCGTAAAAGGGCAGCGCGGTTTATGGAAAAATAATAATCGAGATACGAAGAGTGTTGTAAAATAAATCAGCTCATCAGAGTTTTACATAAAATAACGTAATTTCGCATGCCGCAAATGTAAGAACCAGTTTGTTTAGACTGTATCTAGACTTAGACGGGTTAATTCATGTATTAAATACATATTGAATTATCAAATACTATAGTGTTAATTAAAGTAGTACTACACATATTTGTGATGGTGCTCGGTAAGCTTTAAGGTATATCGTTAATTAATATTTTACTGCTGACTTCGTAATCGTTACATGTTTTAAGAAATAAAGGGGCATTGGTTATAGAAACTGAATTCTTTGTCTTTTGTTTACCATAAAGCATACTGTTAGAAATGCTATTTCTGAGCCTTTGTTATTCAACTTTAAGAATCTGGCAGTAGAAATTGTGTTTACGAATTTAAGAGTTCCGTCTTAGTTTTTTTGAGTTGTGAAGATTGCCACTAGTCATTTTGTAACTTGCTTTTCTTATTTTAAGTTCCTTTGTTTTAAGTTGTAAATAAATGTTTATCTTTAATTTTATGCGATTTGAAGTTTGATTTTTTAAACATACGACACACGTTTTAAAATTATTAGACGTGTGACATAATTTAAAAATAGCCTGTAAATGTTAAAAAAAGAATAGTGTCAAACAATATCCGTTTCAGTTAAGTTTCAAAAGGGCTTGTTGCAATGTGAAACTTATTTAATGCACTGAAGGGTCGCACTTGACTATCCCTTCTATAGAGGTTTTTAACGTTCGAAAACGAAGTAATAGAATCAAGTATTCTTTTGCCGTTCAAAATTAAAGTACTTCCGAAATTTCATTTTTAATTTATCAATGGCCAAAGCTGTGATTTTATCAGATTGCAAGATTTATTATTGTGACTGTTTTTTTTTTTATCCTTGTCGAGAACATCGAATTGTTGGCTTCTGTCTGCAACGAGGCAAATGAACAGTTTCGGTTCTGCGCGATCTTCTTTTTAACTTATGTCACGGACCCATTGACGGAGTTGTTTTAATTCGTGTGCAGATAAGGTCGATTTAGATGACTGTTCGAGCGAGAAAAGAAGTCTCTCCCGCCTGTATGAGAACCGCAGAATTGTTTCTCCTTTCTCAAAATGAACTTTTGTCTTCACTACCGTCTCGGTCCCATGCGCAACTTGTCTTTTTTGAAGCATCTGTGTGCTTATCTGTTTTACGTGGCAACGGAGTAAGTAAATGCATCAGGGCCAGTTCATGCATTGCTTGCTTGTTGCTCATTCAAAAATAATAAATAGTTTGTTAGAGGCACCAGACATTTGATGATGGAGCAGTATTTTCTTTTGTTGTTTATCCGTTATCGTGTTTGAAATTCTATAAATAATATATTGAAGCAGTCTCTCTCATTAAAAGCAGTACTTCAAGAATGTTCTAGGGAATTTTTTACCTTGCGTTAATTTTCATTTCCTGGTAGTGAAAACTTGAAATATGCATAAAATGTAGGCTGCGGAAATCTGACAATTTTGAGATTGAAACAAACACCAAGAAATGTTAACTCAAATTATTAGTCCAAAGGGTGCCCAGAAAACTGTTAATTTCGTTTTGGCATCTTGCGTCGATTCACTAAAGGCGTTGTTTCACTTTTCAAATTGTTGCCATCCGATATTATTGCCCTGTATTATATTTAAAGAAATTAAATAATGAAGAATCTGCATAAATGTATGTAAGTTTCTCGCATTGTGATAAAACGACAGTACTTAGAGCCATCCAATTTTGAATAACGTACGTTTCCACCCTAATATGGCCATCTAGAAGCCTAAATTTGGAATTTGTTTTATTATAGTTCGACCATCTCAAACGCAACCCTGGCTGGCATTTTGCCAAAACACATAGACTCATCCAAAAGGGACGTTATTAGTTGCTGCGACGTGAAAAGTGACGTGAAAGTCCTCTCTTCTCTAGAAAGAGATATGCTGGAGGGAAAGTCCTCATCTTTTCACCCTATTTTGAGAATAATTCGCTCCGAATGGCGCATGCATGTTTGCGCTCATGGTCGCGGATGAGGCGGTCGAACTATATCGGTTTCATATTTTGTAAAACTTTTAACGAATTTTTGATTAAAAAACTCAAGGATTTCAAAGCGAGCAACGGCAACGTTGTACAGAAAAAACGTTTTTATCTCCAGGGCGCGAGACTGTGTATTCTAAAGATATGCTCATTTTAAAATTATTTTGCGATATTGCTCTTGCACTGAATTTTATGGTTTAAGTGCGAAGAACATTATATTTAATAAATAAAGGTAACACGCAAAATGTTTAAAAAAACGCCCCTTTGGACGTAATTTAAAATCTGAAACGTTTCAGTTTTTTTTAACAGAATAATGTGATATACAGTGTCATTTATTTAAAGAGTACCATCTCTTTTTTTTTCCAGCTTTTTATTCTAAACAACACATTTTAAAGTTATTCTGTGTAATTTTTTTCGCTGAATACCACGTTGATTGTATAATTGCAGCTGTTTCCTGTAATTTTATTTGAATTCATCATTATTCCTAGGTTTGTTTCCGAAAATTTTGTTACCATCGTGTCCTTGGCACAAATGCTCATACTTTGGTTATGATTCACCTGAGATAGTTGGATTAGCTGATATATTATTTACATACACGATAGGTCCGTTTTTTATAATTATTTATGTATTTATATTTATTTATCATTATTATTTTAATGGCGTACGTTTAATCTGCCTGAATGTTTGGTTGCAGAATTCTAAAGACTGAATCTTCTAGTTGACTGTTGGTTACAAAAAGATGAAGCTTTCGCAAAGTATGCCATCTGTGTTAGAGAATTCGTTAAGGGACATGCTCACTGATAGGTGGATAGGCACAGCTACCTGCATCGATCAAGTGGCCTGTCCAGAGTTCCAGTCTCTCCTTGGGTGAAAGTACCTGTGCAGTTGTTAAACCTCGTTTTTGCAATAAACATAACAGAAGCGTTGAATTGGAATAAACATAACAAATTGAAGCATTGCAATAAACATAACAAAAACAACAGAAGCGTTGAATAATAATTAGGGAAGCATTCACTAAAATTAGAAAAACCTTTGCTTAGGAAAACTTTTCCCAGAACTTGATGCCGCGAAAATTTTGGTTTTCACACTGGTACGTTATCATCCCGATATCAGTCACCTGGAGTGCTATATAGGCATGAATGTACATCTGTGTACAGAACGTGGGGGGGTATTAATTCTTACTCTATACACTGAAAGAACCCAGAGAAAAAGTAGTCGCATAGTATCAAGTCTGGGGAACATGCTGGCTATGGAAAATCTGCTTTAGATATCAAGCGACCGTAAAGTATTTGCTTAAGTACAGCCGCGGCGGCTGTAGATAATGATGCATCTAGTTGGAACCATAAGGGGGGGAGGAAGACTCACTCGAGATCTCTCTATACCGCGCCGACGTAAATCTTGAGAAAAGAAGTTTTTTCACATCTAAAAAATGCGTTGTTAAAAAAAAGGGGGGGAGGGCTTCTAAAATGGGGAATGGTAATAATAGTAAATAGTATTGTGTATCTCGTTGTTTTTAATAAAATAATGGTAAAAATATTTAAGTTGCATTTAATAATATTGATTTTAATCGCAAAACCGCCAGATTTCCGTGACCCATGTTTTAAATTATTAGAAACAAAGGTTGAAATTTTTCAAGTATAATTTCGGACTTGTAAAATTACTAATGTAACTTAACGTTTTACTTCATTGTATTCACCATGCATTTAATTAACCGTATAAGTTATTTTCTCCCTCTTTACCGATTGCTATTATGGTGTGATTGGAAACATACCTGGCGCGTTTTCGAGTCCCGGTGAGGGCATTGCATATTTTTCACGTTTCCTGCTTCAAAAGAACCTGATGACTTAATTGAAACTGATAACTTAAATGAAATAAAATTTATTCATTTATTTTTATGTAGAACAACCTCAAGGTTAGGGGCTTTTGGAAATAATTCACTTTTTATAACCAAAGGCAATATTATCTCCATTGATTCATGCTTGACAACCAACTCTTGAGAACGAGTGTTTTATGTCACTTCCGGAATTGTAATCATTTACTATAGGTCTTTATACGGCAGAATGTAAAATGAAAGAAAATTAAATAGAACATTGGTTTAATGCTCAAAGTAACTCTTGGGATCTACTTTCTGTATAGGATGAACATGAATCCTCGCAATAGCGAGAACTTCTAAAATTCTCGGATTTGCCTCCACGATTCTTTTAAATGGGCATCATTGAAACTAGAGTATCTTTTTGTTTTGGAACTTAAAGGATTAGAAGTATTCATCCAGTACTGAAGATAGTTATTGCGGAATGATTACTTATTTCAGTCTTCTTCTCTTCCGTAAGCTTTCTGTATAGAATAAGATTATTTTCAAAATAAGCAATAAAAATTGCTCTTGACTAAAACAAGGAACTTTTTGCCAATCCACGCATCCTAAGGACCTTTTTTTTTATTCTATATTTTTTAAATCAGTATAACAAAATGAAGGATGTAAAAAGGAAACTACTCTTTCTAATAGCATTTACGTTTAGAAATAGACAAAATTCAATTCAAAAGCAAAAATATTCCCATATTTTTCCATCTATCTCACATATATTTAACAAAAATAAGTGGCAACAGTAATATTCCCATATTTTTATGCAATTTTTATTTTATATTTGCCGATTTTCATTTTATTATTATTAAATTCCTACTATTAGCTCGCGCTCTCCCTCTATCTTATTCAAATTTTCAATCGTTAATAAAATAATTTTGATTCATCCAGTTAAGTTCAAATACATTTTTTTAAACTTGTAGTGGATGACACTTGATGTTAATACAGTTTTCTCACATATTAAAGATAATTAAAATTTTAAATTTCACATAATTAATTAAAACTTACAAATAATGACAGTTTATTAGGAATTCTCACGTGTTGTAAAAGTTAATTTTATAACAACTTATAAATAATAGTGCAAGACTGTGAGAAATGGGGTTGCAATATTTAACAAAAATAAGTGGCAACAGTAATGCAGAGTTCTAAAGATTTCTAAAGTCTATGGAATTAAAGAATTGTAGTGTTATAGAGTTGGATGAAGTGGATATAATGTCCTATTATGTAGCGAAAATTCTCAGAAGTAGGAATTGGCTTTAAAAAAAATAAATAAAAAAAAATATATCACTTGTTTCCTTTGAAAAACCCCAGTTTCCTAAGTTCCAGTAAGTTATATTTTTAGCTACAAAAAAAAATGTTGAATCGGAAGGTTGCTAAATTTCATACTCTGACCATCTATATATTCTTAAGCTGCTGATATATATATGAGATCTTTTGTTGGATTTTTACATTAGAAAGAGATCATTGACTCGAAGTTGTATCTTGTATTTTATAACCATTTTATGGGCTATACATTTTTATTACGTATATAAAAGTGTCTTTTCTCTATAAAAGCTGAAGGTATCAGTGTTTTCAATTCTCTTACGTTAAATAACATCCGAATCGAATAACGATTGGTTTCATTTTTTGGATGGCACTGCAAACATTTATTTTTTACTTAAAATAGCAGTCTTAAAACGACTAGATGAAATGTTATCAGCTTATTTCAGATGAGTGGATGGATAGTGTACTAAGAAGTCTTAGTTGCGCAAGATTTTTCTGGTAGTAGTCTTTCAATTATTTTCTAATACATTGTAAAATGTATTGATTACGAAACTTACGTGGGAATTATGAAACTTCTTATATGTGGCTATCGCTTGGACACCAACATAAATTATAGCTATAGGGTCGATTTAATTAAAGTTTTCATTCAAGTAGTTAAGTAGTTTTCAAATAGTTAAGATTAAGAAATAGTGTATCCAAAAGTTCACAATTTCTCTTGCGTAGTCACCCCCCCTAAAAAAGTATAAATAATCAATAAAAAAATCTGAAAGCTTTCAGATTTTATATTACGCCAAAAGGAACTTTTTTTTACGTTTTGTGTGTTGTCTTTATTTATTTAATATCATGTTCTTCGCACTTAAATATTAAATTCAACAGCAATATCGCAAAATAGTTTTAAAATGTGCGTATCTTTAGAATTTCCGATACACAATCTGTCGCGCTGGGGGAAAATTTTTTTTTTCCTTTTTCTCGAACATTGTTGCTATTGCTCGCTTTGAAATCGTTGAGTTTCTTAATGAAAAATTCGTTAAAGTTTTACAAAATATGAAATAGATAATAAAAGAAATTCCAAGTTCGGGCTTCCAGATTCTCACATTTAAACTATAAACATTAAAAAAGAAATAAATAAGTAAATAAATAAAAAATAAGATTTTATATTATGCCCAAAGGGTCTTTTTTTAAATGTTTTCTGTGTTAACTTTATTTATTTAAATATCACGTTCTTCGTACTTAAACCATAAAACTCAATTCAACAGCAATATCAAAAAGTATTTAAAAGAGCATATCTTTAGAATTTCCGATACACAGACTCGCGCGTTGGAGATTTTCTTTTTTTCCTCCGTACGGTGTTGCCATTGCTTGCTTTGAAAACGTTGAGTTTCTTAATCAAAAACGCATAAAGTTTACAAAATAGGAAATAGACATTAGGCATTTTTTTTTTTTGGAACAAGAGAGATGAAAAATATGCAATTCCTTCGCCGGGAATCGAACCACGGACCTCTGAAATACCGGCTCAGTGTGCTGACCATTACACCACGAAGGCACGCTAAGCATGTGGGAGATATACCTTATAAGGTAATAAAAGAAATCCCAAATCTGGGCTTCCGTATGCCGATATTCGGGTAGAGATGTACGTTATTCAAAATTTAATGGCTCTAGGTACCGTTGTTTCATTACATTTCGAGAAACATATATACATTTATGCAGATTCTTCATTATTTAATTTCTCTAAATATAATACACGGTGGTAATATTTAGTGGCAACAATTTAAAAAATGAAACGGACATTTAAAGTTTTCAATGCAAAATGCCAAAACGAAATTAATATACCTTCTGGGCTGATGCCGTTTGGACTAAAAAGTATATTATAGGAAGATATTACAGTTTATCCAAAAGTAGTCCAAAGGTGCTTTGTCCCTGAAGGACTATTGTTTTCGTTTTGTGATTTTGCTTCGGTTCACTCTGAATGCCCGTTTCACTTTTGAAATTGTTGCCACTAAATATTATGGCCCTGTATTATATACTGCTCGACATTGAAAATGCAACACCAAGAAAGAGTGGTCAGAAAGTGATGAAATTTGGAAAAAAGAGACGGCAAGCTGCAATAAGTGATCTTTATTTCAAAATGATAGTCAGAATGCAGAGCGAGAACGGCGTCGGCTCAGTAGGATGTTGGACTACCGCGGACAGCGATGCACGAAGAAACACGTCTCTTTGGAATTTATTTTAGGCATACAGTCAATAAGAGTGCGGATTGTGTCCTGAGGGATGGCTCTCCATTCCCTTTCAACTATTTGCCGCAGTTCGTGTTCTGAACGAGGCAGGGGGCAGAGTCTGCAAACGGCGTACAATCACATCCCACACATGTTCGATTGGTGACAGGTCAGGAGAGGACGGTAGCCAGGGAAGCATCTGTGTACCTTGCAGAGCATGTTGGCAGATGCGAGCACTGTGTGCTCGGACTGCTGAAAATTGCATTAGGCAGCCTTTGAAGGTAGGGGATTGCCACCGGCCGCAGTACATTATCTTAAATATCGTTGGGTCGTCATAGTGCCCTGAATACGAACTAGAGGTAATCTCGAATCGGGGGCAATAGTGCTACAAACCATTATGCCACGTTGTCGCGCGATGGGGCGTTCTACAGTTACTGCTGGATTAGATCTGTCTCCACGTCGACACCACACACGTATGCGGCGACTGTCACTGGATAAACAGAAGCGTGACTCATCTGAGAACACGACGTTTCGCCATTCTGTCATCCACATCGCTGCAGTCCAGCACCATTCTAACCGTTGGCGTCTATGCTGGGGGGGTCAATGGCAGTCTTCTTAACGGACGCCGTGAGTGCAGGCCACGTTCAACCGATCGACGGGAAATGGTTCTCGTCGACCCGGGAACATCCGGGCTATCTTGCACATGCTGCAGAATCGCGGTGCAATTCACTTGCGGGACCGCCACAGCTTGTCGGCGGATGCGTCGATCCACGCGTGCTGACGTCACTCTGCACCCCTCCTTCCTACATTCCCTTGTTACAACCATGTTCGCCATAGCCGATGCACCGTGCTCGCATCCATGTTGGTATCAGCAGCGATTTGACATAAGGACCAACCCGTTCTTGTCAGTCCGATCAAAATCGTCTATCTGCTGGAAGTGCCTTTGTTGACGGCGGCCTTGCGTTCTCTCCTAACACGTATCCTCCGAGACAAAAACCAACTTTCTCTGATAATTCCTCTGGCAGAAATAACGACACGAATATTGCCCATTCTGCACGTTGCTTCCCTTATATCTTACGTCACGTGCGTCGGACAGCTGCGCATTTCACATCATTCGCATAAATTTCTGACCACTCCTTCTTGGTCTTGCATTTTGAATGTCGAGCAGTGCATTTAAAGAAATTAAATAATGAAGAATCTGCATACATGTATGTATGTTTCTCGCATTGTGATAAAACGGCGGTACCTAAAGCTATCGAATTTTGAATAACGTAATCCTCCTGCGAATATGGGCATCTGGAAGCCCTAATTTGGAATTTATTTTATTATCGATTTCATATTTTGTAAAACTTTAACGAATCTTTGATTAACAAATTTGGGGATTTCAAAGCAAGCAATCTCAACGTTGTAAAAAAAAAAAAAATTTTTTTTTACCTCCAGCGCGATCAGAGTATCAGAAATTTTAAAGATATGCTCATTTTAAAATTATATAGCAATATTTGTCTTGAACTGAATTTTATGGTTCAAGTGCGAAGAACATGATATTTAATAAAGGTTTCCAAAAGTTGGAAAAACGCTCCTTTGGACGTAATTTAAAATCCGAAACCTTTCAGATTTTCTTTCTTTCTTTTTTTTTAAACGGCGAATCACTTTTTAAATTGTTGCCACCAAATATTACAGCCGTATATTATATTACATGTATATGCCAAGAAATTAAATAATGAAGAATCTGCATAGTATGTATGTATTGCGCATTGTGATAAAACAATGGTATCTAGAGCCATCAAATTTTGACTAACGTACGTCTGCACCCGAATATAGGCATCCTGAAGCCCAAATTTGGAATCTGTAATTTGCTGTATTATCTATTTCATATTTTGCAAAACTTTAACGAATTTTTGATTAACAAACTCAACGATTTCAAAGCGAGCAATGGCAACAGTGTAGAGGGGGAAAAAATAGCGTGAGACTTTATCGGAAATTCTAAAGATGTGCTCTTTTAAAAATTTTGTGATATTGCTGTTGAATTGAATTTTGTGGTTTAAGTGCGAAGAATATGATATTTATAAAGGTAACACACAAAACGTTAAAAAAAGACCATTTTGGGTGTAATATGAAATCTGAAAAGCTTTCAGACTTTTTTGGGGGGGCCTACTATAAAAATACCCTGTTGTACAGATTTTTTTTTACCTTGTCTTCTGCAATATTGTGAAGACCTGTGTATCTTAGAACGAACACATACACGCACACCAAAAAAAAAAAAAAAAAAAAAAAAGGAGGGAAAA
>KK114790.1:192814-241826 GCA_000611955.2 Stegodyphus mimosarum
ATAAAAATGTTTTTCTGTACAACGTTGGTATTGCTGGCTTTGAAATCTTTGAGTTTGTTAATGAAAAATTCGTTAAAGTTTTAGAGAATATTGTTACGAATTTCACATTTATTTGGCTATTTATTTAGAACTGTAATTAAAATTCCTTTTTATTTTCCCGTGCAACGCACGCAGACGATTTTTGAAGAGAAAGCTACGTCAAAAAAAAATAAAAATAAAATAATAATAATAACATGCATACATTTATGCAGATTTTTCATTTTTTAAACTTTAATGCAGAGCGATAACATTTAATGGCAACAATTTGAAAAGTGAATCGGGCATTCAGAGTGAATCAACGCAAAATCGCAAAACGAAAGTAATAGTCCTTCGGGACTAAATCCCTTTGGACTAAAAAGTCTAAACTAAGTTTTTATTCCAGTTTTTGAAAAAATATTTTAACTTTTACAAAACAAAAATATGGTAGGCAAATGTGTAATAACAGTTGCGTGTAAAATAATACATACTTTGTAAACTTGTTCAAACAATTTTAAAACTTTGAATACTTCAAAATAAGAACAAACACAAAATCAAAAATTCGTAAGCACTAATGATGTCCACATCCTACACATCAACTCACAACAATGACCGTTACACCGTTAGAGGTGTCACTACACTGAAACTTTCAAAACTATATACGTAAATAACAGTGTGTATCCAGTTGGTTAGACTATTCAGTAAGCTCAAATTTGTGTTTGATTTGATTTATATGACTAAATATGAGTATGTTGCCAAATGGCAATAACATGCATTTAAAGGTTAATATTCCGGAGTTGCTTGTTAAGATCATGTCTTCTGACAGATCAGTAGAGTCGTTCTTCTACCTCAGTCAGGCTTCCTATTCAGATCATTGCTTATACATCCAGTAAAAGTTGTGTACTATTTAGTCACATGATTCATTTTATTGTATTTAACAGTTTTGGAGTAACGATTTCTTACAGCCCCTGCATTCATTTTTAGTGCATGGTATTGTTACGGATTTTGTATTTATTTAGCTATTTATTCAGAATTGTAATTAAAATTGTTTTATTTTTCCGTGCAACGCAGACGATTTTCGAAGAGAAAGCTACGTCGGAAAAGTAAAAATACAAGAACGCGTGCATTGAATACTTAATAAATAAATATCTCATAATTACTATTGCCATCCACAAAAATCGAGAAAATAGGTTTTACCAGAATGTTCTAGTGAATAATTAAAAAGTTTATAAAAGCCGAATTTAAACACCTCAGATCAGTTGCTGTTGTTTTAAGCGAACTGTTTATTGATTGTAGCGAATTTGCTGTGAGATTGGATTAACTTTCTCTGTAATGAATTAAGTTCTCTTTAACGATTGAGATATTTTGATATTGTGCGAATATCTCTGAGGAAATATTTCAGTATTTTGTTTTATTTCTTGTGAAAAGAATAAATTTTATTAACTTTTTATCCACTTGTGCATTCAATCCATTACGAACCCGTACCCACGCAACAGTACGTTTATAAATATTTATAAATTGATCGAATCTGAAAGAGGGCGGGGTTGCTTTGTATGTGTGCATATGAAATATGTAAATTGCTATAGCATTTCTTTCATTATATTTATGGCAAGAAAATGTACCCATCATCTTGCCCTTTATGAATATTATAGGGGGTAATTCATCAATAAATGACTGATGTGATTAAATAATAGAGTATCCTAATCAACCGTGATATTTTTTTAGTTGTTGCGTTTATTTTGTATAATGCTTACCTACCAGTGGATTCATTAGAGGGGGAACTTTGTTCCATATTTTAACCAGAAAGCTCATTTACTAAGTGAATTAATTGATTGGAAGGAAACTTGATGGAGTCCTCTTTCCATATTTTAACCATATCATTTTGTTCGTGGACAGAATACAGTAAATTATTTAAACGCAACTATTTTCATGATTTAATATTATCTTCGGCATACAGATAAAATTTACATTTGCTGTCTTTGTAACTGCAGTCAGTTGACTGAAAGCAATCATTGAACACTGGTAGAGTTATTAACTAAACGAAGAACATATGTTTTCCCAACCCTGCTCACCTCCCCCAGGAGAATTCATGATCAAAACTGACATGAAGCTTAAGCAGATAGTCTTTGTATGATTTCCAGTAACTGAATACTTGTTTTAGTTTACGACGGCTTTAGCACTTGCTCTAGCTTTTGTAGTTTTTCGACTACTGAAATATGAATATAAGCTGATTCTCCAGAAAATCTACCAGTTAAATTTGTTTATTACAGAACAAGGAGAAAAATATTGTTACAACCATTAGCACAAAACAAAACTATCTACAGAAAATACAAGAAGGAAAAGAAAAATTCGTGGAATAGCAAGTGTTAGTAGATGATGTCGACAGTGCTAGGAAGTTGTTGTCCGCAACAATACGTAATTTTACTGTGCGTCCTCCAGAATATGTGAAAGTTATACAGTAAAATTTCGGGGGGGGGAAAAATCTGAAAGGTTTCAGATTTTAAATTACGTCCAAAGGCTTTTTTTTTTTTTTTTTTAAACATTTTGTGTGTTACCTTTATTTATTAAATATCATGTTCTTCGCATTTAAACCATGAAATTCGGTTAAAGAACAATATCGCAAAGTAATTTTAAATTGAGCATAGCTTTAGAATTTTCGATACACAGTCTTACGCGCTGGAGATAAAAATGCTTTTTCTGTACAGTGTTGCCATTGCTCTCTTTGAAATCCTTGAGTTTGTTAATCAAAAATTCGTTACAGTTTTACAAAATAATAAATCGATAATAAAACAACTTACAAATTTGGGCTTCCAGATGCCCATATTCGGATGATGTTCAGCATTCAAAATTTAATGGCTCTAGGTACCGTTGTTTTATCACAGTGCAAGAAACATATATACATTTATGCAGATTCTTCATTATTTAATTCCTTTAAATATAATACAATACAGGGCGATAATATTTGGTGGCAGCAATTTGAAAAGTGAAACAACGCTTTTAGTGAATCAACGCAAAACGCCAAAGCGAAATTAATAGTCCTTCTGGGCAAATTGCCCCTTTGGACTAAAAAGTTCTGACAGTTTTTTTTTTTTTTTTTATTTGCATGAATTTCAGTTTAGTTACATTTTTAAGTTCTCTTGTTAATATTCTTTAAAGCCTATAACTTAGTTTCTTATTTCTAATAATGCTTATTCTTCCTTTGTTAACAGCATTACAATGTGTTCTTTTTTGCCTTGGAAAATGATTTAATTTGCATAACCAAATGAACTCATTTTTCTGATTAATAAGTGTTATTCCTTTTTCCTGTATATTTTAACTGCTTTCAAATGTAAGTTGACTGTAGAGATGACAGTCGTTTGAGACTGTGGAAGTAAATAAGTATGTAAAATCGTTTGACTGTTAGAGCAAAATTTTAAAAAAATATGCAGTCTTTGATATGCGGGGATTTCGACTGTGAAGATTCGGTGCATTTCGAGAAACAGACTGTTCGGACTGTGTAGCAAGTATTTTGCCAAATTTGGATTCAAATTAACAATTTCTGAGTGAAACTGCTACAGTTCTGATGCTGTAAAGGTGAAATTGACACCTACGCAAACTTGAATTTTGTGTTTTGTTTGCTTGAATTTGAAGGTCATATCTTCTTTTGACCGAGAATTGTTACGAACTTCTTTTTTCTTGATTCGCCCTTTCATTTTTCGCTCATTTTCTTTTAATGCATCCTTTAATGTATAAAACATTAAGGTAATATTTAGAGTATAATTACACTTGCTGATGGGGATTATAATGATTTATTAAATAATGCAGAACACATTTCGCGGTCATGGGCACAAATGTACCATATCTTTATGAGTTTGTTCCAGTTCAGTCGCATTTAAAGGCAATGAGGTGATATTCATTCCTCCGTTTCCCTGAAAAATTCTTAATTAGCACTTTTAACGTTCACCGGAACACCGCTTATGAAGGTTTATGATAAAAGCGTTTCACAGATGGGGTTTTCTTCTAATTATTTTAATGAAACTTCAGAGCAGTAGATTTGTCCAGGTTGGGTTTTTTAACGCCATATTGCTACAAATGTGGCTTTTCTCCATTGATAATTGACGCCTGAAAAATCGTTTGTCTTTTTATGTCTTTGTTCTCACTGCTAGTTTGAAAATTTGATTCTTTTTTCTCTAACCATCTCATCATTTTTTTTCATTGGTCAATTAAATGTTGAGAGGTTACTTGACGACTTCAAATAAGTATTTACATCTTTTCTTTTTCCAAGTATTTATCCTCTTAGCTGTAATAACATCGAAAGCGAGAATTAGGCTAAATCAAAGAAACAAGCTGGAAATTAATTCTAATTTTATTTCGATTTTGGTCATTTGAAGAACTATGGGAAGCGATTTAGATTAAGTGGATTGTATGAATTATTGCTCAGCAATCTAGGGCTTTCTTTCTTTCTTTCCACCGACAGTGAAGCTGACGATCCACTAGGGCAGATAGCATACTGGCCAGTTAGCCCCGCTGACAGAATTAACTTGATCCACATAACACACTTTGGTGCATATTCTGCTCAAGACGAGTGGAGTGCAAACAAATGCTGAGCGACTTAGTGGTGCAGTGATGAAAGAAGGGTGCAATGCGAGTGAGGAGAATAATTTCAGTTTCACATTTACATAGTTATAGATAGATGGTTACAACTTAAGTGCTGTCAATTGGCATCCACAATGTGAACAATAAATGAGTACTGTGGAGGGTTAAAATATAGGTACAAGTATATATGAGTTATAATTAGCTGAATAGTGCACTGATTATGAATATGAACAATTAACAGACTGATAAAAATGTAAAAATAATACATTAAAAAAATCTGAAAGGTTTCAGATTTTAAATTACGTCCAAAGGGGCGTTTTTTTAACGTTTTTTGTGTTACCTTTATTTATTAAATATCATGTTCTTCGCACTTAAACCATAAAATTCAGTTCAACAGCAATATCGGAAAATAATTTAAAAAAGCATATCATTAGAATTCACGATACACAGCTTCGCGCGCTGAAAATAAAAAGGTCCCCCCTCCGTAGTGTGTTGCCGTTGCTCGCTTTGAAATCGTTGAGTTTGTTCATCAAAAGTTCGTTTAAGTTTTATAAAATATGAAATAGATAATATAACAAATTCTAAATTCACCGGAGGTATATACGAGTGAAGAGTTAGATGCTTTGGCCGACGGTTTCACTCAAGACCTCAAAGATGCACTAGATGCAAATAGCACATCTGTTCAAGAAAGGAGAAAAACTACCAGCACTACACTGAAAAAGCTCATTCAGCAACGTAACAACATCAGGAACACTTTGTGGCAGCAATTTGAAAAGTGATATAGCCGTTTTTAGTGATTCAACGCAAAATGGCAAAACGAAAACAGTAGTCCTTCAGGAACAAAGCCCCTTGGGACTAATAAGGCAAAATACATAATTCAAGGTTTACAATTCAAGGAAATAAGTGCAAACAGAAAAGGCTAACTTAAAATAAAATAAATTAACTGTAAGTACAGAACAAACGGGCACTGTGCTGGCGACGAGGATGGCAGCTGAAAATTACTTCAGCCTGTCCGAGATATTACGTGCGATATTAACTCAATCGCATATGCGTTTCAAGGCATAGCGAGTTTTCGAAGTAACTTCGGCCCATCCATGGATATGGTCCACTACTGGCGTTCTGCAGTGTATCTGCAAAAGAACACATAGTGGTTCGGATCTCCTTCCATTCCACTTGAGCACTGGTCGTTTTCGCGTTGTCTAAAGCGACGCAGATAAGTCATGAAGGGACTATGCCCTGTTAGAGACTGGGCGAGCCAATTGTTAGAAGCCAACAGACTTTTGGGAAAGATCTGTACACGCTTCTGCCAGTAGTCTCTGTCTCCCATAGATGCTGCCAACGCTTCAATAATTCTCTCTCTAGCTCGGCTTTCGCCCGGGAGAGGCACATCAAATGTGCAAATGTGGGGGTCAGTTGCTGTTCTTTTGGCTGTTGCATCTGCAATTTCATTACGCAGTATTCCGGTGTGAGCAGGTATCCACTGGATTTTGTGCCTATAGTAGTTTGGTGTATTTATTAAGAGTTTTTGTATGACTCTGACGAGTGGATTTTTACAGAATGTGCCTTAAGTTGCCTGAAGGCTAGATGCCGAGTCTGTATAAATATTGGAATAATTATTTTCCACTGCATATACATGTGCAGCTGTTAATGCAATCATTTCAGCCTGAAAAACTGAGTTGTGCTGCCTGAGCTTTCTTTCCTAGGTCTTTAAGATCTGGTTTCTATGTAGAATACAATATCCGCTACCGGTGCCACATTCTCCTTTGGAGCCATCGGTGTAGATTGCAGTAGCTTTGAAGAACCACGCGGGTGACTTACAGTTAATCAAAATATTGAATTCGGCCAGGTGACAAGGTGACTTGGGAATGCTTTGCTCATAGTGAGTATGTACATAAGTCATAACCCGCAAACTTGTGTCTTTGAGTCGGAGCACACGTGCAATTGCACTCTCGCGCTGAGATAAGAGATGCCGAGGCCTCAGGCCTAAAATCACGACGTTTAGTGCATTAGTAGGCGAGGTGAACTCTAGGACTTCCTACGGGTACGGATGCTTTCAGAGAATTTTCATTCATGGAAATGATTTGGGCAGCTCATGGCTTTGCAGTCACGGAACGCGCTGTATTGTATTCTTATCTTGGAAAGAACATCCAAGGTTTAAAAATGCGTCTGCCGCCCAACCGGTATTGTGGTTAGCGTCGCTTACTGCCGTGCCGAAGGGCTCGGTTTCGAATTTCTGGCGGCACTTCAGATATGCGGCGAGCTGAAAGCCCCCTCATGTGGTTTGGTGGAAGGGCAGAGGGGTGAGAGACGCTCGGACCCGTTCCCTCCCCGGAGTGCTCTCCATCAAAATTAGGCGTGGAACTGAGCCAAATCGCACTGTCACCTGTTAGGTGCTCAAGCTGTTGCCAACGGCAAGCGTAATCTAGCGCTTCTTGACACGAGAGTTTTCGTGGGTTTGGGCTGACTCTGTTAGACAAATGAGCGTGTGTTAGACAAATGAGCGTGTGAACAACAACAACAAATTCCGTCTTAAACAATTTTTTCCTCTTCAATTTATGATGGTATTACATTTTTGCCATTCTAATGCGTTGTCTCATTTTTGTGAGCCTTTTTAAATTTTTTCCTTGTGTCGGGGGAGTTAAAAGTTAACCTCCTTCCCTCGCCCCCCAAAAATGCGTCTAATCTTCAAAATGATCAGATGGAGCTTATAATTGTGCAAATAGACTACGAACTATAATTTTCACATTTTCTTTGACTTGTGCGGTAGTTCTAGTTAGTAATGCTGCTGTCGAGATATTTTATCTTATTTTCTGAATTAAAGCAAGAAACAGAATGAAGAAATGTTGCCTGAAGGCTAGATGCCGAGTCTGTATAAATATTGGAATAATTATTTTCCACTGCATATACATGTGCAGCTGTTAATGCAATCATTTAATAATAATGCATCTTTTCCGATTTATATAGGAAATTCCCAGTTTTGGATCATACTTTACCAACCTTATTTGCAACATATTTTTCGCGATTTTCATGTAGTTTGGCTTAATATTTACACCCGAAATCTTAATTTCTAGTATCAAATCGCTTGATTTTTCTCAAGATTAGTTAAAAAAAAAAGGCAAAGTATCAGTGAGGTAATACAGCATGCTACGGCTATGCATGTGATTGCAGGTGGGTGTAAAACTTATTTTCAAGCTCTGAATGAATTCTAGATGACGCAGTAATTCTTCTGGTGTGTATTAGCAATGACCATAAAACAAGATCGAGGCTGTTATATGCATCGCTCTTGTCGTTAAATGGTGTGAGTTTCACATACTTCGGGAAATGATTTAAGAATTTTTGAGCTTCTAAATCCTATATAGATGACTTACCTGTTATCAGTGTGCTGTTTGTTGCGATTTTTCGATTTTGCTCGTTGATAGGGCGATGTTCTTAAAAATATTTTTAATTTATTTGAAAAAAAAATTCGAGGGAAGGGGGCAATCTGTATAAAATTCTCCTGACTTCTTAAAAAGGTGTTCCGATTTTTGTATTTGGTAGGTTGGCAACTCTGAAATTGCGCATGAATTTTCTTGATGCCGCTGTAAGATTCTAGGCATTTGCTGTGTAAGAAGTTTTTTAAAGGCTTAAACTATATGTTCTATGTTTGTCCAGAAAAGATAAAATACTCTTGCGTTTGAAAAGATTTACGCTGCAGATTCTTAATAATAAGGTTACTAGGCATCTGTCATTGTCCTGGACAGTCCTAAATACCTAACTATGTCCGGGATTGTATCCTGAGTGGAAAAAAAATCTTAAATGATTGGTGATAAAAGATGAAAAGAATGCGAAACTTATTATTTAATTATGTTTTTTCTTGCATGGAAGAGTTTTAGGATTAAAGTAAACACATTTTTAAACCTTCATGAGTAATTTCATTAATACACCGCAACATCTTCTAATCTTCACCAGCGAGGACTACTGAAAATTGCAGTCCGCTTTTCAGTGAACTGTATATATATATATATTTCTTAGCTGCTTTTATTTCTTCATATCAACTTTTCATTGTCACATAACTTGAAAGCTTCAAAACTTTCTTAAAATATGGTAATCGTAGCTAGTGAAGTTGGAAATGATGGTCTTAAATCAGAAACATTTCGTGTTATGATGATACGAAAAATATATTTCCGTATTTAAGTTCGTTTTTCCAACGTCTTTTCCCCAGGGCTAGCATTATTTTCTTTAAATCAAAATTTTGGCATGGCCACTGTACAAAGCAGGAAAACGTAATAGAAAATATGAGTTACAAGAAATCTTTTCCCCTTCTCGTTAAGTTCTTATTCATTATTCCTGGAAAAAAAAAATTGCCAGTTTCGTTGTGAAAAGGTGACGTAACAAGGCGTTAGAACCTTGATAGCCTCTATACTATTAGTTCTTCTTTTGGATAGCGGACAAGTTTTTCTTTCATCCTTATGAAAGCGAAATATTTGAAAAAGATAAGAACATACAAGGCCGTGGAAAATAATGACAGTATTGTCTTGTGTCCGACTTAAAGTATGCATTTTTTATCCTTTATTTCATCTGATCATATATGGTTTGGTATTGAATATCTGCAAAATAAAGAATTTTTCTATCGTAGTTTTTACCTGAATTTTAGTATCTGAACAATTTGAATGGTATATGTAAGCAGAAGGTTTGCACAAACTTAGTCAACCTGAAATGTTACAAAATTATATTATTCAAAGGATGAAGGGGAGAATTCTCTGGAAGGAAAATTTCTGTTATCTGCTATAGTGGGGAAGTGGGATATGATGCTTTGCAATTACGCATTTGTTGGTGGTGTTTAAAGATTTGCTTTGTTTTGTCTTAGGTAAGCTTGCGCGGAAAGTAAAATACTCATTCACTTTTCAAGAAACGTGTACAGGATGACTTTACTTATATTATTTATTCAAGAAGATGTTATAAGTTTGCTGTATACTATTTATCATTGCGGTTTTACAATTTCGCTTGGTGGAAGAGCGAATATACTAAAATACAATAACCGCTTAGCAGAACGCGGGGTTCCGTCCGTACTACAAGGCGCTTTCGGCGAAATCGCGTTTTGCAAATTGAATTTTGTGTGAAAAACATGTAATAGGTATAATTCAGATTTAAGAAAATATGCGTATGTAAACGAACCTAAATGTTGTTTTAATTAAAAGGAAGAAATTAAATTGAATTGAATTAATTGAAAGGATTTTTATTACTGCTTGATAAGTACATAATACAAATATTTTTCTATAAAAGTGTTGGTGATTTTTCCTTCAGACTGTTGTTGATGTAACTCTTTAAAATGTTCCCGATAAGCAGCGTAGAATCTTTTTTTTTTCCCAGTAGCGGACACAAGTTATAATAGACGTTGGCCACTACTAAGGCCAGAAGCGGTGGTCACTTTATATGGAGGCACCTAATAGGTGGACCACCTTTGCCTCCTATGAAGGGACAAACAGTTACCACCGTATCTTCTCCGTGATGCAGCGCAGAATCTTTCAATGCCTCTTTATAAGTATCGTCTTTCTTCCTTTAGGTTAGTCTCCGTTCCTGCGCCATTTTTAACAAGTCATTGAAATTCTTGTAAGATAAAAGGCGCTTCATCTTGTTCATCATTATCACTGCTTTCACTACTTATGTTATAAGATTATCCAATTTTTCATTTCTCAATTAATCCTTTGACATTTCTATCATCCATACTTGAAACTACTTCGCCGTCGAAATTTGTACTGGCCCGTGGAGGACTTTCAGCGACTTTACTCCACGACCAGTACGATTTCTTTGGCTTTATATTCAGTCGATAGAAATCCTTTAATATTGTTGATAACGTCTGACTAGAGCTTATGCCAGCCAGCATTCAGTGTTGATGAATGAACATTGAACCGCGTATGAATGAAATTCTGTTGTTAGACAAATTAAATGGAAACAAGATATCGCGTTCCGCAGATTCGTGCTGGGCAAGCATATATTGTAGATATTGCACAAAAATAGATGGAAAAAATAAATTGTATTAAAAAAAAGATTAAAATTTTTTGGGAAGAAACAAAAGACCAAAAAAGTTAAAGTAGACTGCTTTAAACGCAATCCGCCGCTGAATGCCTGTGATAACGCTACAATTTGATTTAAAAAAATGTTTCCTGATAGCAGAATCTCTAAAAAGTATTCATCTGGTAAGAACAAAAATGACTAAGTTGTGAATAAAATGTGTGTAAAAAAAATAAACCTTCATTTGTTCATTGCATTAAAATAGTTCCTTTTTGCAGATTTAAGCAATATTACTGATGCAAAAGTGTATCTAAGTATTATTACTTTTTTTCTTGTAATCCTATGGCTTCAGAAATTGAGCATAATTCACTTTGTGTATCTAAGTATATTTAAGTATTATTACTTTTTTTCTTTTAATCCTATGGCTTCAGAAATTGAGCATAATTCACTTTGTGTTCCTACTTTGGAAGGAAATTGTACATGTTTTGATATGGCGCAGTTGATTATTAGAAATTTTACGAAAGACTGAGTTCCTATGGATAAATTTTTAGTTCTTTGTGCATGGAGTGCACTAGTACAACTGAAGACTAGCATTGCTGGCATCTTGAAAAAAGAAGAGCTTGTAGATTATGGTGTACCCGACTCCTTTTAAATTTAACAGCTGAAAAACGTGCAGCTTCTTTAATAATACATATAGATGAATCCGTTGTTTTATTTCTGTCTTGAAAAGAGTTCCACAAGAACGGAGACTGAAACATTTCTTGCCCACTCTGATTGTTCTCAGCGGTACAAATTATGGCAACTATAATCTACCACTGAAGCAACACCGCCATTTTCGTATGCTTTCTTTTTGCTGTATACTAGCGGCTTTTATCAATAAATCGTGATATTTTTTGCCATAAACGCTATTTTAAAATAATCCTTGTGAAATTTTGGTATAGTTCGACCGTCTCAAACGCAACCCTGGCTGGCATTCTGCCAAAACACATGGACTCGTCCAAAAAGGGCGTTATTAGTTGCTGCGACGTGAAAAGTCACGTGAAAGTCTTCTGTTCTCCGGAAAGAGATATGCTGGAGGGAAAGAAAGTCTCCATTCTTCCACCCTATTTTGAGAATAATTCGGTCCGAATTGCGCATGCGTGTTTTCTCTCATGGTCGAACTGCGGTAACATTTCTGCAGGAATATAATATTTTGCCTCAAAATTAGTAAAGAGAACAGTTATGACATGCGTGCCGAGGTTATGCAATTAACTGTTAGGTGTATTTTTAAGGAAACCAGATAGATGGCTGTATACTTGTAGTAAAGAACAGTGAGAAAAAATTACAGAGAGATTTCGGAAAAATATATTTATTTTATTTTTTTAAATGTATCGTAGGATCCTTATTTAATAATTAAAATTTAGATTTTAAATTGATCAAGTGAGTTTTCTTATGGTATGTTGATAATATCTGTCGACTTACGATAAATATCGATAGTTTAAGTTTTTTATTTTATTTTATTTTAAAGTCGTCACCTTGCCCCTGATAAGTAACTTACCTTTTTATCCGTTAAAAATAGTCAGATTGCGCCAATGTAGTTAAGTTAATACGTAAGTACTTCTTTAACTTACTTTTATTAGCAAAAACAGGCTTACGTGGCAACTGCTACCAGCAAAGTTATGATGCTTCTTTCTTAAACATATCTACTACTGTTAGGAATTATATGAAAACAGATTAAACCAGCATTTTTCTATAAAACGTTTCAAATAATAATTTTTAAGACATGAATATTTTTGTTCCAGTTCCATTTAATATTAAAGACTGCGGTTTCAGATATTAATTAGATGGCATCTATAATCTGTGTATAGAAAACAAATTTCTTTTTAGTATATATTTATTATTTAAAAATTATTTTTGCCGGTGAAAGAATTCTTTTGATTTCCAAAAACAGTTCGTGATTTGAGTTTAGCAGATTTTCTGATATGCTGTTGCCCGTTAACTTCTCAATACTCCTCTTAAACGGTATCAGACTTGCTAATGACCCTAAACTGCACGTCAGAAGAAACATTTCTGGGAATCTTTGCTTCCAGTAAACGTGCTTGGTTGACCTACGGGAAAACCGACTAGGAGTATATTCTATCCTCCCTCCGGAAGTATATTCGTCCTCTACGTAAAACAGAGTTACAGACTTAAATATACTCCCCAGCCTCGTAAAATATCCTGAGTACGTATGCGCATTAGTTTCGGCTAGAAATCTGTTCACATTAGAGCTGGAAGAAACGCGTTTTCCGGAAAAGTTTATTAGCATTGCGTGTCTTCATAGGTGATAACCCCATTAATATCCCTAGGACTAGTAAAACCTCTTTGGCTCTCTTCAGTGCCCACGTGCAGACATTAAAACCTACAGTGGTAAACTATAAATTAAACTGAAAAAGAAACAGCGTTTATTTTATTTATTTCGATTTCTCTGAGTGAATATTCTAAGTAATACTGAAACTCAAAGTTTCGTCTTGCAGTCGATGATGTGTTGGTATCGGAATCGTGCTTAACGATCTTATTGGTAGTGAAAAAAATAGTTGAGGAACGGTTTTCTTTCAAAGAAAATTAATCGATGAAGAAGCGATAAGAGTAATGAACAATCCACGCCATTTAAGGAATGACGCCTTTAACGAACGAAAAACCCGCTGGCCTCTAAATCGTTATTAGTTCTCATTTCCTACTTGTGTGGTCAAGGGCGTACACGCGAGCTACGTGCCATTAGCTGAAAGTGATTTGGCTTTCTCTTGTGTGTCAAGCGATGTGTTTGCACGCTAGTCCGCATGACAGTGACACTTTTTTTTGGCACGAAGGATTGTTTTGGAAGAATTGCACTTGGGAGGAGGAGGAGGGATGGGAGAAATTAGCGTATTTTCTGCTGTTGTTTGGCTATTTTCTGTTATCAGATAGACTGTGTATAATGCAGCTGATTCGTATTTTATTCTTCGACCTTGATTGCATATTGTAACGTTGTTTCGTATTAAAAGTGTACTACGAACAAAATATGTAGTGCATGCTGATATTAATATATTTCTGATAGACGTTTTTATTTATTATCAGCTGCATGAATTTTAAATTAATTATTCTAGTTGCTGAAATATATATTTTAATTTAGCCTCTTGCCGTGTATATGAAAGGGTGATATATCACTTTGTGTCCTGAATCCAGAGCCGTGTCTACATATTTTTTTACTTGAGATAAAGAGAATAATCTTTGAAAAATTGCTTTCTTTAAATTGAATAATGCCAAAACATGAAGCTTTCTATTATTTAAAACATTTATGTGGTTGGAAGTGTAAGTTTACAACCAACGGTTACGATAAGGCGAGAAAAGCTTTTCTGGACAAGTTTTATATACACTGGTGTCCAAAAGTTAAGCATAATTGATAATTATGTGAATAAAGAAGGAACTGTAAATCAGAATGGCGGGAAACGTGATATGTGAGTGTAAAATGGTTATAAAAGAAGGAAGCAAATCAAAAGACCGATAACAATTAATTTTATTATCCAAAGTAGCAGTTTGAAAGAAAACTGAGAATAACAAGGGTTCACACTTTAAAGAAAAAATGAAAGAAAACATTAAATAAATTGCTGATGCTGCAGTTTTAATAAGGCGTGTGGTCACCTCTGACAGCCAGGCACGCTGCACAGCGATTTACCGTACTTGCTATGAGGTGATGAATGAGTTGTGGGCTTAAACTGTTCCAAGCTTCTTGAAGAGTTCTCTTCAGTTCTGTAGCTTGGTGGGTGCGAAAGGGCTGCAATTTGTCTCCCGAGCATATCCCATACATGCTAGATAAGATTTAAATCAGGGGAGTTCGCAGGCCACGACATGCGCTGGATGTTTTCCGTTTCAAGGATGTCATCAACCAGCACCGCTCGGTGACATGGTGCATTATCATCCATAAATATGAAGTCAGGACGGACAGAACCTGGAAACAAGCGAACATAAGGCTCAAGAACTTCGTCTCTGTATCTTTGACTAGTCACAGACCCCGTGTCAAAGAAATGGAGGTCTGTTCGGCCGTCCGTCATGATGCCTGCCCATACCATTACTCCCCTTGATGGAAAATGTCTTTCCGATATGTTTCTTGGTTCAAAACGTGTTCCACGTTCTCTCCATATCGTTACCCGACGAGAATCAGTACTTAGACTAAACCGGGACTCGTTACTGAACATCACATTGGCCCACTCTCCCACACTCCAATGTTGATGTTTCAAACTCCAGTTCAAACGAGCGCGTTTTTGCGCAGACGTGAGGGGAATGCAAACTGCTGGTCTTCTGGCATACAGGCCAGCATGATTGAGTCTCCTGTAAACAGTTTGTCTCGAAATTCTTATTCCTGTGGCGACTGTGAGCGCCGAACCCAGTGCTCTGGCAGTACTGCCCCTCTGACGTCGCGCACTTATTACCAGATATCGGTCTTGGCGAGGGGTTGTGACTCTTGGTCGACCTGATACTGGTCGTCGGGTAACATCTCCCGTTCTTTGAAACCTCTGCCACAGTCTTGAGATTACAGACTGGTTCACATTCAGAATTCGAGCCACTTCGGTTTGTAATCGTTCGGATTCCTGCATTCCAACGATTCTTCCTTTCGCAAACATCTCCAGTTGGCGTCTTTGTGCCATCATTCACCTTGTTTGATGGTTATCAACGTTCTTTCGCACAGCAGTTGCTCCAAACTTGTCTGAACTGTCTATGCTTCGTGAATCGGTTTCTTTTGCATTCCGACATGCGCAGGTGTTTCGCGCAGGACATAGTCGACTGAAAAGTTTTGCGTAGGTGGTGGAGACTATCCTAGAGGGTCGGAGGCAGCAAAAAATCACTGGTGGAATCTTTCTTGACAACTCTATAGATTTAGTTTCTCATTAGGTCACCCATCAGCTCTCACTGCTTTCTGGTTTGGAGAGCATTTTTCATGTCTACTGGCCTTCTGTTCCGCGCATATTTTCTTAAGTACTTGAAATTACAAAATTTTGTTAACTTACTAATAAGTACCATGCATTAATCCCTCTTTATAATCTAATAATTAATAATTTTTCTAATTAACTTACTTCTCAATAATACATAAAATATATATATAAATATTACTAATCTCTAAAAGTTATTGTCATCCAGTATTAAAAAAAATCCAATCGAGTTCGATAGGGGTAGGGCCTTCGGCCCAGGTACCCAGGTTACAATCACCATTCTTATGGAACAGAGAGTTTTGCTTAAACCCAATGTTTCTTCTTCACCCAATTAATATCCGCAAGAAATTTGGAATAATTTTACGAATATTTACTCCATGTTTTTCGCATTTTACAATTTATGCTTAACTTTTGGACACCAGTGCATATTCATATTTACGATACAAATTAACTTCATCTGTGCAATTTTATGCACATTAAAATTAATTATTTCAAATTATAATGCAATAATTCTTGCAACAATAACTAATATAGCTTTATATATACTTAAAAATTAAATATATGTAATGATCTACAATTTTGAAATGAAGAGCACCTTTTTATTGAATAGCAAATAACATGAAACTTCTTGATTTATGTTTATAATCCTAAGTAGATTGTAGCGCACTAAGGCAAACTAAACATAGTTTTCGTGTGGAAACCATTTGGATTTTCTAAAATTCTCCAAGCATATTTCCATCGCTGGTTGGAAGTCTTAAAAACAATCTATCTCTACAATAACATTTTAAAAACAATGATATCTCTGTAGTATGTGTAATTTTAAAATGAGTACGTATAATTGTGCAGTACAATATATATATAATTTACAAAATGCAAGCATAATTTTAAAATTAATCCCGTAATAACATAAGAACGATTTTTAAGTTAATGAGATTTAATGGCGCTTCATATTTTATCTTTACTTTTACCTCATATCTTCAGTTAAAGCTTCAGTAGCCTTCAATGTGTTAAATTTCGCTAGTATGTTAATAGTTTGCCATTAATTTTTATTTGCAGCAGTGAACGAGTTATCCGTATGCAATTACTCTTGCGAATGTTCGATTTTCTCGATGTGCGTGTACATTTGACAGTCGTTTTTCGAATTTAATCTGAATAAGTGATTCACCCTGTCTCTGTGTCTTCCTTGTGCGAAATAAAAAGGAAGTATTGTAATCGCAAAAAATTTCGGATCTCGTATTTCAATGAAAATATCTGTTTTGACCGCTATCGAATGCAATTTAACAGTGTTTTTGTGTGACATCCGTACATAAGGACAGAATAAAGGACTCTTTCTCCCCAAAAAACTGATTTAAAATGGATTCTGAAGAGATTTTTTTTTCGTAGCGTCTGTGCGTACGCACGTATCTCGTATAACTCAAAAACGAGTAGCCTCAGAACGTTGAAATTTTGTGTATACGATTGCTATAACATATACCTCCTATTTTGGTTGCGATCGGCCGCATGAAAAGTATATAAATATATGTGTATATATATATATCCACTCCGTTACTCGGCTCAGTGATCTCAGTTTCTTTATTCTTACATATTTGTAATTTGTGCATTTTTTGCTTTAAAAATGATTGAATTATGCTGTTCTTATCTTCCGGTTAAGATTTTTATGCCTTTAGTATATCTGCATGCAATATTTGTAGAATTATCAACAATTTAAAAGTTGTTTAAGTGCGGCGAAGCCTAATTATTTTTCGCGTAGCAGCCATATTTGTTTAGATTTGAAACTTACCAGAATAGTGGATTTGTTGCCAATCTAGAGAAACTAAGCTTTGCAACAACAAAGATAACGCCTTCTTTTATTATTGCGAACTAAATCATGCATATTCCATTGTGGAATTTGTTCGATGAAATAAGCGTTTAAGATTTACTTCCTAACTTTTGATATAGTTATTTTGAGTTTTCATGTATTTTTGTCTTGTTGCGAAGTGATAACTGAATTAATTGTATGAGAAATACTGAATCGTCTATGAAAAACGGTTTCTTTCTCTTTTTTTTTTCTTGTTTAACTTCTTAAGTGTGATTTGAATTAATTGAGGGAGGAATACTGAATCGTCCGTTTAAAAAAAAAAAAATTGTGTGTGTATGTGTTTGTTTAATTTCTTATACACTGGTGTGCAAAAATTAAGGACGAGACGGTTTTTTCAATATAACTTTGTACAAAAGCTTTCCAAATCAACACATTTAATACCGTAAGATCCCCAATACGTAAGGACATGAGTAATGTAAGCAACACTTACTAAAAGAGAAATCAGAGGGATAAAAAGAAGCTTTATTGAAAAAGTAGCATGGAGCGCAATGCGACTGAAGGCCGAAACATCCCTGTGATGGGTGTCCAGCAAGAAACATCCGGTCTTTAATAGGGGATATGATCTCCCCTGACTGCTAGGCAGGTTTCACATCATTTGTGCATGCTGGATATGTGGTTGTTAATGAGCTGTTGAGACACTGCTGCTCGTTCCTCTTGTAGCACCAATCGCAGTTTCGGAATCGTTACTGGCGATAAGTTACGTGCTGCCACGGGTCTCCCTAGTAAGTTCCGTACATGCTTGACGGGATTTAGATCCAGAGACCTTGCCGACCAATCCATGTGTTCAATATCTTCACTCTCCAACAGCTCTTCGACAGTAACTGTGCGATGAGGTGGAGCGTTGTCGTCCATGAAGAGGAACTGAGGACCCATAGCCCTTGTGAAAAGACGCATGTAAGGAAGAAGAACCTCGTTACAATAGCAGTCCCAGGTGACGAACCTCCTTGGGAGATATGAAGGTCGGTCCGGCTACCAAGCATTATGTCTGCTCGAACGAGAACTCCGCGACCTCCAAAACAGTCCCTTTTGATGATGTTGAAGGGGTTATTGCGTGTTCCCCGCTCTGTCCAGATGTGTATGTGTCTAGAATCGCAACTCAGACTAAATCTGCTCTCATCTGTAAAGAGTACTCGTCCCCATTCATTGTCTCTCCAATTCCGGTGTTCCCGGCACCACAGAGAACGCCTTCTCCGATGGGCAGGCGTTAGAGGTACACACCGTACAGGGCGTCGTGCAAACAGACCACCACCGTGCAGTCTTCTGGCCACGGTAAAACGCGATATCGGTCGTCCAGTCGCCTGTGTCGTGTGTCTAGCGATTTCTCCCGCTGTCTGCCGCCTGTTTCTTCTGGCCTGTAAGGCAATATACCGGTCATCTGCGGGTGTGGTTCCTCGTGGACGACCACTACTAAACCCCCGGATAGCTGTTCCTGTAGTTTGAAATTGTCTCCAAAGTCGTGAAACGATGCTGTGAGCAATTCCGAACTCTGCAGCCACACTTGTCACACTGCGGCCTTCCTCCAACTTCCCAATGATTCGACCTCGGGTAAAAGCATCCAGATGTCGTCTAACAGATTGATTATTCGCCATTTCTCGCTGAGGCAGCAACTCGGTGTGATTTTAACTGCTATACGGCGTGCAATCTCTTTGCCAGAAATACTGATCTTACACCGACAACATGCTTTATACTACTCAGACACTCCCCCATTACGTCTACCAGCATATCTGCGCATGTGCTACCGTACATCACCTTACTTAATCTCCTGATTGGTCTTTCTGTCCGCTCTGCCTCTTCGTTCAGCTGATATGCTAATTTTTCGACTTCGTCCTTAATTTTTTGCACACCAGTGTATATCGTTTTAGGTTTGTTATAGTATCTGAATAGAATATGTGGCAATGATTACATAATTCTTCAGATGACATAATTTTTTGTTCATTCTGAGTTATAAATGAATGAAATATAACGCTGTTAAGTGAGCGCCAGTGTCGCTATGATTACAAGTGTAGTGATTTTTAAAGAGTGCATTTACTCTGTTGTGGTTTATGCGCAATCGACGCAGTAGAATAAACTCAATCCAATAAGTTTAAATGGAATGCAAAATGCGTATAATTTAATATTCCGTGCAATGAAGTCATGTGGTACACATCAGATTTTAGAATCGACTCTGAATTATGACTATGAATCCTATTTTTTGCATCGACAGGAACACGCGCTTTTTTTTTCCCTTCCCCTACTAAACGATGAAGCTTTAGTTAAAGTTGATATTCTGGGGCAATTATAAAATTAAATCGGAACAATAATATCCTTTGTACAAGACTTTAATTTCTAAAATTAAAGCTACCGGAGGCCGTGGAAAAATAAATGAATGTAAATAAATAAAACAATGAGTAATTAATAATAAAATACAACAGAATCTGAGAGATAAATATGTAGCTTGTTAAATAATAAATTAAAATATAAAGACCTCGTTTAGTATACAGTGGTTATAAAAAAGAGTTTCCGTGCAAAAGCCGAAGTTACGAATATATTAACATAATTTCTAATCTTTGCTTCATATCTGCAGTAACTACTGGACTATACTTCACTTGATTCTTTAAAATGAGTTTATAATAAATGTCTGTTTTTACAAAACGCAGCAAATGTTTTCATTAAAATATTTAGGAAATGTTGCGAAGTGTCGTTCTAACAGTGTTTCTATAAGCAGTATGCAGATCAATCTAAAGTCATCTGCAACTGAGCCTCAATAAATTTTCGAAATTGGATCGTATATAGACGTCACAAAGACATGATAGCAACAGCTGTGTGGTTAATCGTCTTAAAATGAAATTGGTGGGTTTCTGAGTTAGTGATTCATTTCAAATGATGGATTAACTATGAAACAAACTGTTGAAATCATTAATAAATCGAAGTCTATTATACAGCAGATTATTGAAAGATACCGTGAGCTTCAAACTTTTGTGGGCTTAAGATCAGAAAGGCAGAACTCCAAATTCTTTAGAGGAACCTAGGATCAGAAAACCTCCTAAGCAAAACCTATTGCATAAAAGAAAATATCATGCTGTGTTGCAGAAGTGCAATATTATGCAGTGTTGCCACTTCTGGCTTTGAAATTGTTGAGTTTTTTTAATCATAAATTTGTTAAAATTTTACAAAATATGAAGTAGACAGTAATACTAATTCGAAATACTACATTCGGGCTTCCAAGTACCCATGTTCAGGTGGAAGACTACGTTATTCATAATTTGATGGCTCTAGGTATAGTTCGACCGTCTTAAACGCAACCCTGGCTGGCATTCTGCCAAAGCATATGGACTCTTCCATAAAGGGCGTTATTGCTTGCTGCGACGTGAAAGGTCACGTGAAAGTCTTCTCTTCTCCGAAAAGACAGAATGGAGGGAAAGAAAGTCTCCATCCATCCACCCTATTTTCAGAATAATTCGGTCCGAATGGCGCATGCGTGTTTGCGCTCATGGTCGCGGATGAGGCGGTCGAACTATACCTTTCGTTTTTCTCAATGCGAGAAACAAGCATACTTTCATGCAGATTTTTCATTATTTAAATTCTTTAAATATAACACAGGGCGGTAATATTTGGTGGCAACAATTTGAAAAATGATACAACGCTTTTACTGATTCAACTCAAAATGCCGTTCCCTTGCGACTAAACTTCTACCGTCTAAAAGGACACCAAACCGCTTTTTCAACGTAGTAGACGTTGGCAATGCAAACTATATCTCATCTAAAGTACACTTCACTTAAAATTATTTCTTTAAATAACTTTATAATTAAATATTTTTCATTCAAAATTATTTAAACAAAAAATATATTTTTCATCTTTTTGTGCATTTTGCTTGCTTGGTTTCAGTTCAGTATGTATTGTGTAAAATATAAAATTCAACTTCCCCACCCCTAATGAAACTGAAAAAAAAAGGGGGGAGAGCTTAAAGAATTGTTTTTAATTTTACTGCAGGCATTAATAAAATTATGTAATTATAACCTTATTAATACAATTAAATTGTTTATCAGTTTCGCAATGCTTGAGATGTGGAATTAAAAAAGATAGGTTTGTTTTAAACGTGGGGAAACCATTTGTTTTCATGGGTCATTGCTGTGGTGTTTATACTTTGATCATCTTAAAAATTAATTTTGGAAATATTCAAAAATTATTCTCATCTCGCTCAGTGTAAAGGATAATTTCATAATCTATTATTTGAAATGAAAAATAAAAGTTCATTTTTAGACTTTCTCAGTAATTTCAAAGGTTCAGTGTCTATTTTTTTAAAACAGGTATGAGATTAAAATAAGAATCTTCAACAAAAATCCTGCTTCTAAATTTTTAATTTTAAAACTTAGAACTGGGGGACGAAGAAAAGATATTTTATGCATTTTTATTACTATAAGGGAATGTGGAACCAGTGACAGGCGTGTACCTTTTTTGTCTCCGTGGAAATCAGGCTTTGGTTCTGTGGTAGACAGTTGTGAAGATGATGAGACTTGATCAGTAAGTTGTGTGCTTGACATACATAATTCTCATATTTTCTCCTGGAGGAAACTGAGGGAGAAAAAAAGAGAGAGAGCCCAAAGAATTCTTTTTAATTTTGCTGCGGACCTTAATTAAATTTTATATTTATAACCGTATTAATATAATTAAATTGTTTATCAATTCTGTTATAAAGTATGTGCGTGAGATACGAGGACATGTATAATTTCTTCCCTGCATACAGTAATTAATTTGATAAGCAGTTATTCAAATAATACAGGGTGCTTCACGAACGACCGCCAAACTTTGAAAATAAATAACTAGGAAACGATGATAGCTAGAAACATGAAACAAGTGGTATGTTTATTTTAAAAAAAAAATGCAAGAAACTGATACAGAAACCTAAAAAATAGTTACAAATTTCGCCGATAGATGGCGCTTTGGGTGGCAAACTTTTGTTGAATTCACGTCAAAAGCGATTCAAAATGTGAACCTTTTACACAACACATGTGTCGCAAACGAAGAATGAAATTCTCAGTCACTTTCTGTAGTGCATCACCGGAAACTGCCACACAAGCTCCACAAATAGCTTCCTCCAGCTCGTCGAGTGTCCTTCAGTGTTCCCCACAGAAAGTAGTGCAGTAAACTACGCCGTGTTTGGTGGACCATCCAACACTTGTTGAGTTGTGACAAATTGTTTCAAAAGCGCAATATATCGGTCAGACGATCCCGTTTCTAGCAAGACGAAAGGCCGAATGATGCCTTTGCAAGAGAAATGCAGCCCAAATGATAAGTTTGGTGCAGACAAATGTGTGCTTTCGGTACTATAAAATCGCAAGTTGTGTCTGTTAACGACACCATCCGGATGAAAATGGGCCTCGTGTGTAAACCATATTCGGCCGACATCGAAACCAGAAACATCAATCTTGTCGAGCATATTGTTAGCAAAATCATCTCTTTGTCGTTCAGTTTGAACTGTGCCGACATTGAATCTTGTGCGGAAACACGTGTAATGTCTACCGCAGGATTCTGTAAGTGCTGGATGGCATGATTCCGGATTCAGCTGCAAGTCTGCGGATAGATTTATTCGTATGACCCTCAATAACCGCAGCAAGTCTCGTTGCATTTTTCAAGTGTAACGACGGAGTGGATGGGACCCACATTTCCGACTAACGCATCGGCAACTTTGTGCCTGTCTGTTGAAATTTTTTGAATAGCTCACAAATTGTTTTTCCATCTGGGCCTTTTGTGACTTGAAATCGCGTTTGAAAACTTCTCCTTGTGGCAGTAGGGCTGTGATTTAATCGCTGGTACTCCCAACACAATAAACACGCGTTCCTCCACGGAGTGCATCACTTCTGGAAATTTGTAACTAAGTTTTTGAGATTTCTTTATCAGATTCTTACGGTTTTTGTTAATAAACGTACCACTTGTTTCATGCTTCTATCTATCATCGTTTCCGAGTTGTTTAGTTTCAAAGTTCGGGGTCCTTTGTGAAACACCCTGTAGTAAGAATGGTACACTGAATGCGTTAGACAAATACAGTTATTTTCATGGAAAGATAATGATCGTATATCAGCTGCTATTAATCTGTTAATAAGACGGAAAAAGACACCTCCCCAAAAAAAGTCTTTTTGTGTTACAGAATGTGAGAAAAGGAAAATATTTACACCATCCATCGTGTCGATTATGCGAAAACGGTATTAGTCAATATTCGCGTACTTCATATTTTATTGGTCTGTTTGCATACTTGTCTCCAGTATATGAAAGTAGCTAGCTGTTTTCACGTGTACCATGTATGGTAAAATTTTTTCAAATATAGTAACTTTATGCTCTAATATTGTAGATAAAAAGAAAATCTATAACTAATTATTATTATTATTATACAAATTAGCCGAGAAACTGTGGAAAGGCTTTACCTCTTCTTGGCAGTATAAGTGTCTGAAGATAATAATACAGATTTTTCCGCTTTTTAGTCATTTCTGTCGCTGTATTTTAATTTAGATGATTTTGCAAATATTGTTTTTGACTCCTTTTTTAGGTTAAATTATTTTTAAAATATTCAAGATAACTCCATGCATAATTTGAAATACTATTAATCAGTTCAATTAAAAATTATTTTGTTACAGGTTTTTCTTTTGCCTGTTTAGTTTTAATTTTTAATAAATATTTTCATTATATGTATAAATCTATATTTTTTTTTTCCTATCTTTTCTAATAAGACCTGCTAGGAATAAATAAAGTTATTGAAAATTGCCTTCTTCCTCCGTGATCTAACTAGTAGTAGCTTGTCCGACTGGCAATCGAAAAATCAAGTGGTTCGAATTCCGCCGAGGACATAGGTGATTAGTGGCCAATGAAGAAATATTTTCATCTCTGTGTTGGATCGTGGCGCGAAGCTAATTATCATACATTATTTGATTTTAAAAATAATTTTCTGAATTTGATTAATTATTAGCGCTGTTTTTTCTTTATTTGTGTGGTCTAGGTGGCCAAAATTAAAATAGGAGGACTATTACTGGAATTTTGTCATTTATGAGCATATTCTGACTATACAGTTTTCTTAATAAAATACAGGAAGCTCTAAAACATCAGCATTCAAGTTAGAATAGGATTCCCTTCCTCCTTATTCTTAAGTATCGGATATAGCAGAAGAAACTTTTCTCTGTTAATAGCTAACATCTGCATTCGTGAGATTAAATTCGATGGTTGTGAAATGTATAAGGAGGATTTATATCAGTTAAGTGTTATATTATTACTAATGAGTTATTTTAGTCTTTTACAAGGAAAAACGAAGTGTAATTTTGTTAATTTTTTTTAAATCAAATTATAACAATTCTGAATGCTCGTCAAAAATTATTTGTAATGGGCATTATATTTCTGAAGTTTCTGACTTCATTTTTTTTCCTTTTGTAGTTTTTTTTAATCTCCACCTCCCCTCCAGTGTCAATATAATTTAATTACTTCGAAATTATTTGTAAATAAATATTTGCTTTCAGAAAATTTTATTAGAATTTTCCTGTTGTCTCTTAGTAATGGTTACTGACACCAGTGCAATGCATTAAAAGTGCTATGCTATGTTTAAATAATTCCAGCGATATCATTCTGTTGCTAACGAATGTCTCGTATTAAAATAAAATGATTCAAGTTTAGAAGTTGTTTCTATTTTTATGCTTTTAATAAGTGCCAGATATTAATGCCACTCTTTTTTTAAAGACAAATATAAATTGATAAAAAAAAATCTGAAAGGTTTCAGATTTTAATTACGTCCAAAGGGGCGTTTATTTAACATTTTGTGTGTTACATTTATTTGTTAAATACCATGTTCTTCGCACTTAAACCATAAAATTCAGTTCAACAGCAATATCGCAAAATAATTTTAAATTGTGCATATCTTTAGAAATTTCGGTACACGCTCTCACGCGCTGGAGATAAAAATGTTTTTCTGTACAACGTTGGTATTGCTGGCTTTGAAATCTTTGAGTTTGTTAATGAAAAATTCGTTAAAGTTTTAGAGAATATTGTTACGAATTTCACATTTATTTGGCTATTTATTTAGAACTGTAATTAAAATTCCTTTTTATTTTCCCGTGCAACGCACGCAGACGATTTTTGAAGAGAAAGCTACGCCGAAAAAAAAAAAAAAACCAACAAAGAAACATAAGCACTAAATTGAAAAGTGATACGCCGTTTCTTGTGAAACAACGCAAAACGGCCAAACGAAAGTAATAGTCCTTCGAGACTAAATCCCTTTGGACTAAAAATGTAAACAATACGAATGGGAAATATATGTATATGTATTTAATAATAGTTATAAAAAAAGATTTGGGGTTTGCTTTGGCAATTTTATGAGTATCACATCATATAAACCCATAACATTTAGGTGTTTTTATGGCATTTATTTTGCAGTTAGATTGTGTATTTTCGACGTTATTTAGAATTTAAAAAAAAAAAAAAAAGAAAGTCTTAGACTGGCAGTGAGATGTAAATTCTATAGAACAGATGATATCTCAATGAGGATAAAGTTATAAATGATAATCTAGAACTATGAGAAGGGGAAAAATAGTAGAATGAAATATATTTTACATGCTTTCTGAAGCTACCATTAATAGTATTTCAGAAGTACGAAAGACGGGATACGTGAGAAAATAACTCATTGCTATTTATGACGATCAATTGCAATCGAACCATATATTATCGCGAGAATCGTGAATTCGGAAATGCATGGTTATCATTCTTTTGTTGCTTGCAATTGGGGGAGGAGAGACTCACAGAAGTTGTTTGCAACTTGACCTTGAAGATTTAATGTGGTTTGAATAAAGCATTTCCTGGAACGTATATTAGAGGTCATTATGAGTTCAGGGCCCTTCGAAACGATGCCTTAGAAAAACTGCAAATTAGAAGCTGTTGTGTAAATTGAAAAGCTTTGTGTTTATCTGTGCGTTGTTATTTTATTTATAGTGATTAGTACATGGCCAAAAGTGTGTTTGGTTTTTTAAAAACAAGTTAAAAGATCAAATTTCTGAATTCCTGCAGCATTGGCAGACTAGCCTGTGTAAACTGAGAAGTCATTATATTTAATCAAGGTACTAATAGGAGTATGCTGACAATTTTATAAATGTAAGAAATTATTTATGTTAATTATTCAGCAATTAATGTATTATGTATTATTAACAATTAAATATTGATTATTAATTAAATGAAATCCATATGTGCGTATGTTGCTACACAATTGTTAAGTACGGTTAACCCATCTTAAAACGAAGTCTTTAAGACGAACAGTCGGTTAACACGACAAAAATTTCGGTCCTGTCAGCGATGTATATGTTCTCATGGGAAGTTTTATCAGTTAGCACGAATAACAAAAGGTTTTTTAATCCGTAACGTCATTAGATTTCATCATTTAACACTAACTGTCAAATTTCTCATGCTTTTTTTCCCTGTTGTTTTTCTGCTAGGGCTGCATTCAGAAATGTACTATCCTTTTTAATTGAAAACCTCACAAGATAACAGAGCTTAAATTGCTCCGGAGCCTGGCTCAGGTGTTTCTTAGCTTTTTGGGATAAATTATAATTTTAGCCGGAGCGCACCGGAGCCCTGAATAAGTAGGCTCCTGCCCTTCTTTAATGCAATTGAACAGCAATTCCAGCAGAAATCTGATCTCGAAAATTTTATTTTTAATAATAAAGTTATATTAAAAATCGATCCTAATTTCTGAATGCATGCTTTTCTTTCCTTGGGAAACAAACCCTTGGATGGAGTTCAAGACTTTTAAGGAAAGAAAAGCTCCCACCCACATCTCAAAGGCTTATTCTCCAGAAAGTACAGGTGTCTTCCCACGGAAAAGAATACCTGCAGACTTTTTGGAACGATGTTAACCAAAGACGGGGGATCAGAATTGTTACTTGTTTTTCTTTTTTCAGCTAATTCTTGGAGTGGGTGAAAATTTGCTCTCTTGTCGTATTCTGCTTGACAGCTAGAATTATACTGAAGTGATACAGTGGTCAGAAAAAGTTGCATTTTTCTCTTTCTGTTTTCATAACTACAGGTCATAAGTTAAGATTTTCTTTGTGTTCTCGTACTGTTTATAGCATTCTGTTTATTTTCATTAGTGACGCTTTAACCAGTCCTACATTTTTCGTTCGTGTGCTGGAAAAAGAATGGTCTTTATATATGCCATCCCTTGAAGTAGTACATTATATTCGGAGCTTAAATTAAACCGGAGACAGGTTGAGTTGTTTCTTATTTTTTGTGCGAAATTGTAACTCCAGCCGAAACCCCAAATAAGTCAAAGTCCTGTGCTGTACTTTATTATTTAATAATTTTTCAGTTATTTAATAACTTAATATATTTTTATCTGTTTACATTTTATTAGATTTTAATATTAATTGTTACATTATTATAATCATAATGACTTAATTTTAATAATTAATTATTTAATTGTGTAATTATTAATCATTTTATTTATTTATTTATTTATGTTTTTCTTTTTTGACAGTCTTTCATAGGGCTCCGGCACTTCTAGTTTTAGAAGTTAAGTTCTGTAAAATGACTGTATTCAATAAAATATAGCCAACATGAGTAACATGCTTAGCAGTCGCGATCATCGCGTCAGCTATGGGCTTTAATCGTGCTACCACTCAACTTCAATCAATAAATGCAATTCTACGTTCAGACGTTCTTTTTTATTCTTTAAAAGTTAGCTAGTATGATTAATGTTAAATCTTGAATAATTCTGTCCTGTCTTCTTCCACTTGTCACCGGGATGAGTTAGTATATTCTTTTCTTCCTAAAACTCAGTGAAACACAGCATACTAAATGAATAATTTCATTTAAAATTTAAATGAATGCATTTACAATAAAATATTTACATAGATATACTTGACTGTAATTTAGTTACATATGAATTTTCAGTGCGCTGCAACATGTCTTTATTCTCTTAAAGTTCTAGCGGCATTGTTCGATAGTCCTGAGACGGCACTCTGGTAGCTTTTAGAAAGTGACAATTAACCTTAAAATGCAAGCAGCAAGAGAATGATTCATGGCCAAGGGGAAAAAGACAGGTGCAGAAAGATCTGCAAACGAAGCTAAAAATTCTAGAAGTAGACGGTGATATATTGAAGAAAAGTAAAACTTACGAAAAGTATGGAATTTCTAAATCTACCTTATGCGTAATACTTAAAGATCGTGAAAAAATTCTTATTGCTGCATTGGGTTCTGGGAACAAATCTAAACGACTTCGCATTGCTAAGTATGAAGATGTGCAACTTTACTTGTAGAATGGTTCAATTATATGCGCTCTTATATTGTATCTTTATGTCGACCTTTAATTCAATCAAAAACAAAACGGATTGCAAAAAATTTAGACATTCAAAATTTCAGTTGTACCGCTGATTGGCTATGATGGTTCCAAAAGAGGCACTCGATTTCATCATTACTTATTTGTGGTGAAGCAAATAAAGTTGATGAAGAAAGGGCAGACAACTGTTGCTTGAATTCGATGAAGTCAGAAAAAAGTATGCCTGTTGCGGTGTTTATGATATAGACGAAACTAGACTTTTCCACAGTTTTTTCCTCAAGTCGTATTCTCGGAATAAAAAGTGATAAAATGCCATGATGGAGCACGCAGTTGTGTCTGAGGTGCAAGAAATATCATCAGAAGAAAGTGAAGAGGACTATATCATTCCGCCCATCCGCCAGGAAATGTTATATGTCTTAGACACTTTAGAACATCCAAATTGGCCGCTAGTTTTACGGAAGCCATGAGTACTGTTGGCCGTTTCGTCTACTACAGCGTAATTATACTGGAATTTTTCACCAAAACATTATCTGTGAGTGCATTTTTCGAGTTACAGAACAGTAATTAATTGTAATATTTTCTATGACGATACAATGTGCATAATGTATTCTGGTACATATGTAACTATAATACTGTAAATGGTTAATGTATAGGAAAAACTCGTCCAAATATAAAATTTGAGTCCCCTAATTAACACGAATTTCTTTTAACTCAAAAAAAAAATTTTTTCCCTGTCTCGGGAGATTCGTATTAAGGAGGGTTTACTGTATTTGCAAATGTATCTGAAATTTTCCTGCCGCGAAAAAGCATGAGAAAGAAGCGTAATACATCGCCAAAAATTCAGCGTTTCTGCCTACCCGTTAGTCGTGCCACATTTTGCCAGGTGTCATTATAGATTGTTGATACTGTTCTAATAGAATGTTACAGCTTTTAGCGCAAAGAAATTAGAGATTGCTTTTGAATTTGTTCCAAGAATTGTAATATTTCGTCACCGTAAGAATGTGGCATAATTAGTCTAGGGAAGCAGAAGCAGAAGATTATGCCGGCTATAGTTAAAACACCTCGTTTCAACTTCGTCAGCTTCGACAACATAAGGTCTTTTACTGCCCTCTTGAAACCAAGCGTTTCCGATGTTTTCCTAAGATCCGCGTTTTTACAATTGGTGTCTTTCGGAATTTCCAGCTAATGTCCACCAAGAGGACGGCTTATGGCTATTAATTGTTTCTTTGTTTTGTGAAAGTTGTATACACGACACGATAGAAATAATTCCTGAATTTCATATATGAATATTCAATCAGCTATAGGTTTTAAACAAAGAACAAGATTTTATTTATCATTTTTTCCCCTACGTGTATCTGGAAATAACGTGTGTGGTTCCAAGAGGATACTGCTACAGCACACGAGTATCGAAGAACTTGCAACATGAACGTTTCCAAGTCGTCTGATCTCTCTTAGAGGTATGATTCCATAGCTAGCTCGTTCCTCGAATTTTACACCCACCTTCTTTCTGTGGGAGTACCTGAATTCAGTGTAATGTGGAAATTCAATGAATTGAAAGAGCATTCAGACAGAAGGTCATGGTAACATCATCAGACAGAACTAGGAGTGCAGTGCCAGAAATGCGTATACTGTGCGAAATCAACGTTTTGGCGATATCATTTTAAAAAATAATCAAGTAAAAGGAATTATATCACATAGAGTGGTAAATTGGTGCAAATTGTTAATTTTGATAAAAATGATATATACCTATTCTTCATTGTACCTGTGCAACACATTGATACGTTTTGTTATTTGCAAATGTAAAACAAAGTAGTAAACCTTGTTCTTTCCAGCTGTGAAACCAAATTTTGCGTAATACGTATCTTTGCTTTGCTACTTACGTATGAAATCCGAGAGTCATTTCTACAGGAGCATGTAAAATGCTTATTGTATTATTCTTGTCCAGAGATTGGATACATTTTTAATAGACGTTATAATGCAATACACTTCTACATTCCCACCAAACATTGTTGTTTGCTTTAGTAATGCTAAAGTTGTATCTATATGCTGAGCCATTCATTACCTTTTCTTCGCATTCCTCAGCATGGTCTGTTTTTCGTCATCAGTCACTGATTTCTCAAAAGTCGTCTCCGTTTGTCATATTTCAGAACCATGTCGCTGATGGAAACTTGATCAAACATACTTCTGTCATATTAATTGCGTAGAGTCCATAGGCCATACAGCATAGTTAAGCATGGGAGATTGTTCATGAATCGTGGCTTTAGGTTGAGTGCCGTAGCTAGGGTGGGGCAAGGGGGGACATCTGTCCCCAGGCGCAACATCCAGGGGTGCCAAATTGATGTTACGAAATTTTAGAGTGAAATGTTTTCCATTCTTGGCACACAGAAAGGGGCACAAAATCTTCTGTTGTCTCCGGGCACTGAAAACTTACGGCTCTTATGCCGTGTCTGTTTGGTAAGGATTTCCCTCCAGGTGTTCAAGGCATTGATCTTCATCTGTGGGATAAGACGTACGCGAAATTTTTAAATTTTCTTGTGAAGAATTGTCCAAGTCACTTGTAGAATTGCTTTGGCATCTGTGGCGATTTTGTTAAGATGTTACTGAATTATTAAAACTGTTTATGAGAGTTCATCTTTTAATAGTAATTAATTAAGTTTTTAATGTGGAAAGAAATTAACTGTGCTTTCATATTATCTCTGAAGTTAAACGGAATTTATGATCTGTCCACGAATCAACAATTAGTCTTGAAAAATAAGACTATAATCAGATTCTGCGTTTGTTGAAGTCTGCTTTTGTATGTTTAATGTGTTCTTTGGAACTGCTGAAAACTGTGAAAGTTAATTTTTTACAGCGTGTATTGAATAAACCAATGAAATTGAGAATCTAAAAGTTTCATTCCTCTTTCTTTAAAATAATAATAATAATAGTAGTAATGCTATGCCTTCTATTTTTTTAAATGGTATGCTTTGCTTTAAAATTTTAATTTTTTTAATTTTAAGGAACGTGTTTTCGAGCTCTTAGCAATAATTCTTAGAACTCCGTTATAGTTTCTTGTTAGACTGTACTTCCCGTTACGTGTTAAAAGCTTATATTTCTGTATTAGTGTCGTTTATTTGTAAATTTTCTTTGTTCCGAAAGTATTCTTCGTAAAGGATGTCTTCGTTCAACTAAGTATAAAATAAAAATAGCTGAAACACCGTCAAACTCCTTATGGAATCTCCAGTTCGCCGTTCTGTCTGAGCTAGGAGAAAAAGAGAATGACGAATAAATTACAGACTTTTTCGTGACCGACTTTGCCTGCCCATTGCTTGTCACTAACCGCGGGTTATGACGTCAGTTACGGATCTATTTCTTGGTCATTACCTTGTCATGGTGTCACCTTAGCAACGGGTGGGTCGCGATAGCTTATTGATTATTATTTTATTTTATTAAAAAACTTTGTTATGTGCGATATTAATCGATTATTTTCTAAACTTTTTTTTATCTGTGTATGTTTCACAAAAAACACTCTGTGTGTAAATTAGTTCATTTTATTCTATTTGTTTCGAAATGCGACTGTGCGAATCTAAAAGAGGATTTAAGTACAACCCAATAATCTAATAAGTCTCTAATGATAAGCATCCAAGTCCTATAAATCAAATAAAGGTTTCAGAAGCATGCTTTTATGACAGATAACTACCACATTAAACAAATTCCAATTCTGCTTTTGCGTCATAAATGAATTAGGTTTCTGTTTTATGATGCAGTCATAAAAATCGGAACTCGTAACAGCTTAACAGCCCTTTTAACGAAAAGTTGTATAACCATTGTTTTGACTTGAATAAGATTCTTGTATTGATATGAAGCTTCCGAATTTTCACCTCAGATTTTCTTATGAAATTAACGCATTTTGGTTCGTTGTTGTTAATCGTCAACTTCATTATTATTTTATTGTTAGTGATGATTGTTCTCTTGTTCCCTATCTTCCCAAATTAATGCCTGTTGTGCACAATATAAGGGAAATGTCACCTAGACGTGCTGTCTGAAATGCAGAGAAATGTGTTAACGTAGACACTTTCGGTAGGTAAGGATAATTCACAAATGCACATCCGTATCGCCACTGGTTTAAAAAATGGACCAATGAGCTTCTACTCCTCTTGTGACGCTGAATCTTTGAACCTGTACATATGAGCGTATGCTGTTGTTTACTTTTTATTTTGCATTTGTTTCGTAGTTATAAATGTATGGCATATAAATGCTGCTATCATTTCAGTAGAAAAGCTCGTATTGCTTTAATTTTATAAGTTTATTTATTTAATCGTCAAAATTATCATGCACTGATATTCAGCTCAATGTTCGCATATTATCGCTCTTTATATCGAGAAAATAGTGAAGATTACAATTAGCCTCGAATATTATGCATCTCCTAACATCTGTGGAGTAAAAGAACTCAAGTGTAGAATTTTTTATTGATCTGAGAATAACTGGAAGTGTTACAATGAATCTAGTATTTTATCTCAATGCTGGCATTCGTTTGATTTTTAAAGTATAGGATTCAAATTATATATTGTAAATAATCTGATTATACCTATTATCAACATTAAAAATTATATATGAATAAATTAAATACATTCGTTGTGAATAAGATAAATTCATTCTGTTTGAAGGGTATTTCCTATGCAAACAATACATTTAAGAGTGAAAAGTTACTAATGTGAAATTTAACACACTAAATGTGTAGGAATGCAAATTAGGAAAGTTCACTAAAGAATAAAACTTGGCATTGGCTGTTATTATAGAGCATCTTTTTCGTATAGACTGCAATAAAAATGCTAAGACTTCTACTATTTAAATATATAATTATACTTATATTTGATCTAACTTCTCAATGAGAATTTTCACAAGAAATCCGCGATGCTTTAGTTATTTTGTACAGGAAATTGCGTGGCAAAATATTTTCAACCATTCTGCTTAAAGCGCGACGAAGGTCATTTAAATTGACAGAAATATTACTGGAAGCTCATTGGTCTAGTCTAGAAGCCACTCCCTCGGTGGCGATATAGATGTGCACTTACAGAAATAAGCTTCCGGTAAAAGTATGCATACGGCATTCTAGTTTCGAGGGCATCCAATTGGTCAGCGAATAAATATCGAGTTTTCCATAAAGCACAGACATTACATCACATCACTCGACGTTTATCTGTGTGATACCTTTGAACAGCTTTGATTTGTAGGATCGTCACAGCTTAGAATCGCCATCGGCATAAAACTGCCACTAGTTACCGGCTTACTAGCAACGCAATTTCAAAAAGTTAAAAAAAAAAAAAAAGAAAGAAATTCTGGCATGATATAACGAATAAGAGGAATAATGGTCATTTAGCGCCTTTTTAGAATTGTGACAGAATTACAATAGACATGACGTACAGTCGACGTCGACATAACATCGACCCTGTATGGAATCAGCAACGGCATAGAATGGAGATAGCATATTACTGACCTTTTGTAGAATGGATGCTAGTACAAGATCGACATACTCATAGAATCGTCACTATGTAGAACTGGTACGGAGCGTCATCGACACTTCGTAAATACACATTAACGCAAGATTGACAGTATTTAATTCTTTACTTATATTAAAATAATTACTTTAATTTGCTATATAATACATTAATAGGTAAAAAATGGATATAATTTATTTTCCAACGTTAATTTTTAATTAATTTAGTTACTTAAAAACTTTGTTAGTTTAATGTATTAATATTCAGTTAATGCAACAAAAATTAAATAGGCTGTAGGTTCCGCATGGAATGAGTTGTCGGCATTAAAACCAACAATGTGTACGATTTGTTAATGCCATATATTAATACCGGTACAGGATTGACCGAATGCTGAGTGAACACACAGCACAGGGCCAATACTGCACAAAATTGGCATCGACGAAGGATCGTGACTGGCATGCACTCGACATTGCGTAACGTAACCAAGAATTATAATTCATAACAGTGCATAATCAGAAGAGGAAGAATTTGATTAAATTATAATTTTTAAAGGTATCTACGTAACATTAATGCAGTGGCATAAAATCGACTCCGACAAAGGGTGGAAATCGGCTTTTGAGCAGCCTTGTGCCAATCCTGTGCCGGCATGAAGGCCGCCGATTCTAGGCTATATTGTTTTTAAAACCTTAATGAATCCTGAGAAAACTGTGTAGTTTGCTTCTTAAAATTATGCATTCAGCATCATGATTTCCGGAACCCCTGAATAGGGGTCACCAAAAGAGTGTATCGAATGTCTTTCAGGAATTCTTAACGTACACCACTATACTTTTATCTGTGAGCAGCGTTTAATTTCTGAAATTAGAAGTGCCGGAGCCCTGTAGAAGACTGTCAGGAAGGAAGAAAGAGAATAATAAATAAATAAAATGACTAAAAATTAAAATAATTAAATCAAAATTAAAAGAAATGTAAATAGATAAATAGAAATTGAATAAATTATTAAATTAATTATAAATAGTTCAAATAAAAATACATTATCGAACCTTATCTTATTTAGGGTTCCGGTTGGAAGTAGTTCAGCCTCCGTCTGAATTTAAGCCCTGGTTATACTTATAATGTGCTGTTTCAAGGAATGGTAGATACAAAAACTATTCTTTTTTGCAGCAAAGCTATGAAAAAAAGATAAAACAATTAAAGTGCCATTAAGCAGAATAGTGAGAATTCTAGAAACAATATGAGGTATGGAAGGAAATTTTAAAGGAAAAATATAGCTTTGAAAATAAAGAGAGAAAAACAAGACTTGCTTCAGAGATTAACTGATTTAAAAAAGAACCAACGCCTTATTAGACGAAATATAAAGTCTCTCCTACAGGAAAATAATCAAAGACATTCTGTCTTCTACTCCAATTTCACCGTGTCGGAACTCATTTAAGCTACTCTGTTAAAGTATGGCAAATATTATGATAGCGATGGCCTGTCGATATAATTCTAGCCGTCAAGTGGAAATTTTCCCTGAGTATGAACCATTAACAATGTGAGAATAAACGTGTCTCCTCTATACTAGTGACAGCAGTGGTCCTCTGCGTTTGGTCACATCGTTCAAAAAGTCTACCAGAAGTATGCAGTAGGAAGTCAGTAGCGTGGCATGTGCATGATCAGGGTTTCCCTTTCAATATTTTCAGGGACGAAAAATTTGCTCGCTTTCATAAATCATTGCACTTCCTGGAATTTAAGCCTTTGCCATGTGAGCGGGGGCTTTTCTTTCCTTAAACGCCTCAAACTCTGTCCAAGGTTTGTGTCTGAGGGAAAGGTCCAAAGTTAGGGTCTTTCATTCAGAAGTTCGCATAGATTTTTAAGGCATATTTGTTATTAACATAAAATTTGTTTCTTGAAATTGGGGTCCACTTACAGAAAAGAAGTGCCGGAGCCCTTTCATTTAGGGCTTCGATGCGCTCCGGCTAAAATTATGATTTATGTCTGAAGTACCGGAGCCATTTAAGGTCTGTCTATTGGGTCAGTTTAAAGCTTCACCTAAAGAAAAAGATATTCTTTAGATTGATCCCGCTGCCATAGATCGTGTTGCCTTGAAGTAGCATTATCATCATCATGGACATGTGTTATTATTGATGTTGATTTGAATTGTAGTATTGTGAACAGTGGGGGCTTATTTTCAATATAGATTGTGAGAAAAATTTTTTCAAGCCTGACTTGTAACTTTAACTCATCAAGAATCATCCAGACGTGTATGTTTTAGCATTTCAAGATCAATATAATGATTCTTCACCAGTGCCTGAGGCGACTTGAAAAAAATTAAGCTACGATGAAATCATTATGCCAAACTGATTATCATAACTAGTACGCAGGAGATCATCTTTTTGTAGATGGTTATAGCAGATTGTTTAATTGGTTTATATTTACTTTTGATACATCTGATTAAATGTTAAATATCTACATTTTTTTCACATATTACCAATGTTCTGTGCGAGATCTATTTGCCACGTGATACATCCAGTATGTAATCCATTTCAATCCACATGCATTCAAACATATCAGATGCGATAGACTGGAACATGACATGGATAATTCGCATTCGATGGCAGTGGCGGCACAGAAACATTACCTCTAATGCACTCCCCTCTGCAAAGAGAGGGGTCCTACAAATTTGGGCGACGGGAAAGAAAGCAATATCATTCGTTATTTTGGTCTGGATATCTATCGCGTCGCTAAAAAATCTCACATAGAGCATCTGTAATATGTGAAAAGAAACTCAATAAATGATACATCCAAGTGAATTATATTTGATGCTATACCCGTTTGTAACGAAATGATTCTTCTTGACTTACCTTGTATAATATTTTCCATAACCAACTTTTATATACGAAGTTAGTACGATATATACATTAGTTGATAATTAATGTGCTAGTTTATTTATATACTTCCCTGAGTTATTTCAGGTAATATTATGATAAAAATACCCTTTTAAATTATGCATTCATTTATACTGATTTCGAAGCCTAGCATATATTTAATAATACATGAAAGTAATCTTGTTTTCATTGTAAGAAAATTTCTTCTGCAATTAATAAATGACTTCTCTTTTGTGGCCCGTGTCAAGAAAATGCACTTATGAGAGAAACCGTTGTTGTGTTTTGATGGAAGCTTGAGATATGGAGTTTGGACTACGCATTCCATGTGGTGATAAACAAATTGCAGACTTGGCTACTTCCTGGTGGATATTTCGAGATTCTGATATTTTCTTTCTGTAGACAAGCTTCTCTGTTTTCTGTCTTTTCGTTAGGATTACATAAGGAAAATACCATCACTTTAAATTTTACCTAATAGTTATTATTTTTTTTCAGTTAGTTATTTATTTTTGGCTGCGATGATTATCATGTTCACGTTTTAATCTATAAATGTGATTTTACGCCATTTTGGAACTATTATTCCATTCCAGATAACATTACATAGCTGCCAACTCTCCCGATTTTTCATTACATCTTCTAGTCTCTGGGTAGATCATCAAAACACCCGGTTTTTAATTTTGCTAAAAAAAATGCTTTCCAGGAGTATATTAAATCAACTGAATTCATAAAACTTAAATTTGGTGAATTCCATTCCCTTAACTGAACTTATTTTCAGAATAATTTTGTTTATTAATCTGAAGGGGCAATTTGCCCAGGACTATTAATTTCGTTTTGGTATTTTGCGTTGATTCACTATAAGCGTTGTTTCACTTTTCAAATTGTTGCCACCAAACATCATCGCCCTGTATTATATTTAAAGAAATTGAATAATGAAGAATCTGCATAAATGTATGTATGTTTCTCGCATTGTGATATATGCATTTATGCAGATTGTTCATTATTTAATTTCTTTAAATATAATACATGGCTGTAATATTTGGTGGCAACAGTTTGAAAAGTGAACCGACATGTAAAATTTTCAGCGCAAAATGCCAAAACGAAATTAATAACCCCTTCTGGGCTAAAAATCTAAGTTTTTATTCCAATTTTTGAAAAAATATTAACTTTTATCAAAAAAAAATATGATAGACGAATGTGTAATAACAATTTTATGTACTAATGCATACTTGATAAACTTTTTCAAACAATTTTAAAACTTTGAATACATCAAAATAGCAACAAGCATAAAATAACAAATTCGTAAACACAAATGATGTCCGCACCCTGTACATCAACTCACAGTAATGACCGTTAAACCGTTAGTGTGATGCCACCACACAAAAACTTTCAAAACTATAATCGTAAACAGTATGTATCCAGTTGCAGTACTATGCATTAAGCTGAAATTTGTGTTTTGATTTGATTTATATGACCAAATATGAGTATGCTAGGAAATGTCAAGTACATGTATTTAGGGGTTAAACACTTTTGATTTGAATTAAACGTAGAATTTCTTTTCCACAAAATACAAATTTGTTGTCAGGTACTTTGAGGCGTGAGGTCTCTAAATTACTCAAGAATTTACAGTTCCGGAACCAGAGTGGAAACTTTAGGTGTTTCCAGTCATGTTAGAGATGCGTGATAAATTTTGGAGTTCTGATACTGAACAATTACCGGTTTTATTGAAGGTCATAATACAGAAAGAAAAGGAGGGAACGCTATTTAATGATGTTTGGACAGTACTAATGTTTACAAGCTTGTTTCTTCACATATAGTGCTGTCAAGCTCTTTCTGCTGTATGAAATATTTTATGGTATATTGAAAATGCCTAACCTATGTTTGTGAAATAAAAAGTTTATCATTTTATAAAATTTGTGTGTTCCTTTTCTTGTTACAAGTGCGTTATAGAAGTAATACTCGGTAATTTTGCTATAAGTTTTCTCCCACCTCTTAATCCTATACGTTATAGTTAAACAAATAACATATAGAACTATACGTTATTTGTTTTAAAAATTTACTGAAATTCAGTACTGCTCTGAAGTTTTTAAATCGGAAAACTCCAAACCGCAAAATAATATATATATATATATATATATATATATATATAATGTGATTTTTAAGCATAGTGGTAAAATGGAAGTAACAAATATGGGCTGATCCATAAATAAAATTTTCTTTTTCCGAAAGCATTTTTACTATACAGGGTGTCTCAAAACAGAATCACCAAATCGCTGACATTGTTTTCTGTGCCCGAAGGTAAACAAAATTCGTCCTATGCACATAAAACAATAAATACATAATTACGACGTTGAATGTTGTAGAGACATTAGGTTATTTAGAAGCTGGAGAAGTGAAAAATGAGCAGTGCCTTCTCCGGGACTCGAACCATGGACCTCTCGAATACGCGCCGAACATGCTAACCACTACATCCCGAAGACATGCCAAGAAAGCGAGAGAAATACCTTATAACGTAAATCATAGATGCGAAGTGTTACAATGCGTCGAACAACGTCTTTTGCTGCCGGAATTCGTGGGAAAAAAAAAGTGTCTGGGTGTTGAGATGTCAGAATCGTCACAGAATATTCCAAAAGAAAGTGGAAATAGCAAGCCTCCGCGTCTTCTTCTTGCTGACTTTTTAATGGCGCTTTCTGGTAAGTGTTGATGACTACCCACCTTCCATTCATAGAAAGCATTCCCAGCGTATAGTGGCTTGTTCTGGGGCACCCTGTATAATTAGTTATTCATAGAAATGATTAACGGTATTTCAGGACAAAATACGCTTAGTATTTTCATTGAAAATGTTGAAGGTATCAAGATATATTCCCTCAGTAAGAAGTAAGAAAACACAAAGCCATTATACAAAAACTTAATGTGTGGTTTCCTGAGATTCATACAATATCGTCTGATTTTTTTTTAAGCATCATATTTTCTTCTAAATAGACGAGAAATTAAGGGGCCGAAAAACGAAAATTTTAGAGAAAAATATATAAAAGAAAACATTTTTAATGAATTAAGTAATTACTTCCGTTTTGCGTTTTTTATTTCTGCTTAAATTATTTTTTAACGAATGTTATTATATTTAATTATTTGTCAGTGTAGTTAATTTAGAACTTATTCTATTCTTAAGATAAGACGTCGCTAAAATTTGAGTAAAAGTGTAAAGCAAAAACTGAATTCCATGTGTATTTTGAATTGATTAAAACTTAATAAGTATTTCGCTAATTAAAAGTTTTACTGGGCAGTATATTTAAAAAATGGTAAATTTCATTTTTACAAAGTCCTTTCCCCCACAGAACAACTTTGAGACAATTTTGGTAAAATGCTGCGTCTTATTTATTGCAAACGTCTGCAAGATGACTATTCCCGAGTTCAGATGATTTTGGTCTTACGTTATGTTCAATACTTATATTTATTTGCTTTCTCGGGAGTACAGTGATCGCAACGAGAGGGTTCATTATATATGCCTTAAGATTGATATTTAAGGAAATAAAAGTTTCTTTTTTCGAGCACCGTGCAGATAGAGCGTCTGTAAGATATCTTGTAAAGCCACTTCAGTATCATGATAGGCGTGATAAAGTTGCTGAATTTGTTCAATATTCCACTCAATCTTTTGCCCCCACTTAAATATTTCTTCACAGCGGATGGAGCCTTCTATTTACGTTGCCGCTTTTATTTATTTATTAAAACTGCTTTAGAATCAGCTTAATCCTTTTTTTAATTACCTTGAATTACGAACTCCTTCGCTGGTGTAATGAGAACACGGGAGCAGGCACCTAGGTTGTGTAACCCTCATCCTGGGTTGAATAGGTGGATGTAAAACATATCTTTTTATAATAGCATAGAATAGTTACCGATGCCGAAAGATCAATATTCCCGTTGAAAGAGCTGGCAGTGATAGAGATAGTCGAAGGTAGCCGATTATTGTGGTGAGTGATAGCGTCATACCATTTGCAATTCCATGAAAGTTGACTAAAACTTGTCACGGAATGAAGGGGTGTAATATGTATTGATTGATTGTAAAAATTTAGTATTGTGTGAAGTTGACTCTGAAGAATAATCGAAATAGTTCGTTTCTATTTTTATGTGTTGAATAGCTGTATCGAAAGCATAAATTTTTGATAAATGATTTAATAAATTCCTTCAACATCAGTTTATGATTTGCTGTTGAAGGCTTCGACATCAAAAATACAAGGCAATAATATCAAAATTGGAAAAAAAAAACATTTTAAATTTTTATCTTAAAAAAAAAGATGTTTTTCGAATTTTAGTTTTTCTAATAAAAATAGCTTTAATTATTATTTATTATTAACCCAAAGGGCGTTACCCCAAAAAGGCTATTAATTTCATTTCGGCATTTTTCGTCGATTCACTTTTCAAACTGTTGCCGCGAAATATTACAATCCTGTATTATATGTAAAAAAATTAAATATGAAGAATCTGCATAAATGTATGTATGTTTCTCGTATTGTGATAAAACAACAATACCTAGAGCCATCAAATTTTGAATAACGTAATTCTCCACCGAAGATGGGCATCTGGAAGCCCTAATTTGGAATTTGTTTTATTATCTATTTCATATTTTGTCAGGCATTGAAGAATTTTTTATTAACAAACTTAACGGTTTCAAAGCTAGCAATGGCAAACACTGTAAGGGAGAAAAAAAGCTTTTATCTCCAGCGCGCGAGACTGTGTATCGGAAATTCTAAAGATATGCTCATTTTAAAATTATTTTGCGATATTGCTATTGAATTGAATTTTATGGTTTAAGTGCGTAGAACATGATATTTAATAAATAAAGGTAACACACAAAACGTTAGAAAAATTCCCCTTTGGTCGTAATGAAAAATCTGAAAGCTTTCAGATTTTATTTTTGCGAATTTTATTATTATTTTTAATAGGGAAGATTAATTTTTTAATTGCAAACTTTAAACTGCGGAAAGAATGAACTGAAATTTTCCGTGTTGGCAGTTATTTATTTATGGCTTGCGTATTTTATGTAGTTTAACTATGAGTAATCTACTTATGAAATTTTCATAATTGCAAACATATTTTACATTTTTAAATTCAGTAGAATACAAACGTAAATTAACATTAGTTTTATAAGACCGCCCGATACATTTTTGTGGAAATCTGAAACTGTTCTTTCTTCATCGCAGAGCAAAAAAGTTGTTCTTTTTTGTTAAAAGGCACCGTTTAGTTGGTAGATAACTGTCAAACGTATCGCTGCTTCCTTAACTTGCTAATTTCATATATTGCCAGAGGTTAATGAGTTATCCGCTTTAAACAAGAAAGTATCCAAAATACTTTCAGAATTACTCTTTGTTTGAAAATGGAGGGCCTTTATCGCATTTTCTCGAAATGCATATTCTGTAAAACTAAACTTAATTACATATCGAATTTTGGTTAGCGTGCTTCCATGCCGGCTAAGACTTATTCTGTTGGAATCATGGAGTTAAGACGTAGAATTTCTTGCCTTCGTGGTTGTAATAAGCAGTAACATAAATAAGTATCTTCTTTGCCAAAATAATTTTTTGCTACAAATGAAACCCCTACTGCCTTAATCTCGAAATGCCGTGAGTGGTATATTTGTAACAAGCGCCGAATAGAGGTTGAATTTTGGCAATGGTTAATTTTTTGTAACTTAAATTATTTACTCTAAAGATCTGAATTAAATTTGATTGACCTCTATATTATTATATTTCGTAACTTAGACGTACAACTTCCTTTTTGAACATTCTTCTCTTTTATTTGTTATAATTTACAACTTTGATATTATTATTACAGCTTGCGAGATTCATTCATCGTCGACTTTTAGCTTTGAAGGACTTAAAAGCCGTTACACGCTCAAGTGCCAAGTTGAATGACACACGCATTCTTCTAAGAATGTTCGTTATTCACATCGTGCGGTTTTGGGAAGAAAAAAGAAGATAACGGTTTTTCACGCATACTTGCTTTAAGTTTTACTTCTGGAGAGGTTTAACGCTGCGTACAATGAGTGATGTGTAGACAAAGTCTGCCTGTATTTATTTGCAGAACGTGTAAGCGTTTCTTTGAAGATACGATTTTGAAATTAATCATTTGTTCCCAAATTCTTTTGAATTTAGACATCTTTCTTATATTATTATGCATATATTTATTCATTTTCTGATTTGCCTGCAGTCAGAGGGAAAATGTAGTATGCTAAAAGAAAAAAAAAAAAAACAATATTAAAATCTCTTAAATTACGTCCAAAGGGGCGTTTTTTAGCGTTTTCTGTGTTACGTGTATTTATTAAATATCATGTTCTTCGCAGTTAAACCATAAAATTCAGTTCAACAGCAATATCGCAAAATAATTTTAAAAGGAGTATATCTTTAGAATTTCCGATACGCAGTTCCGCGCGCTTTAGATTAAATTTTTTTTCCCTCCTCCGTAGAGTGTTGCCATTGCTCGCTTTTAAATCGTTTGAGTTTGTTCATCAAAAATCCGTTGAAGTTTTACAAAATATGAAATAGATACTAAAACAAATTCCAAATTTGGGCTTCCAGATGCGCATATTCGGGTGAAAATGTACGTTATTCAAAATTGGATGGCTGTAGGTACCGTTGTTTTATCACATATGGAGAACTATACACACGTTTATGCAGATTTTTCATTATTTAATTTCTTTAAATATAATACAGCGCTGCAAGATTTGGTGGCAACAGTTTGAAAAGTGATTCAGACTTTTAATGTTCACGACGCAAAATCGCAAAACGAAAACAATAGTCCTTCAGGGACAAAGCCCCTTTGGACTAAATATTCTTTGTATTGTTACAGATTTTGTGTTTAGTTAGCTATTTTCAGTAGAATTATAATTAAAATTGTTTTATATCCCCGTGCAATGCAGCGCCAGACATATTATAAGAGAAAGCTACGCCGGAAAAGTAAAAATACAGGAGCACGCGCATTTAACATTTAATAAATAGGTATCTCGTAATTTATATTTAAATTGAATAAATGTAATTAACTACTGTGTTAGCTATAACCGCAATTCTACTCTTTTCCTTTCCAAAAATCTCGAGAAAACAGAAATTACCAGAGCTTTCTCGCGACCGGTTAAAATGCTTTAAAAGATCGGAGAGAGAAATTTCAGCTCAGTTGTTGCATTGCTTCCTAAATAAATAGTACAGTGTTGCTATTACTCGCTTTGAAACCGTTGAGTTCGTTAATCAAAAATGCGTTAAAAGTTTTTTGAAATTTTAAGTACACAGTAAAACAAGCTCGAAACTCAAAGTTCGAGCTTCCAGGTGTCCATACTCGCGTGGAAGAGTACGTTATTCAAAATTTGATGACTCTAGGTATCGTTGTTTTTTCACAGTGCGAAAAACATGCATAAGTTCATGCAAGTTCTTTATTATTTAATTTCTTTAAATATAATTTAAATATAATAATAATTAATTTCTTTAAATATAGTACAAATATAATAATGTATTATATTGTACTTACAATACACATTGTAAGTACAATATAATACAATCTTTAAATATAATATAATACAATACAAGGTGATAATATTTGGTGGCAATAATTTGAAAAATGGTTCAGACTTTTATAATGATTCAACGCAAAATCCCGTTTTGAAACTAATAGCCCTTCTGAGCGTTTTTTTAAAAAAAAAAATCATGAAATGTTAAATATCAAGTTCCTTATTTGACATTTGAAAAGTGATAATGTATCAGCCTGTGACTGGCTTCTGGAAGTTTACGAAAGTTTAAATTCCGAAGCTGTGAACTTGGAAATGTCTTCTGCCAGGCAATAAATACCATTTCTCCCTCTTCCAGTTTCATTTTCTGTAAAAGTGATTAGAAAGTGACCATATTTATTATTTTCGTTTTCATTTTCCCGCTTTCTGTTTAATATAAGTTGTTAGCGCGTAATTATAAAAGATGTCTTGAATTTATAATCAAATGAAATGGCAAGTATGCTGATAGGAAAATGATGACATATTACTCAATGGTTATATTACCAATTCTCCAAGGGCGTCGTCCTAGGGCATGCCTATAAAATTTTAAATAACAAAAACAAAAAAAGGATTTTTTTTATTTAATTAAAAATAAAATCCTTATTAATTACTTTAAATACACAGCTTTACAATGAAACGTCGATTACAAAATTAGCTGCGTGCTGTTGTGTCTTCTGTAATATCGGCACTGCATGCTTGGGAATAAATACCAACATCATAAACGAAACAGCGTATTTTACAAGGACAAAGGGAAAAACCTTTTCCCTCTTTTTCCTCCCGCAAAATGAAAGTTCATTTGAATTTTCCCTAAGTGTATGCCTATCGCATTCAGATGGAGGAAATGAGTATTCGTTGTTTAGGGTTTTTAATTTGGTGCAACTATTACGTTTTAGACATTATTATTAGGGGAAGACGAGTATTCAGCTTCGAAGTTTTACATTATATTGTACATATAAATTTTTTTTTTTTTATTTCTTGGCCTTTTTTAAAGTTCTGTATGATAATGCAGCGATATCAAACTGGCTTAGTGATGAGTCGGTACTACCGAACCGGGTATTTTGTAACGGGTACTTAGTTGTAACGGGTACTGAAAATCGGTACATCCAAGTACCCGTTACTTCAGTACCGAAATCGGTACTTTTCGGTATTCGTTACTTCTGTACCGAAACGGGTGTTTTTCGGTATTCGCTACTTTGTAACGAAAATATGCGTCTCTTCTCGGTATTCCGGTATTCGTTACTGGAGGATCGATGAGGGTTCAGCTCACTTCGGTTTTGGTACGAGGACAGTAGGATCTGGTTGTATGTGCGAAATGGGGCACCTGCACACAACACACAACCGAAAGCGAAAATGTTTCCATCCATCCACTTCCCGCGCCAATCCTCCCAACCCCCACTGGCCATCAAAGACAATCTACACAAACCCAACACCACAAACAACCCGCCGCGCTTTCCTGCTCCTCAGACACTTCCGTAGATGACATGTTTTCTAATATTCAAAATCTTACTCCGTACAGAAGGAAATGAAACACGCGGTGACGTGGCAGAGTTCCTTCAGTGCGCAAAATCGTTAGCTGCGTATTTCGGTACTCCAAATCGTTACTAGGGTACTCCGGTACAGCAAACCGTTACTCCGGTATTTCGTTACTTCGGTACTCCAAATCGTTACTTGGGTACTGGGTACTTGAAATCGGTTTTCGGTACTTTTCAAAGTAACGGTTACTTGAGTAACGGGTATTTTGTACCTGGTACTTGTCTGTACCCGTTACTCTTGTACCGGGTACAGGAAAGTACCGAAGTTGCCCATCACTAAACTGGCTGCTTGCGGGCCGTGTACGGCAATTTTATGCTACTCGCGAAAACATTTTTTGTTAATTAGCATTATTATGACAAGAATTTGAAGAAAATTATTTTAATGATTTGAAGTCCAATTTGACGTTACTTTCAGTACTAAAAATGAAGGTAACTCTCTGCAATATCTAGAAATGGAGTTGATTAATTGACACTATTATATAAATCTTATGCAAGACTTGTAGATTCAAATTACTTTTATTAGTACTTATCGAAAGGTAAATATTGAGGTACGAATTTTTTCAATTAAAATAATCACCTTGTTTCGGAGTGTACGTACATTTGAACAATTTTTTTTCCCCAGTTAGTTGAAACTTAATAAAATCCACGAAAAGAACAAAACTGCCGATGAGTATTTATAATTTGTGATGAAGATACTTTCTAGAAATTTTCCTTCAATATTACAGGCTTAAAAAATTTAAATGCCATTATAGCTTATAGCTGATAAGTATAATAAGAAACAAAATTATTTACATACAAATATAATCTTTTCTGCATGCATCACAGGAAAATGTAATAAATGAAAAAAGGAGACTAGATTATATTGTTTATTTTCAAGTTTTGTCTCTCTTGGGAAACTTTCATATGTTTTTTTAGTTTGAGTTAAAAGTAAGTTATTTAGTATTAACTTCAATATATTATAATTATTTGAATAAATGTCAATCTGAAAATCTTAAAATTTTCCTGTCCATGAGTTTGACTTACAAACCGTGACATAGAAAAATTTCATGCAGATTTCAGATTTTAAACTTAGGCAGAAAATAAGTATAAATTTTAATTTTATTATTATTATTATATGTACATTTTGAAAAATATGTAGTTAACAAATTTTATCTTGTTAGCAAAATAAAAACTTTTTCTTTCTTTGTTTCTTTTTTATTTATTTATTTTTTACTTCCTCATTTATTAATTTTTTACTTCCTGGTATGAAATAAAGAAAGTATTGTAATCACGAAAAATTCTGGGTGCCATATTTCAACAAAAATATACATTTTGACCGCTATTGAATGCAATTTAATGATGTTTTAGCATGACATCTGTACGTAAGGACAGAATAAAGGACTTTTTTTCCAGAACAAATTATAAAACTGATTTAAAATGGATTCAGCAGAGATTTTTTCATGGCGTCTATATGTAGGTATGTATCTCCCATAACTCAAAAACGTGTAATCTTAAAGCGTTGAAATTTTGTATATAGGAATGCTATAACTTGTAGTTGTGCAATTCTCCTTTTAGTGGTAATCGGCTGTACCCCCAGCTCGGTGAGCTCAGTTTTTTTATTCTTATATGTTGATGAACCGTGCATTTTTTGCTTTAAAAGTGGTTGAATTATGTTGTTCTTAGCGTCTGATTATGCCTTTAGTTAACCTGAATGCAATGATTGTAGAATTATCAACAATTTAAGAGTTGTTTAAGTGCAGCTAAACCTAAAATTTTTACCATAGCAGCCATATTTGTTTACATTTGAAACTTAGCAGAATAGTACATTTGTTGCCAATCTAGAGAAACTAAGTTTCGCAACAATGAAGATAACGTCTTCTTTTATAATTGTGAATTAAATCATGCTTAATCGATTCTGCAATTATCATTTAAGTTATTGAATTAGCCCATATATTGACTTAGCATAGCGTTCCAAAACAAATTAAGTCAGTTTCTACATCTTCAGTGTCTTTTTGCCGAGTGAGACCAAAGTAAACTTTCAGTTTTGTACACCAAAAAATCTGCCTTCTTATTCGCTGGCCGAATCCCCTCCCATAGAAACTCTAATTTTAATTGTAAAAATTGTTTTAACTGTATTTATGTTTTATATTTTTCTATAATTTTCAATTTCAATGAAGCAATTTTAATGTTTTGTGTATTTTTGCCTTGCCGCGAAGTGAGAATGGAATTAATTGAATGAGAAATATATCTCTAATGAAATTCGAGGAAGTAAGTTTAAATGAAAAGCAGCAAAAAATGTGTATAATCTGATATTTTGTACAAGGATGTCTTCTGGTGTACACATAAGATTTTTTTCTTAATTGTTGCCCATCTGCTACATTAAGATAGTGCATTTGGTCCAAGTGCAGTTTGAGTTTGAGACCACTGTGATCATGTATTAAACGTGAATTGTTAAGTGAAGTATTTTTTTTAGTCCAAAGGGGCAGTTTTCTCAGAAGATTATTAATTTCGTCTTGGCATTTTACGTTGATTCACTACAAGTGTTATTTCACTTTTCAAATTGTTGCCATCAAATATTATCGCCCTCTGTTATATTTAAAGAAATTAAATAATGAAGAATCTGCATAAATGTATGTATATTTCCCGTATTGTGATAAAACAACGGTACCTAGAGCCACCAAATTTTGAATAACGTAATCCTCCTGTGAATATGGGCATCTGGAAGCCCAAATTTCAAATTTGGAATTTGTATTACTATCGATTTCATATTTTGAAAAACTCTAACGAATTTTTGATGAAGATACTCAAGGATGTTTTTTAAGCGATCAAAGGCAATGTTGTACAGAAAAAACATTTTTATCTCCAGCGAGTCAGACTGTGTATAGGCAATTCTAAAGATATGCTCAGTTTAAAATTATTTTGTGATATTGTTCTTTAACTGAATTTTATGGTTTAAGTGCGAAGAACATGATATTTAATAAATAAATGTTAACACAAAA
>KK114790.1:241860-281268 GCA_000611955.2 Stegodyphus mimosarum
GTTTTTTTTTTTTTTTTGTTTGTTTGTTTGTTCTTGTTGGTTTAATTGAAGCATGAGTGTAAATAAAACAGATGGGCATATAAAAGGCTTAATTCTACAGAGTTTCATCGTCTTCTAAAAACCAAAAATTACTTAAACATGATAAAACATAAAGAAAATGTGTTTTTAAAGGTCAAAACATGAGGCATACTCACACCATGCATTATAAATAAAAAAAGTAAACATAATGAATGCATAAATTTACCATGTATAAATACCAACAGTATTCATTAACAGGATCAGTGAAATTTATAAGTTTGAGTATCTGATTTTGTTGATATCAGCATTAACTGTACCACTGTTCACATTTTATCAATTATTAATGTAAAATTTTATCAACAATTAATTTGCAGATTACAGTTGAAAATATGTGTTAGTGTTATCTTCATAAATGGAACAAAATATTATAATGCAAAGTGTCTGCAAACCTTGCCTGAAAATTTTGCATTTCAAACCTTAAATCTGGGGAATTTAAAATTTATTATATGCATTTAATTATTTTCATATTACACAATGTTTAACAACATATTGATATTCAAATAGTATATTCAACTTTCAAATACATGTAATTTTAATTTTCATTTAAACTTTTGAAATATTTTATGTTCTAACAGCATGTCCTTTATGAAATTCACAATATGCCTCTGCAATCCTCCATACTTTAAAAGTACAGAACAATGATATGTAACTTCAAAATGAAGGATTTAAGATGTGGTTAAATATGTTCTACATTCATTGTTTATCATTTGAATATTACTCAGATCTGTGTGTGAAAACAGTGCAATTAACAAAGCAACAGTTGCCTTAAGGACTAGAGGGAAAAGTAATTGCTTTTAGTAATGTATAATGAAACTTTTAGTATTTGTAGAGATTTGTGGCAACTTGCTTAATAAATTCATTAGGCCAGTTTTTGGGGGGGGGATTAAAAATGGAGGAAAACTTCTTGTTTATTGAAATCGTGAAAAATTTTAAAAGCGATAAGTCTTGGTATATTTCCGGTCATATTCTGAACTCTCAAAATGGAAAAATGTATGTTAGATCAGTTATTTGAAATTTGAATTTTAATTATTGTTAAAAATTTATATTAATAGAAATGTAAAATTATTTTTTATGTGTGAGGAATTCAATGTGCATGTCTGATACACTGATGCAACTTCTGTTGGAAAACTCAAAAATATGTTTTGCTCTTTTCCTTAAGTAAGATCACATCTACCTGTACTTAAATGATATTAAATTAATTTTCTAATGGAATGTGTGAAGTGAAACGATTTTTCCATTATCATCTTCTTCGTCAAAATGCATTATATTATATGTATCATGTATTTGTCCTGTATAAACTTTAAATTGCTGTGCACTTTTTTCTATAAATTTTATGCCTTTCTTCCTTTAATTAGAATGTATTGTTAATATTTCTGAATTACTTTTCATCCTAGTAATTGGAATATTTTTAATTTAGGGTCAACCAATACATTATGCAACAAGACATGTAAAACTATGTGGTTACATTGGGAAACACTGGTACCACCATGGAAACCCGTGGTAGAGCTGTGCCAGGTGGCACTGCTACCAGTCCCGAATCTGCAATGGCATCAGAATTATTTGACCAGTTTGTGTCAGCTGGGACATTTAAATCAGTTTTGTCCACATACCGCCAGTTATGTGAAGTTTTGCGACTAAAGCCTACAAACATAACAAATTTTTATCCTCGATTAAAAGCAAAACTTCATTCATGGAGAGCAGCTTCATTGTGGACAAAATTAGACAAAAGAGCAAGTCATAAATGCTACAACAGAGGCAAGGCTTGTCCTAACACTAGAGTAAGTGATGGCTGTTAATTGTTAATATACATGTCTGAAATAGTTTTCATTGTTACTTTCTTCTTTTTAAAAAGAGTAAAATTATCAAATGCATTTGTATTTATCTGTTAGAAATACTTAATGAACTGGTTACTCAGTGTCATCAAAGGAATGCTAAAATTTTAAAAGTGCATGCTGAAAAACATTTAAAGACCCTGTCGAAATGATTCATATGTTATGAAGTTAAAAATATTTAACGTTTTCACCTTAATTTTCAATTTTACTTTATTTGTCATGTGGTGGGCTCAAAAACTGATTTGATCTTATGCTAAGTGTTCTGATTTATGAAGTTATGAGGGCTGTATGATCTAAACAAGCCAATAACTGGTTCATGGTGTAAGGTATTTCTCCTGCCTTCATAGCACGCCTTCGTGGTGTAATGGTCAGCACACTCGGTACGTATTTGAGAGGTCCGTGGTTCGAGTCCCAGTGAGGATATTGCTCATTTTTCATCTCTTCTGCTTTCAAAAAATACCTGTTGTCTCTACAGTGGTGCCCAAACTAAAAAAAGTGATGAATGATGATTCTCCACCACCAAGATTTGGCACTTGGGTCCCCTAATCCCCAATCGCCCTTTAAACCTCTGGCTGCTCATCCTGTAATTTTCACGTGCAACTCAAATGTAGCAAAATGAGCGCATCCCGCCTTTTCACCATTTAACCAGTGAAATAAATTATATACAGAATTAGATGTTTAATTTATGTTTTGACCAACAGATGTCATTAGTCATCCACTAAATTGTGCCATTTGAAGGTACTTAATATTTACCGCTCTAACTTCACTATGTTTTCTGCCTTTTTCTAATCAGAAATGGCTGCTAGAAAACGTATTGATCAAAGAAAGGTGCACGGGGAAAAAAAAAAAAAAAATCAAAAAGAAACACGAATTGGGTGCTAAGACTGTGAAATTAGACTTTGCCTTGAACCCTGTTTCAAACTCTCTCATACTAAACTACAATTCTGAGGTATTATTTTCTCAGTGTATTTATATTTTCTTAAGTTTTATACATTTTACTTTTTTATATTATGTAATAAATAGAAATTAACTGTTAATTCAATTGAAATTTGGTAAAAAGTTTTTTTTGTGTAATAACGTCTCAAATTGGTTTTTCTGACAGCTTAATTTCTCATGATAAAAATCTATATAAAAAAGTCTTTTCTAGAAAGGAAAAATGCATACTTCAATTCTCCAATATATATAGAATTAAAATATGTCAAGAGAAAAGAAAAGAAAAAAAAAACACAATTTTTGAAGCAATTTCGGTCCACAAATTGAGCAGTCAGAGGGTTAAAAGGGGGAGTAGATAAGGTAATTCTCTCATATTTTTAGCATGCCTTCAGCACACTCCCGGCTGAGGGCATTGCTCATTTTTCAAGTCTCATGCTTTGAAATAACCTAATGTCTCTACAAGGGTAATTCTTTGATGGCTGCTGTCATCTTATGCTTAAGTGCAGGAGAGGCTAGTGAATCATCCTGCACTTTAAAGTGAGGACTGATTAATATACCCTCTTGTTGTAGGTGTGAGGTATCATAAATTTTTTATCATACACAGATGGTGGAAGTCGGAACACTAGTGCTTTGCTGTGATACTAAACAGGTGTAATCCCTTACTTATCATACAAAAAGTTCATGACATATTTCTCTCTGTAGCCAATAAGAAAGTTCAAAGGAAAAACAGCACTTCTAAAAATGAAAATATTTTATCTGCACTTTGTAAGATCAATGTTTTTAGCAGGCAAGCAGATTTATTCTCATGTCTTTAGTCAGACTATTTCATTCATGTCCTTACCCAACATCCATTGAAACTTATATTGTTTAACCTTATTTGTTAATGTTTCAATCATTTTACATTCTTTACTTGATGACCAGGAATGATATGCAATTGGTCTTATGGCTATTTTTAGAATAACATAAAATGAAAAGTGTAGAAAATCTTTCTTTAATATTTTATCTGATTTTAATGTGTTTGGGGATTTCAGAATGGCAGGGAAAGTGTCATATCATAAATACTTACTCAAATATTCAGTTTTCTGTTTGATGTTTATCTGAGCACATTTATGCCACAAAGGTAAAAAAAATTTAAATTTTGAATAAAAATGAGGATTTAATCCTAGTATACGGTACACACAGGGTTTGGTGACATTATTATGAGCAGTAAATGCTATATTTATAGTGAGCAGTAAATGAGCTATTTTGTTGTTGGCAGCAATATTCAAAATCGTGCCAAGGACTGTAAACTAGGATTTTACCAAAAGTGAGTGTTTTGTGTTTTCAGAACCTGAAATAATATATACAGTGAATTGCTCTAAACTTAAAATTAGGCATAAATGGGTTAATTATATATTCTTTCAAAATGAACATCTTTAAGGTTAGAATTTATTAATGCTGAAGCAGCAGTATATTTTTAGTGAAGTGCAGAAATGATTTACATGCATATTTCCATTTAAAAAAAATGCATTAAAAAAGGGAGTTAAAAAATCGCATGTTTTATTTAATTATAAAGTGATTTAAATTAGTTTTAAATAACTTTTGCATAGAATAATAATAATAATAATAACAAACTGTGTTTCATTACTATCATCTATTTTTTAATATATTTATGAAATATAAATATATTTTTAAAACTTGTTGTGGTGTAAACTTAACTAGCATCACACAAAACACATAGTTATCTTTTCCTGATGATTGGAACTGAAAAAGGTTTAAAATAAGCCGAAGAAATGTGGACAGAAACTATCAGCTAAAAGTCTGTAATCTACTAACTGTGTTTTCATAGATAGTAGTTTTCAGAATATGGTTTTCTTGTTTTAGATCATATATCAAATGCTGATAAAGATATGAACTTTAAAACCTTTTCAGAACTTTCTTGCTTCTCTATTTTGTTGTGCTCAAATCAAAATTTTAAAAACATTATTTCTGTTCCAGCAGATTTTGCCTTAGCTGAATATGATGTTTCACAAACACTTAGTCCTTTTATTTTGCACTTTTAAAATATAGTTGTGTAAATTCACCACATCAATGGTTTAATTATCTAATTCAAGTTATTGATAATTTGGAGAAGATTTAATTTAAAATATCAGCATTATTAATAGCTCATTTCAGGTATATGGCATATTTAAGTATAAAACAATTAAGTGGGTGCTTTCTATAAATACTTCTAAATGAAAGTTAAAAGCTGTTCTTTTGTATAGTGGGAATAGATATGTGTCTATGCATATTGTTGAATCTGTGTGTCTAAGAGAAAGTTATTATGATTTGAAACTGGATAACTTCAAGAATAAAAAAGTCCTTACTTTATTGGTAATTGGGACAAAAGAGAGAAATCACTAGCCTCATATGTACTGAACTCTTCCATACAATTAGTGTAACTTAACAATCTTGAAAGAGGGAGATGAAGGGGAGAATTCCATAGCAGCTTTGCTTGTTTTCATTATGCAAGTTTTCTTTCGTACCTTCCCCCTTTAGCACTCTCAATAGATTTACTTATAGAGACTGTTATGTTTTTTGGAAGCAGAAAACATGTTAAATTCACTGCTTTTCAATGGGTTCTAACCACAGATGCCTCCTGAGTATTATAACCATTTAAGCTATTGTAAATAACTTTTAATTTATGATTATATTCCCAGTGTGTTTTGTAAACTGTATGACAATTCTTTCCCCCCCCCACACTCTTCTATTTCAAGCAATGTTTTCAGTAGTTGTTACTATAGTTCCTTTGCTATTTATATTTTTACCATGTTCTTTTTGTGTGCTTAATAAATATATATTAGCACAGATTTAAAAAAAAATTTTTTTTTTTTCATTTTTTTTGTCTCTGTAACGTTAGACTTTTAACAGGTTATGGATCCAGGGTACTATCTGTGCAGAAAAATTTAGAAACAAAGTGGAGGTAAAAGTAAGCTGCAGTTTGCAAGGTTATGGACCCAGGGTGCTCTAACTGTGCAGAAAAAAAAATTAGAAAGTGGAGATAAAAGTTAGCTGCAGTTTGTAAGCCTGGTAATTCTTTAGCACTGCAATTACTCTTTCTCCCAGTAAGTCAGCAAATTAGTTCGCTGAAATGGAAACTGCAAAGATATCAGTTAAACTATTATGCCGAAAAAATGATTGGTCTATTTAGAAATATCGAATTAAGTTTGTGGATAAATTCAGTGGAGCTTGATCAAGCCGCCACCGAAGAAATTTGAAAGCTTTACAGAGATGACTTAAAGGTTTTTAATAAAGCCAATAATTGCACTATGATGGTGCTTATGAACACTATAGATATTTTACCAAAGGTAATGAGATTTGATAGGCAAGAGAAATTTGGCTCGAACTCTGCAAAATATTCGAAGATTTGGCCTGTAATCAACTTTACAACATATGTTTACAGTTCTGCAAATTCAGTTGGTCAAATGATGATACGATAGGTCATTTATCAAAATTGAAAAATTTATGAAACAAACTGAACTGTGAACTTGAAAGTAAAGAGAAGAAAGCAGATGCCAGAAATGCTCTTTATTTGTAAAATATTAGATACTCTTCCATGCAGTCATCATACTTTCAAATCGAGTTGGATACTTCTTAGTGATGAAAAGAGAACTCTAGATGAATTAACCACGTAACTGTGCCCCCATTAAAGAGAATAAAGGAAAGATCCAAATTTTGTAGAAACTTTAGATCAGAAAGCATTAATAGCAAATTCAAAATTCAAGAGAAATCAGCCATTAATAAGGAAAACAACAGCAAATGTCCTTATTGCCACCAGAGAGGATACTGGGTCAAAACATGCAAGAACTGAAAAGTTGATGGAAAGCCACCATAACGTAGTCTACATATAGGGCCAAACAAAGGTGATAAGAGTAATGCTGCAAATATGACACTCCTAACTATAGATGAGGCAATATTTTCTGCTGGAACAAATTCTGATGATTGGTTTATTGACAGAGGGGGGCCTCAAAACACATCATCAATAACAGTCACTACTTTGCAGACGTAGAAAAATTTGAGCTTCCCAACACCATCGCTGTAGCAAATTGAAAGTAATTACCAGCAACTGGAAAAGGCACTATCAAGACAATGACCATTGTAAATGGGATGAATCAAATCAAAAATCTTGAAAATGTCTGGTATGTTCCCAAAATAAGTAAAAATCTATTTTCCATGTTAGCAACTCAAGATACAAACCAGAATAATGTGTTTGAATTAATATTTAAGGACTGCTGTTTAAAAATACATAGTTCTGCATGATACAAGAAATGCCAGTGGGGGTCTCTTCATAGCCATGAGGAAGACCTTAGTTCTCTGAAACTCACACTGACATAAATGTGATCGAGGATAATAAACCAACTCTTTGACTTTCTTGTGAACGATGGGGTCACCAAGATAAAAGCGTGTAAAAGCCATTCTTGAGGAAAGAGTTGAATATGAAGATTAAGTCTGATATGAAATTATGTATAGCCTGTGTATGTGGAAAAGGTCACCATTTAAAACTTGGAAACAAAAAACAGGTTACAAATGCTGGAGAATTGTTCTTGACAGACATTTGTGGGCCATATGATGAATCATTTAAGAAATATCGATACTTTACAATCTTGCAGAGGTTCACAGCTGCATATACACCAGAGCAAAATGGCAATGCTGAACGAGAGAATAGAAAATTTTTTGAAATGGCCAGAACTCTCAAATATTCGAGTGAAGAAGTGGGCTTTCCAGCTTCCCTGTGGGCAAAGTTCATCAGCACTTCAGTTTACACACTGAATAGGACAGGCACGTGTTCAGTTCCTAATTCAGGTCTTTATGAATAATGGATGGAAAACAAACCGAGAATGAAACATATATGCATCACTGGATTAGCCTGCTGTGCTCATGTTCAAGTTCAGAAGAGGAGAAACGTGGTCAAAACAGCAACTAAAGGCTATCTTCTTGAGTATGGTGGAGAGGAAAGGTACTGCATGTATATCAAAGAAACCAGCACAGTAATCTGTTCCTCAGGATGTTGTATCTGAAGAGAAACCTTCCCATGACAGGAAATATTATAACGTTGTCCCTTCAACAAGTTTCCAAAAGAAACCTATCTCAAGATGATTTTGAAAATAAAGTAAGAACAGACGAAGACTCCAGACAGAAAGAAGAGGAAGTGAAGGATATATGAGAAAAGAAGACAAATTTCAGCACCCAAGTGGACAAAAGATTATATCATGGAAAATTCAGAGATTTATGAAGAAAATCCTCCAGTAATAAAAGAATTACAAGTGGAATGCAGTGAAGCTGATAATGTGGAGACTCAACACCTAAGAAAGTTTTTCAGAATGATCCATAAACTTTGGAAGAGACATTAACTAGTCCAGATGGCAGAGGTCAGTTAGGACTCGTTAGCATTTTCAGTTGAGCAAGACTTCCAAGTTCATCAGTTGGATATTACTGCAGCCTGTTTAAATGGAAAGTGAAGTGAGACAATTTTCATGGAACAGCCATCAATGAGTCTGAGAGGAATATCTGCCTGGATAAATTTCTAAAGTTAAGCAGCCTAACAAGGTCTAGAGCAGACCCTTGGATTTACTTCAGTAAGGAAAAGGAGTTAATTGTAGGTGTGTATGTTGATGACCTCCTTGTAATGTCCAGCAAAGTCTCCATCATTCCAGAATTAAAGGACAGTATCACAATCACATTTAAAATCAAGGACGTCTGAGAAATACATCACCTTCTTTCAGATAGGATAAACAGAAGGTAAGATGGTTCAATGACTGTTGATCGAAGAGTCTAAGCTAGTAAGCTTTTCTGATATGCTAGATGTTAAAGGAACATCAGCATCATTAGACCCAGGAATGAAATATGCACTAGTCATTAAGGATAAAACATTGGATGTTGAAAGAGTACTAAAATATAAATAGGCTATTGGAGGACTTTTGTACCTGGCAGGAGGAACAAGGCTTGATTTAGCCTTTGCTCCCACCTGTATGAGCTATTGTAATAATTGTTCAGGCAAGGAACATTGAGCTGGCATACAACATATTATATTCTAGAATGTATGGGAACATTGATATCTCATTTCTCTTTGAACTACTAATAAAGTAAATTTTAATTTCAGGTTATCAAAATTTTTTATCACCTCATACCAAAATTTTTAAAATTTAGAGGGTCTCTGGGCAGCAAAATTTAGGAGTCATTGAGATTGTACCAAGCCTGTCTGAAAGTCATGTAAAATTATAAAGAATAATTACTTTTGTTAACTCATAAATCTAAACAGAAACAAAATTGAATGAAAGTACTTTTGTCAGAAGTATTCGTACATTATGGCGACAGCTAGAGCTGAAGATGAGGCTTCAAAAATATGATTTGTAAATCCTTTGAGAATAGATACTGATTGTTTGAAGCATAATTCAAAAGTTCAAAAATTAGGATGTTCGGTGAGTATTAAAATTCATTTCTTGAATTCACATTTGCACTTCTGAAAAGATATGTATCCTTGACAAAATTTTTATTTTTATGTGCACTTATCCTCCATCTCATAAAAGTTGAAGCTTTAAAATGTTGAAATTTGACGTAGTGTTTTCATTTTACAGGTTTTAATTATTGGTGCAGGCCCTTGTGGTTTGAGGGCAGCAATAGAAGCTCAACTTTTAGGCGCTAAAGTTGTTGTTGTAGAAAAAAGGGATCGCTTTTCAAGAAATAATGTTTTACATTTATGGCCTTTTGTTATACATGACCTTCGTAACCTTGGAGCAAAAAAATTTTTTGGGAAGTTTTGTGCTGGCTCAATTGACCATATAAGTAAGTTTATAAGTAATTACAGTAACAAAATTCATTTTCATTTATGTTATTGTTTTATAAATTTTATGTCGGATTAAACTTCTGCTATAAATTATTTATTAATGGTTTGGTTTCCCTTCCCCAATTCTGTAAAAGCACTGCATTTACACTGTTGAAAATAGAAATTCATTTGCTTCTGCTATTGGTGGTGTTATTAAATCTCATAGCAATTCCAAAACTTTATGTTTAGAAATATTATTTAAAGTGTGACTTTCAGATAATTATTCGTGATTTTCATATTTAAATGTTCCGTATTGAGGCCAATTCATAAACTCTGCTAGTTTTGCCCCTAATTTGTAATAAGGCACTAATTTGGATGTTAGTGTGATTTTGTTCATATCTGCATGATCTCAAATTGTTGTCTCAAAATGTGCTGGGATGCTCAGGGAAAAAGTTTAGTGATATTCTTTCAAGCTCTGAATTTTGAGAAATTGACTTATGAGTGGTGGCTTGTTTGCTTGAGGTTCTGCCAAGCTTCTAGCATATCCAAATCATGATGATTTGTCTATCAGAAGCATTTAAAGAGCTTTAAACACATAGTGATTTGTGTCACATTGCCCAAAGAAGAGTAATATGTCCCAAACCTTGTAAATATATAGGTATGTGTATACATATACTAAAAAAATAAATCTTACCATCTAAATAGAATCATATCGTATAATGTATGTCTTACTGCACAACAAGTAAGCTTGCAGATGAGTAATGTTATTGAATTGCATGCACCATTCACGCAGAACTTCATTCCATAAATTTTTGTTGTAATGTGGGTATTCATAATCAACGTGGCTGATATCAGTGCTGTAAATTATTGAGCTAGATGCTTTATATAGTGTGCTGTGCATTAGACATTAGCATAGTAGAAACTCTCTGACTTGGTAAGTCCATATATGACATGAACCCATGTGATGACTGAATAATAACTTGGATTAAGTATTATCTGTAAACTCATTAGCAGTATGGTTCCTGGAGATAAATTTTGAGATACGAGCAATCTTCCTTGAGGCATTTTTACATTGATCAGATTTGGTCAGTTTGTTTTGAGGGCACAACTGTTAAACCAGGAAGTCTTAACTTTATATCTTACCAACTCTGTGACACTGCAGCTGTCAAATCTGTTGATATCGGCAAAGCATTTATAAATTAGCCCTGCAGAACAGCAAGACTGACAATGCAGACAAAACGAAAGTATATTTCTAGGACTGTTTTTTAAATCCTTGTAGAAAAGTATGCTTTGGGATCTCAGTGCATTTATCACAACTAAATATAAGCTAGCCTTGTTTCTATTATGGCTGTCTTAAGACTTTTATTAATGTAGTAGAAATGCAAAATGGCTTGATCTGTATATGTATCATACCTACAACTCTCCCAGTTTTTTTTTTTTTTTTTAAATCTCCTGGTTCCCCAGTTGATACTCATATCTTCTGGTTTTTAATTTTTAGCCTTTATACAAGAAAATTCTCCCAGAAATTAATTACATTTTTTTAATTAATCAAACTAAACTGTGCAAATTCTATTCCTTTACCCCTAGTAGTTTTCAGCAAAATATTTCTTGCTAAATTTATTTGACTTGAATTGTCCTAATCTACTGGAAGCATTTTTAGAACTTTTTGTGAAAACTCAAGCAGTGCCTTAATTGATTAATACTTGTATTTAAGTTTGTTTTCCATGAATATATGATACATTGGTGCAGTTTATCGACATAATAATATGTACATCAATTATTAATTTTGTTTTTACCATATTTAAAAGTATTTAGATACAAATAAAAGCTTTAAAAAATTCCCTACTCAGGATTTTCTTCGTATATCCTTGTTTCATGAAATGGCTGGACATTTACAACTTAATCCATTCATTGCCAAATACTCTTCAGTCATTTAGCTGTTTCTTTACCAAAAAAAATTGCTTCAGGTGTATCCCAACAGGTAACCAGTATTGCACCAGGGAGAGAAAGGGAAGTTCTATTACAATTTTGATGGAGAACAGCCCGAAGGATCGATTCAAGGTTGTCGTACCCCTCTTCCTCTGTTATCAAGCCTCTCGCAAGAACTTCAGTTCTCCAGTATTTTAAGTGCACCCATACCTCACAGATATTTTACAAGTAACAAATATCCAAACCATTTTTAGTATTCAAATCTGGGCCCAGTAATATGGCAGCCAGCTGTGCTAACTACTATACTAACAGGGTAACTTTTCTCAGTATAAAAGTATGAAATTGTCAAAAGAAATTAGCCAGAATACATTTTACATAAAAATAATGTTTTAAATAGTTCCATAATTAGGAAAGTGTATACACCACGTAAAATGACTTCACATTAGTTTGGTGTTCTTTTTAAATGAAGGAAACATTTTGGTAACTCCTGATTTTATATATCTCAGTGTTGGCTTTTTGGCATATATATCATATATCTTCTGTTATCTCTACTTTTTCAGTGCTTTTATATATATATTACATATTTAATTATGACCTACAGTTTTGTTGTCTCTCTTTTCATGTGTCCATTGATAACTGTGGTAATTTTATGCATTAACCCTCTGAATAGCTCAGATTTTTGGATCTGCCATGAATGCATGTATTTAAAGAGCCCTTGTTAGCTAAATGTGCATATTTACGTACTTTAGTCTCTATTTTCATAAACTTAGATTTATTAAGATGACATTCATATTATTAGATTTATTAAGATGACATTCATATTATTAAAGAAAGTAAGAAAGCAAAATATCATAAATTATAAACCAATATATACCAAGTGACAAAAAAATCTCATGATGCGATAGAGCTGGTCATGGTGCTCAGAGGGTGAAGAGTTCGATTCCATTGTAGCCATTAACAAACTTTTACATATTGTATTTTCTTCTTTCCCCCCCCCCATTTTTGATCAGGTTTTAATACAACTATTAAGATGTCAGTAATTAATTTTATAATGTAATTAACATGATAACTATATCCTCGTATTTTCAATTAGGTATTCGGCAACTACAAATCATCCTCTTGAAAGTAGCGCTACTTTTAGGTGTTGAAGTACATGAAAATGTTGGTTTTGAAAGCTTAATTGAACCTTCTGAAGATCAAACACGTGAGTATAAGTACTGATTTTATATTAAATATGTATTGTTATATGTTTTCTTTTCCTTTTTAGTTTCTTGTAAGAAGTAAAGCGAGTATTGTAATTGTGAAAAATTTTGTATCATATTTCAGTGAAAATATCCATTTTGACCATCCTTGAATCCCTTTGAATTATTTTTTAGCATGACATCTGTATCTGTGAGCAGAATATAGGACTCTTTTTTTCAAAATAGATTTTAAATAAATTTTTCTTTATTTTTTCCATGATGTCTGTACATATGTAAGAATGTATCTCACATAACTCAAAAAGGAGCAGCCACATAATGTTGAAATTTTGTATATGAATCCACTATAACGTGTAGTTGTGTACCATCCTTTTTCATTGCAATCAGCCTCACCAAGCATATATATATATGTGTGTATCTGTATGTGTATTCTCAGTCTATTACCTGGCTCAGTGAGCTCAGTATTTATATTTGAAACCCTTAGTCGAATATAATGAATTAAGACAATTGGTGCACCAACTTCTGTGTCTTTTTGCACAGTGGGACCAAAAGTTAGCTTCTAGTTTTCAGCGCTGAAAATCTGGTCTTCCTGTCCATTGCCCGAATTATTTTGTTTTCACATAGAAATTTTAAATGTAATATTTTTTTTTAAACTGTATTTGGTGTTTTAGGTTTTTCTATATTTTACAATTTTTAATGAAAATGTTCCGAGTTTTTATGTAATTTGACATGCCGCAAAGCGAGAACTGAATTGATTGAATGAGAAAAGCGCATGTCTAATGAAATTTGATGAAATAACTTTAATGAACTGCAGCAAAACTGTGTATAATTTAATAGGTCAATGAAATCATGCAGTTTCCACATCAGATATTTTGCATACATAACATCTGCAAAATGTAAAAATTTTTAGAGAATGTATACCTATATTTCGGTCATTTCTTAACTGAAAAGGAGCATGCTTACAATTTCTTCTGAATGTAGTAGCATCCACCAGTGGGTGAGCTTGTAAGATTGCTGAACGATTTTGACCCAAGTTCAGATTGCTATGAACAGTCTGGCTGTATGAGAGTTCTCGTGGTTTTCTCAATATGTAACATGAAATTGAGTTAATTTCTCTCAGAATTCCTATATGAAATCTTAATTCAACTAATTCAGACAGTCTTTGAATTACTTTGCCTTAATTAATTTACCAATCAACACAGCTGCTCTTAAATTATCATTATTAATTGTGTAACTGGTGCATCAAAACACATTTATTACCTTCATTCAAGAAGTGTGTGGAACTTTGTGAAACTTATAAAGTATATGTTTTTGAAACTAAATATGTATATATTGCATCATCATTCTTATGCAATATTGCTTTTTTAAAATGATTGAATTAAATAACTAAATTAGCATATGGTCTGGTGTTGATCAGGCCTTCTAATATTTAATCAATTTTATTGGCCACTTTTATGCAGTAGAGTCGTTATCCGACCTGAACAGGCCAGAGCAGAGTTGGGTGATTAGGAAGGTCAGATGACATAGAAAGAAACAAATAAGACACTTAAAACTAACTAAATACATGCATTATTTCAAAAATTACATACCAGTAATATGAATAAACTACAAATTTATGCTCTGTCTACCACAAAGAACAGTCAAACCTTATGGATAACATTGCTAACTGGCTTTTGTTTGCAAGCTATGTGACATTTTCACTAACCTAGATCTTGTAGTTTCTGCAAAAATAAATTCACGTGACCTTTATTTCTTAGTTTTGAAGTTCTTCATTACGGAGCGTTATTCAAAATCAATAATGCTTTTCTTGGCAAATTCTTTTAAAAACTTGTCAGTGTGTGGCACAAAGTCATTAAGAAACCATTTTTTAAAAATATCTGATCTCATCCAAGCACTCTCTTATCCAACCCTCATTATTTGCCATTATTCGGCAAATAAAATGTTAAACCTGAAAAACATTATTGGACATATTCTTGAAAGCTTCTGAATTTTTTTAACGTTCTTATCACAGTAAGTTTTATTTTAAATATGCTATGAAGCTACTACAGTTAAGGATTGTTATTCATTCTTTACTTCATTTGTAGCTATGGGCTGCATCTTCAGACTTAGCTGTGAGTGTTTTAGGAGTTAGCATTTCGTAATTTAGTCCCATTTCATCGGAAATAAATATTTAGTCACCAGTCAAGCTTTCCTTCTCTAACAACTTATGAAACTTACTTCTGAAGCTCTCCGCTGATTCATTAGCTGTCATATCCCATTCTTCCACTTTTCAAGTTACCCAACACTAGCTGTAAAGTTAGAGTTACCATCATTAATTTATTAATTATTTATCACCTTTCAGAATTTCAAATCTTCTTCCTGTAAGACTGGTTCAAATATTGGGGCACCTTTATCTCTGTCTCTAGCAAACCAAAGAAACAAAGCATCTCCCAAATTTTTCATACTTTTCTTCATTGTGTTTCTTTGTTCTGTAGCATTAACTGTCATTCCTTTGGAACATCACTTTTCTGTGTCCTTTTGATTCCTTTTGCAATCATCTCCTATGGTCATCTTTCCTACTTTATAATCTTGTGCCACTTTTAGTACTGTTTTGCTTTTGTCCAATCTCTTCAAACTTTCAGGACCCCCTCCTTAGGAACAGACACCTTCTTTCTCTTTGAAACACTACGGTGTACCACAGAACAGGATACTTAAATGAAAAGTAAAATTACTGTACTGCAGATTGAACATTGTCACAGAACAGAGAAGGAACAAAATGTCAGTAAATACAGCTTGATACTGAGTCAATTAACTGAGCAAATACAGACTTAATTCTTGTTGACCTGGTTGGCAGAAAAAAATACTTTTACATTTTTTTTTCTGCCAGCCAGAATGTATTTTATAATTTATTTTTGTGGTGTTTCTATCCAATGCAGATTTTAATAATATGTACCTTTCTTTTTTATGTAATTATGCTTCTAATCTGAAACTGATAATTAGAGTAGTAGATTTCATGCATGTTGCAAAAAAATGAGGGTTGGAAATATGGCTTAAAATTGTCTCATTTGTTAAGCAGTGGTGATGAGATGTGCGAGTCAGTGTCTTGCATTTTTATATATCTTGAGAAGTAATAGACTGCAATTCACATGTTATGCATGCCAGATTAAGATGGAACTTGATCAGTATTTTTCATTTTTTTAAGCATTAATAATAGGAAAGAAAATATTTCACATTTTGTTTGTGCTAAACTGTTTTTGTGTGAATAATATTTATGTTTGTGTGTTTGTAATTAAACATAGGTTTGTAGTATAATGTAGGGTTTGTAATATAATGAGAGGTATCACATCGAAGTCATAGCTAGGGTTTTCAGTGCCGGGGAACAACTGAAAATTTCCCCGCCCCCCTCCTGCTTGCCAAGAATGGAAAACATTTAATTCTAAAATTTCCTAACATTAGTTTATAATCCCTGGATGTTGCACTCAGGGACAGATGTCCCCTTTTGCCCCCTCTAGCTGTGCTACAGTATAGCGTAATAGTTATTTTTATAGGTTATTTGCCGTGTAAATGCAAAAGAGAGCAAAATGCGATATGCTTGTAAAATCGGCTTAATTTCTCATATTCAGTAAAAATATTTTCATGCTGAATAAATAGTACTGGCATCATTGTATTTGTTTCAATGTATCGTCATCATTATATTTATCTTCATTTTTTGTCTGTTGTACTGGCATCATTGACTTAATAATCTTTTGTGCATAGGACATAAGTAATTACATGCCAAAGTTAATTAATGTAAGAGTATCTTTGTTAACAACTGAAGTTAAAACAAATATAGTCAGATTCTGTAGATGTTAAAGTATAAACCATGGTTTTATTTAAATATCAAACTTCAGTGGATTTAAACTAATCCAGACTTAAATAATAAAATGTTTATTATTTCATTGAAAATGATAAATTTTTATGCATATGTTTGTGTGCATATTTGTTCAAGTAAATTTTCCAAATACATGACTTGAATATGCTCACTTTCTATCATGTAACAATTCTTTTGTAAGTAAAGGAATAATTATTTAATGTGCATCATATTTGAAATAAATAACATATTCCATTCTCTGGTTGCAGGAAATGGTTGGCATGCTCGAGTTTCTCCTCCAGATCATCCTGTATCTCAGTATGAATTTGATGTGCTTATTGGTGCTGATGGCAAACGGAATACACTACTTGGTAATGCTTCTTTTAAATGTATTGATTTTCGTCATAAATTTATTATTAAAAATTAATCTTTTTGTAATTTTTTTATAGAAAACAGTTTTAAATTTGATTAGTGGAGCTTTGAATTCAAATAATATATGGACAGTTGAACTGCAATTAAATTTGTTCATATACATAAACCTTAACATAAATAGAACAGTTGGAGATGTGAAAACTCATCACTAACTTTTAAACCTAAAAATGTAATCATTAGCATTTTAAAAAATAATCTTGTTTTTCACTGTATGCACGTACATATTTTGTGTATATTCCCTTGACTTTTTCACACATACCAAATTAATTGCTTTGTATTATTGCATAACCCCCTGCATTCTGTCAAATCCCTCCCCTTTTGTGAAAGAGCAGTTCCTGTTGGTGACTCAAAGAAAATAGTTGTCAATTTAAAATATATTCATACTTGCCAGCCTCTGAAGCTAAAAAATTGGGAGAATTTTTTTAGAAATCAGATTTATTTTCAACGACCAAAAGATTTTTAAATGACAAAAATAAATTTTTAATAATGAATTACCTTTAAATCGTCGCTAATTAATATCTGAAAGTTCAATTACTAATTCTTAAATGCAAATAGTACGTTCTGCATTAATAACTTTTTGGTTTTTTGTTTCCATAGAAAATATTAACTTTTCGTTTTCATCAATACAACTCATGTTGTCATTGTTTTCGTGTACGAATATGTTTGAGAACACTGGCCTTTCTACCATGCGAAATCGAAAAATCGCAATGACCAACGATACACATCGCAAATTCATTACATTTCCTTGAGGAAATATTAGAAGGAAAGTCATCTGTGTATGATTTTTGAAAAGTGCCTGAGTATTTTATCTTTTTCGCAGACGTAACTAATATGAAATACTGTAATTTCTTAAACTATTTCTCAAAAGCACGTACGTTCGCACAGGTTAGCATCAAGATGAACAAAATAACCTCGATCTTGCTTTGTGCTCATTGGCTAATATGTGCCAGATGACACTCGATGCTCATTGAAGAAATGGAACATGACGTTTTCAGACATGTGCTCTCACTCACAAAGCAGAAGCACACCATAACTTCTCACTGGTGAAATTACTTTGGTTTTCTATGCAGTCTAGAGAAAAACAAGGTGTATGATTTTTGAAAGTCATCTGATATGATGTGATAGTCATCTGTGTATGATTTTTGAAAAGTGCCTGAGTATTTTATCTTTTTCGCAGACGTAACTAATATGAAATACTGTAATTTCTTAAACTATTTCTCAAAAGCACGTACGTTCGCACAGGTTAGCATCAAGATGAACAAAATAACAACCTCGATCTTGCTTTGTGCTCATTGGCTAATATGTGCCAGATGACACTCGATGCTCATTGAAGAAATGGAACATGACGTTTTCAGACATGTGCTCTCACTCACAAAGCAGAAGCGCACCATAACTTCTCACTGGTGAAATTACTTTGGTTTTCTATGCAGTCTAGAGAAAAACAAGGTGCTTTCAGGCACTCCAAATCACTTTTCGGGGATGCAAATAATGAAGTATTAAGCCAAGCTACATAAAAATTGTGAGAAATTTTAAGAATAAGAGAAAGTCAGGAGAAAATATATTGTAAATCGGGTTGGCGGGAGAACGCTCGAAAATCAGGAGTCTCCCGCCTAAATCAGAAGAGTTGGTAACTCTGCATATTTATCATACATAATTGTGAATTGAATTTAAAATTAAATTGGTGACTTTTGAGCTGTTTTTTAAATAATTTATATTTAAATAAAGAAAACAATTGTGCTTAATTTATGATTTCATTCAAGAGGTTATGGAACTTGAAATCCATGTTAAGCATATGAAAAATGTGAATTTATTGAATAAAAAATAAAAGAAGTCAACTTTCTCGTTGAATTTCCTCTTGTCATTGAGACTTAAATAGTACACCAATGAGTAATTTAGTGTTAGCTACCATTTATTTGAAAAGTAATTTGACACAAGTGCAGTGAACACTGAGACTAATACATTAAATAGCTTCATAATAAGAGTTGAGTTTATTCTTATTGCATGCCAGATTAAGCCTTATTGCCTGGCATAATTATAAAAATACATTTAATGCTTGTAAATGTTTGCAAATATTGTTTTTAATCATGTTAAATATCAAATTTGAAAAGTTTTGGATTATTACATAATATATTTTTTAGTAAACATATGTTCAGAGTTTCTGGAAAAGTATCACTTCCAGTTAATTAGTTGAAGCCAAAATCTAATATGTTGTTTCCATTGCTATAAAATTGGAAAATTTTGGATTATATTTTAATGTAGTTTTGCATTAGAAACTGTATAGGCTTTAAGTAAAATAAATGCCTCTTCCAATTATTCATTTAAAAACAGTTAAACGTTTGATAGAAAGTATACTGCTTCCAGCTGTCCTGTTTTACTCAAAATCTAATTAGTTTTTTATATAAATTCAGAAAGCTTAAATACCTAAAAATAGAAATTTTTTTGGAAGTTTGATATAGGAGTTATTGTACAGGGAAAACTCATCACACTCACACAACACATAGACAAATAGGTATAATTCTGAAAATAGTAAAAATGTTTTGTGAGGTGCACTAATACATGCTTATTCTCTGAAAACTCACTATCGAATTTCTGAACCCAAAAAAAATTTGCATGATATTTTAATGTAGTTTTGCATTAAAAACTATAAGCACTTCCAATTATTCATTAAAAACAGTTATACATTTGACGGAAAATGTAATGCTTCCAGCTGTCCTGTTCTACTCAAAATCTAATTAGCTCTTTATATAAATTCAGAAATCTTAAATACCTAAAAATATAATTTTTTTGGGTGGGGGGAAGGGAAGTTTGACATAAGAGTTATTATACAGGAAAAAAAGTCATCACACTCACACAACACATAGACAAATAGATATAATTCTGAAAATAGTAAAAATGTGTTGTGAGATACCCTAATACATGCTTATTCTCTAAAAACGCACTATCGAATTTTTGAAGCAAAAACATTACCTTCCATACCTATGAATATAGGAGGTTAAAGAGTTAAATAAGTAAATATCTACTGTGATGATTGTTAATCCAAAGGGGCAATTTGCCCAAAAGAACTATTAATTTTATTATCGTCCTGTATTATATTTAAAGAAATTAAATAATGAAGGAATCTGCATAAATGTGTGTATGTTTTTCGCATTGTGGTAAAGCAACGGTACCTAGAGCCATAAAAATTTTTAATATTCAATGTTTCCACCCGAATATGGGCATCTGGAAGCCCAAATTTAAAATTTGGAATTTGCTTTATTATCAATTTCATATTTTGTAAAACTTTAATGAATTTTTGATTAACCAAGTCAAGGATTTCAAAGCGAGCAATGGCAACATTGTACAGAAAAAACATTTTTATCTCCAGTGCAGAGACTGTATTGGAAATTCTAACGATATGCTCATTTTAAAATTATTTTGTGATATTGCTCGTGAACTGAATTTTATGGTTTAAGTGTGAAGAACATGATATTTAATAAATAAACTGGCCAGAGATGTTCACCACTACTAAGCCAAAAGTGGTGATCACTTTGTAATGGAGGCACGGTGGGCCACCTTTGCATCCTATGAGGAATAGACAAGTACAACCATGCCTTCTCCAGCATTCGAACATCGGCCTTTAGGCATTGCAGGGGGTTCCCTAACCACTATACCATCTGGATGGCCTTATTCTCGATATAAACTGAAGAATTTGAAGAAGCAGGATCTGGAGACAAGATGATTAGTCATACATACAGCTTTGTCAGTTCCAGAACTGGTGAGCAAACATAACATGTAATGAGAATGTGAGGATCCACAAAACGATATAAGAAGAAACACAGATAAAGGAACAGCCCCTCATTATGTGAAATATCTGCAGAATTTTTATGGCACCAAGAAAGGCAGTTGTAGGAAGCAAAAATTGTTTGCAAATAGTCTATTGATTGTCATCTGGGATAAATACTGAAATAAAACAAAATTTTATATGTAGTAACATGTATATGTCAAATAAGTAGTTTTTTGTTGTAGTAAGTCATTCTTTTTCTCCTGTAAAACCTGTACCAAAGCGTTTGCAGTAATGCAAAAGTACTAGTATATTTGTTGCAGACTGTGCAGATTACAAGAAAATTTGTTTTAAAAGGGTTGTTAACTGTAGTAGTGACAGTTATTCTGACATCTTTAATTACTGTATATGCAAGGAAGATTGCTGCCTCAGGGTAATTAATTCATGGCCCAACCTTTCACCAATAACAGTATTCGATAATGTTGTTCTACCTGTACTTTTCCTTTCTTTCTCATGTATTCTAATTTTATATTTATTTTTTGTTCTTTTCATCTCTTACAGTCCCAATTTAAACAGGCTTTTGTAATAATGTAGCATTTATTTTATCGTATGCCTAAACATGTATCACCTTGCTGAGGTATACAGACAAAACACTTTTTCTTTTCAATCCATTAAATTAATGTTGCTTTCCTCATAGTTCTTAATTCCTGTATATTTATAAAATAAATAGCATGATCCTGTGATTTTGAATAATAAAATGACTGCCAGATGTAGAATGATTGTAGGAAGTACAATCAGTTTCAGTAGTTCAGTATTGAAAAATTACATAAATGATGTGAAATGTAGTCTGTAATCTAATTATTAAATTTCTGAGTAATTTCTTTTGGTTTTCGTTATTTTGCTTTTGGGAATAGCATGTTGACTGGCTGTTTTATTAGATACTTATACACAATGCATAAGCAGTTTTTTAAAGCTGCCAGCCAGTTTTTTTTTTAAATCTATTTTATCTTCTTCTGCAGCTTATTTATTGATGCTTTCTGATTTGATTGTTTTGTCTGTATTATGTTTATTGATTACAAATTTGTTAATGATTTTTGTGTGAAATAGTTTTATTTTTATTATAAGTTTAATCAGATTGTATTGTTCAGGTTTTAACCGAAAAGAATTTCGAGGAAAGCTAGCAATTGCTGTTACTGCAAATTTCATCAACAGGCATACTATTGAAGAAGCTAGGGTACCTGAAATAAGTGGGGTTGCATTTATATTTAACCAAAAGTTTTTTCAGGTATAGTTTTAATTATTCCCTTGTAACTTTAAATTAAAATGCAAATATGAGAATGTAACCTTGTATTACATTTCAAGTGTTTTTTAATTCCAGGACATGAGAGAGCAGACAGCTATTGATCTTGAAAACATTGTGTATTACAAAGATGATACTCATTATTTTGTAATGACAGCCAAAAAACAGAGCTTATTGGAACGAGGTGTTATTATCAGAGTAAGATATTTTTTACTTTATTATATTTATTTTTCTATGTGTTTAAGTATAAAGAATCATAAGTAACCATATAGTAAGAAAACCATATTGTATGATGCGATTGCATATTGTTTGTCCTAAAAATATTGAGCTCTTGCACACAAGGTGGACCAAAAATCGCTAGAACATATTTCTTAATTATTTCAAAGACAGACAATCAAAATTTTTGATATCTTTTGTATACCATATTTTCAAGCATGTAACGCACACCAGTGCATAACGTACATCTATAATTGCAAACTACATTTTTTTATAATTTTTAGGTATATTTGCTGTATAACATGCACCCAAATCTTCATGAAGAAACCTAAAAGATACATGTGCATTGTTCTTATCTTTTAAGTTCACTTATTCGAAGATTTGTCCGAGCCTTTTGAACAATGGTATATCGAATTGACGAGTAATAAGGGGATCAATACGTGTGTGGCTTAAATGCTTGAGGGAGTAAATATTCCTGAAAAGTGGATGAATTGTATTCATTGCAGCTTTCCAAAAAATGCCTTTGTAGGGTTTTGAAAAATGGGGGGTTAAATTTTGAGTAAGAATGCACTTCCAACCTGAATTAATTTGTGGAATTAGGAATTGGATGTTTTCTCTTTCTGTAGTCATTTGAAGCAATGATTTTGAAGTGAAAATTGAAGGCCTTAGTAAATTATATTGGTTTTAGTTGAAATACAGTTGATCTAGTGTTCCCTTTAGTATCACATATGGCTTCCATGAAAAGAAAAAAAACACAGTGCTGGTTTCAAATGTAAAGCCATTCATTTTGTGAAAGAAACTGGAAATCATGCTGCAGCAAGGATGTTTGGTGTTGGTAAAAGCTCCATACGCGAGTGGAAGAGAAATGAAATCACAATAGTTAATATGCTGAAGAATAAATTTGCTTTGCATAAAGGAGTAACAAAATAGCCTTTCTTAGAAGAAGTGTTACGAACTGGTTCCTAAAAAAGCACCAGGAAGGATTAGCTGTAACAAGAAACAATATACATTTGCCTTAAAGTGAGCCAAAAAGAATGAGAATGAAAGGAAAAATTTTAAAGCAACTTGGAGTTGGTGTAGTAAGTTTATGGTATGGAATAATTTAGCTCTACTAGAAAAAAAGTTTTGCAGAGCCTTCCGAAAGATTTGGATAATAAATTGATTAGTTTCCAGAAGTATGTTATTGACCTGCGAAGGGGGGGAGTTTTTACTGTCATATATAGGAAATATGGTTGAAACTATAGTAATGTTTGATATGATCGGAAATAAAATAATTCATGTGAAAGGGAAAAAAACCAATTCACATAAAAGTAACAGGTCATGAAAGATCTCACTTTACCATAGTGCCTTCCTGCATAGCAGACAGTTCAAAATTAGAAACCATGGTTATTTTTAAAAAGAAAAACTATGCCAAAATCTAATTTCCCAAATGGTGTTTTCATTCATGTTCATGAGAAAGGATGGATGGATGAAAACGGTGTGAAATTGTGGATAAGAAATATGGGGCTAATAATAGCTTCCTCTTGCCTTGAAGAATCCAGAAAGTCTTTTAGTCTGGGACATCTTCTGATTTCATCTAATAGATAATGCAAAGAAGTTATTAAAAAAGAGTAATACGGACATGGCAGTTATTCCAGGTGGATTAACGACATTAGTTCAGCCTTTAGATGTGTGTATGAATAAATCATTCAAAGAAAATTTAAAACAACCGTTCAATACATGGGTGTTAGAAGGTGAAAAAACATATACAAAAGGCTAAACGCATCATGCCAGTTTAAAAATAGTGTGTGAGTGGATAGTAAAAGCATGGAATGAAATTAAACTCAACCTGATTCAAAAGTCATTTAAAAAGTGCAGTATATCTAACAAATCTAGATGGAATGATAGATGATTATCTATTTATGGATCAGAGTAACAGCGATTGTGAAAATGAAACAAAATTCAATCATGTGCCTGAAAATATAACAGAAGATGAATATGATAAACTTTTCATATTATCCAATAATGAAAATTTTAATGTTCATAAGGTATGTCATTTCTTTTAAATAAATGGCATTTAGATACACCGCATGAAAAAAAGGGGCGACAGTTCTGTATCTCACATTCTACCAGGCTGATTGACGAAATTTAACTTGCATTTTTTATGTCTCGAAAGCATGACTTAGGATATGTATTAGATTTATATATAGAGCATGTTCTAGTATAGGTATTTTGACACAAAATCAGACTTTTCTGAAATGGCATGCCAATTTTTTTTTCCGTATTTCGATTCTACGACTCAAATTAGGCCAAACTGCCAACTTTTGTAAAAATCGCATGAGTAGTTTTCAAAAGTTAGCTCTCAGAATTTTAGCTCCTCAATGTTAATTGAATTTCATGTATATTAATATTGCTTTTTTTTATTATTAAACTTACTTGATACCTTCTTCAGAATTCAAAATTTGGACTTAATCCAAATATAATTAGCACATTTTCTATGATTTATTTTTAAATAAATTTTATAAATTTTTCGAAAAAAATTTTGTATTGTAGCCTATAAAATTTTTAACATCTTCTTAAAGTACATGTATTTCTAGGCACACTTGCAATAAATTAGAGTTTGTTATTGAAAATTTCCTAAGATAAATCTGAATTTACATACTGGAGTGTTTTGAGGTTTGGCATATTCATTACAAGCGATAATAATGCCAAGTGTGGTTTACGCACTTTGTTAAAATTATTTGAATGAATGTGACCATTTTTCCACTTGTATACAATAAAGAAAAAAAAAAAAAAAAAAAAAAAGGAAAGTAGGTTGTTATAAATTAAGAAGTTCACCAAGTCAATTATTCTTGCCGCAAACTGAAAAAAAGTGCCACTATAAATTTTTAAATTTTGCTGTAAATTTCACCCCAAATTTTACAAAATTTAATATTTAGGCATAATTTGAGTGCTAGAATCGAAATATGGAAAAAAATTGGCATGTCATTTCCGAAAAAGTCAGATTTTGTGTCTAAATACCTCTATTAAAACAATGCTATATATAAATCTAATATAAATCTTAAATCGCACTTTCATGTCTTTAAAAATGCAATTTGAATTTCATCAATCGGCCCAGTGGAATGGGAGATATAGAGTTGTCTTTTTAGTCCAAAGGGACTTTGTCCCTGAAGAACCATTGTTTTCGTTTTGCGATTTTGCATCAGAAACATTAAAAGTCTGAATCTCTTTTCAAACTGTTGCCAACAAATCTTGCAGCGCTGTATTATATTTAAAGAAATTAAATAACGAAGAATCTGCATAAATGTATGTCTCCAAATGTGATAAAACAATGGTACGTAGAGCCATCCAGTTTTGAATAACGTACGTTTCCACCCAAATATGCGCATCTAGAAGCCCAAATTTGGAATTTGTGTTATTATCTATTTCATATTTTGCAAAACTTTAGTGAATTTCTGATGAACAAACTCAAATGATTTAAAAGCGAGCAATGACGAAACTCTATGGGGGGGGGGCTTTTTATCTAAAGCGCACAGAACTGTGTATTGGAAATTCTAAAGATATACTCACTTTAAAAGTAATTATTTTACGATACTGCTGTTGAACTGAATTTTTTTTATAAGTGTAAAGAACATGATATTTAATAAGTGAAGGTAACACACAAAACATTAAGAAACGCCCCTTTGGATATAATTTAAAATCTGATCCTTTTTTGGAAAGTGTACATATAGAAACCTATTTTTTTTTAATACTCATACTTTATTTTTGAATATATAATTTTTTAACCGGCCTATAACGTGCATGCATAAATTTCGATGTTATTTTTTGTATTGAAAGTTCTTTTTATATTCTGGAATATACGATATATACTTATATGGTTAAGTCCATAATTTAGCATGAATTATTTTAATATGAACTGTTGATTTTTTGGTCTCTTGAGATTTGTGTTAATGAGAGTTTACTCTACATACAAATAAATAAAGTTTTTCATTTTTATGTGGATAAATTTTTGTTTGTAAATTAAACTATATGTGAAATAAATTTATGTATAAATTTGTATTTTGTTTGTTCTAGGATTATAATGACACTGCAAGACTCCTTGCTGCAGAAAATGTGGACCGAGAAGCATTAATGGAGTATGCCCGGGATGCCGCTGATTTTGCTACTAGTTATCAACTTCCAAGCCTTGATTTTGCTGTTAATCATTATGGGCAAGCAGATGTTGCTATGTTTGATTTTACATCTATGTATGCAGCTGAAAATGCTTGTCGTGTTATAGAAAGGAAAGGACATAAATTGCTTCAAGGTCTTGTTGGTGATAGCCTTTTAGAGGTATATTTACATTGTTTTCTAAACTTTAGTGCTAAATTTTTATGTTTGAATCTCCATTAAAAATTTAAAAATAAATAACTTTATTTATTTATTGCATATTTTAATCACTCAAATCATTAAAAATGATATATGCAATGTCAGGTGATGACTGAAATTTTTAGGCCCAGTGATATAATACCTAAAATAAAAGATAAACTATGAAAAAGGTAAACTAAATTAAAGGTACTTTATGAGTATCTTTAATCACTACGTTCTTTAGCAGACTCAAGATGAAAATGAATTCATTTATGTGCCCCAAAAAAATATGATAGTGTAAGATTTATTGCTTTTGCAAACAAAGACTATTTTAGCCCTTTAAAAGGCATGGATTTATTGCCATGTTGTACATATTGCTGTGTTATTTATTATTCATTTGATTTTCTAAACTGTTTATTAGCCCAAAGGGGCAGTTTGTCCAGAAGGGCTACTAATTTTGTTTTGACATTTTGCATTGATTCGCTATAAATGGCGAATCAGTTTTTAAATTGTTGCCACCAAATAGTAGAGCTCCGTATTATATTTAAAGAAATTAAATAATGAAGAATCTGCATAACGCATGTATGTTTCTTGCACTGTGATAAAACAATGGTACCTAGAGCCATCAAATTTTGAATAACATTTAACCACCTGAATATGGGCACCTGAAAGCCCAAATTTAGAATTTGTTTTATTATCCATTTCATATTTTGTAAAGCATTTATATTTTTTGATTAAGAAACTCAATGATTTCAAAGCGAACAATAGCAGCATTATACGGATGGCAATACTGTACGGAAGGGGGGAACATTTTTATCTCCATCACACGAGATTGTGTATCGGAAATTTCTAAAGATATGCTCTTTTAAATATTTTGTGATATTGTTGTTGAATTGAATTTTATGGTTTAAGTGCGAAGAACATGGTATTACTTTAAAAAATGCCCCTTTGGACGTAATATAAAATCTGAAAGCCTTCAGATTTTTTTTATTTAATTTGATTTGTTAATTATCTGATACCTATCAATGTACTGCAAACCATAGGCATGTTTTGGTGATGAAATCTAATTTTATGATTTCCTGAGGTTATTGTTTGTCAGTCACATTTTTAATGGCATCAAGCAAATAATGATTCTTACATTTGTATCTGCCATCATATGGATTCTGATAAGTGTGAAACCAATTAATGGCAAGTTGTATGGCATTGCTTCTTATTCCTCCATTTGCTGATCCCCATATGTATTTCACTGTTTGCCTACTGGTGCCAGTCTCAAGATATAAGCTTAGATTCAAATGAAGGGCCACTTTTACCCACCCCTTTTCCCAAAAAAGAAAAAGAGCACTAACAGACAAAAATTAAGCAAATATCCTATCTTTATAGAAGAATCTGAGATTTAGGATTCTTTAATATTCTTAAGAATTGATCACAGCTATTTTTGGTAAAGTATTGATGGCATCAGGTAACATACAACTGCATTTCCTCATGCTATAATATCTAGTTTGTTATGAATGTATTTTGATATTCAAATAAAGAATAATGTGAGTAATTATACAGTTAGAATTAATAAATGTCTAAATAGAGTTGTTTATGAAAAAATCCAAAAAGGCGTGTCTCTCATAAAATTTTTATTGACTGTTTGACTATGTAAATATTAATCCAGTAATAATATTTAAGTGAAGTTGTTAGGTTTCTTTTAATTGTCTATGCATATATGATAGCAAACAGATCATTGTTGTTTTGCATGAAATAATGTTTTGTGAGTATTTTTCAGTGTTTTGTGAGTAACTATTTGCTAATGGATGTAAATAGTTTATATGAATATTAATTTTCTGTATATTTATTTTTAAAATTTTATGTTGGCTCTCTTCCTTTACGACAGCCTTTCTGGCCAACTGGTTCTGGTTGTGCTCGGGGTTTCCTAAGTTCCTTTGATGCAGCCTGGATGATAAGGAGTTGGGCGTCTGGTAGACTTTCACCATTGCAAGTGCTTGCCGAAAGAGAGGCTATTTATCGCTTGTTAGCTCAAACTACTCCAGAAAATTTAAGCAAGGACTTAAACCAGTATACTCTTAATCCATCTTCAAGGTACCCAAATCTTAATCTTCAAGCAGTTCTACCTTCCCAAGTGCGATCACTATATGATACAGATGGAAAACTGGAAGAAAGCATCATTGATGTCACTGTTGAAGCACCAAGAAAGAAGAGGAGGAAAGGTGTGAATTTTTATGCACTTATGAAATTTCCCTTCCCTTGTTTTTAAAACAGCAAAAGTATTTTTAAAAAATTGTATGCATTTTACAGAAAGCGTGTTAGTTTTAATTATTTAAAATTGGCTTCAAAGTAAGGAATTAAAAATAAATCATGTCTAGTTACTCCATGATAAATTTGTTGTGCAAAATTGTAAAATTTTATATTATGCAATTTTTTAATTTATTTTATTTTGTATTATCAATTTCTTTTGAACATTTTCATTTTTATTGAATCATGTCAAGCATAATTATTATATTGTCATTATTACTGCAACAGATCATGTGTTAAAAAAATTACTGATTTTTAAATTAAACCATCATTCATTAATAAATAATGATATCTAGCATACTTCAAAATGTCTGTCGTAGTAAGAAAGTGAGGATTAAGTAAGAGCATCTGCAAGTGTTTTCCATGTGGCTAAAATCTGTATGAGCCTATTCTGTGCTGTGCCTTGAGCTATCTCTTGGAAAGCTGTTTTCTTTCATGTTCAACTTACCACAGTTACAATAGTTTAATGGAATTTGGCATGTCTGTAGGGTGGTTAACAGTGACTGCTGCCATAATGTTAGGCCTGCATTTGAATCTTGGAAAAGTCATAAATATTTGTAATCTGCAGTGTTTTTTTGACCCAGGGGCATTCAATACATCTTTGAGTTGGAAGATCTTATTGCCTGTAATCAGGGCTTAATTTCACCAGTTACAAGTACCATAGCCATACGGAAGACTGACAAGAATCAGGAGCAAAAATAAATAAACTAACAATGAAATATTAAAATAATTTTAAAAATAATAAAATATTTAATAATTAAAATTCAGTAAAATGATGAAAAATTAATAATTATTAAAATAATGGTAATCATTTAAATAATAAATGGGGCTCTGATTAGAATTCTAGTTTCAGTCAAAAACTAAGAAATAGCTCAACCAGATTATGGCTAGATTTAAGCGCTGATTATAGAGTATGATATACTAACTACTTCAAGGTTCAAGGGATGATAGAAACGAAGACTTTTTTTTTTTTAAGCTCTCCATTTAAAAAAAAAAAAAGTTAAAAGTGGTTAAAGCATCATTAATGAGAATAGAAAGAATGCTGTTAACAGTAAGAGAACATGGAGGAAATTTTAACAGAAGATGTATAGGCATGAAAACAGAGAAGAGTCTGGCACTTTCTAGCTTGATCCTGTACTAATATAATTCCAGCTTTCAAGGGAAATGTGACAGAGGGAAAACATTTCCCCTGAATTCAAGGGTTAACTGAGAACAAAGTAACAAGTGACAGTTTTCGCCCCCCCCCCAACCATTTGGTTACATCATTCCGAAAAGTCTGCGGGTTTCTTTTCCACAAGAAGTCACAGTGTTGGAATAAAAAATTCATTACACTTCCTGAGAAATAAGCACTTTATATGTGGGTGGAGGCTTTTCTTTTCTGGAAAGTCTTCTGTCCAAGGGTTATTTTGCTGGGATAGAGAGGCATGCATTCAGAAGTTAGAATCTATTTTTCATTAATTTTATTATCAAAATAAAATTTTGAAGATCAAAAGAATTTTCTGCCAGAATTATGGTAGTGATGGAGCCCTCTTATTTAAAGCTGTGGTGTGCTCTGGCTAGAGTTACAAAGTTATTTAAAAAATTAACATGTATCAGCACTTGGCTCTGGTACATTGCAGTGCAGCTTAAGGTCTGGTGATAAGGGAAGAGAGGCTGTTAGGTTCTCTGGGAGAATTGGGATGAAGCTGAGTAAAAGTCATACTGTTATCTGTAATGTGCCCAAAGCCTTGACAAATAACAAGCAGTTTTTACTTCTTCTCCATGATGAATTCATTGGCCTGTTGTAATATGTGTAAGATCAGGAGAAAAAGCATCAATAGCATATGAAATTTTGTATGATACATTAATCTCTTCAGAACTTCTGTTGTGTAATTCCATCATTTTATATACGAATTATTCAATATAATGTATTTAAAATTCTTGCAGTAATGTTGATCAGCAGTCTTGTTTGTGAAAAGTGTGATGGCATTTTCCATGAAAAATATGCTGTTATATAATGGACTTAATTTACATAAAATAGAAATATCTATTGAATAATGGTATTTAAAAATTCTGATGTAATTGAATCTTTTTTAATGCTTGATATAATTTTAAATTTTGGGGCTTTTATTAAATACTGCAGGATTTCTGCCTAAAACCTTAAATTCGTTTATTACTTGTAAGTGAGCAAGAGTGGAAAAATGTAAGGAAATAATCTATTCTAAGTAATAATTTAGTAGTAAAAAAACAAAACAAACTCTTTGGAAAGTAAATAAACACTTTGTAGATGATCTGTCAGGTAGCAGATTGTAACATTATTTGTATTACATTTTGGGATCTATGTTTATATGTATACTTTATTTTTTATTTGATTCCAGAATCCATGATCCATCCTGATACATTGCTTAACTGGTGCCAGAAGCAAGTAGCACTGAATGACAAAATTAAAATTAATGATTTCACATCATCCTGGAAAAATGGATTAGCTTTATGTGCAATATTGCACCGTTATCGACCTGATCTCATTGATCTTTTAGCTCTAGATCCAGAAAATGTTGCAAAAAATAATCAGTTGGTAAGTAATTTATAACTTCATTTGCAGCAATATGGTAAATTTTATGAAGTTTTTCTTTTAAAATTAATTTAATAATTTGTTGCACAAAACTTGTATTGAATCATATACCTTTTCCCTTTTTTTTGTCTATTTTCCTGTCGTAACACTGCTACTATTCATTAAAAAAAAATTGTGACTTTTAAATCTTTAATTTTGATTAAAATTTCACTACATATATAGAATACAGTGTTTTTCTAATTGTTTTTAAGTACTGAGAAAATTTTATAGTATTTGGAGTGTAGTTTTTAAATATTAACCAAGAATCATTGCTGGTAGCCATATAATTCGTGGTTGCCCAAGCCTAATCTCTGAATAGATGAATTCTTTTTAAGTGATGGAAATAGTTTACACTTCAAACTGTGATTTGGCTCACATGATGGTGTGCCCAGCAGCTCTTATGCTTATGCCTAAATATTCTGCAATTCTGTGTGGAACATGTTTTTCCATTTTGGACACATCTTGCATGGTCTACCTCATACTGCTGACAATGCATATTTGCATTTTATAAACCTGACAAATGTTTCATGATTCACCACTTTCTTAAGGAAAACATTCATGGTATCATTACAGCAATCTCCTTTTGCAGTTGTCAGCTTCATACATCAGGTGCATGTATGTCTTTTTTACATTTGTAAACAGATCCATCATGAAAAGAAATTTCCACTGCAGTTACAGGGTTTTTCCTAAAACATTTGTTTACAAAGGATGCCAGAAATGATCCTCTAATGTCTATTCTTTTTAATTTGGGCCATAAATTATATTTTGAAAAATGTTTATTATCATATGCCCTACCAACCCTGAGTATTTTCTTCCATAAATTTAGAATTGAAATCCCATGAAATCAAATTATTGTATTTAATTTTATTAATTATATTCATAGGCCGATAAATGCCACTGATGTCTGGCACTCGCTAGTCTCAGCCGTATCAGGAAGCACAAAACTTAGAGTACACAGGGCAAAATATGCGTTGTTCAATGATAAGTCTACCTTCACTAGCTTTTCCACACCTGGGAATATTTATAAGTAGAAATCCCCTTCAGAAACATATAATCTGGACTATCCAAGCTTAAAGTGAATTTAGATATGAACTGATGGCAGTTTAGATTGTTGTATAACAGACAGGGTTGCCATGCTACCTGGAAAATCGGAAAAAGTCAGGGGATTTAAATATTTCAATCAAAATCTTGAAAAGTCTGGGAATTTCATATGCCGATACCTAAAAAAGCGACTTTTGTGCCAATGTTGGAAGCTATCACTTTCTTGGAGAATTATGTATCATGTGGGCATCATTCAGGTAGCTGGTGTAGAGCCAATTTTCACAGCTCCAATCAAATTGTGTTTTAAAAAGGCAAAGCAAGTTTCGAGCAACTAAGGTTTTCAGTAGCCTTAAGAATTGAGGGGCGCGCATGTACAGTGCATGTTAAACTAAACAAAAGACCTTCTCATTCTCATATAAATTGAAATTGGTTTAACACATCGAATCGATTAGTATACTGTACACACGGAATTTGGTGACATGATGATGAGCAGTAAATGGGCCATTTTGATGTTACCGTCTTTTTCCGAAAATAAGACACTGTCTTACTTTCTTTTTTGGTCCAAAATACGCGCTAGGGCTTATTTTCGGGGGAGGGCAAAAATAAAAGTATATTTATATATTTTTATTTAATATTTATTTTACACAGAATACAGAAATTTAAATTTATTCAATTACAGTCATGTCATCTTCTTCTGGAACATCGTCATAAATAAAATTCTGAATAATATTCTGATTTTCTTCCAAATCCATTTCCTGTTGAATCATTGGTCCGAATCTCTCATGTCTTGCGATATAGCTATCGTTAAATGAATACTTCTTGTCTAAGTAGCCTGTTCGTAGTGCATTGGAAACATCACTATCAGTTATTTTGTCCCATGAATTTTTTACCCAATTCACAACTTCTTGTAAGCCTGGTTTTACAAAATTACCTCGATGATTTCTCACCATTCTGTTTTCAATATATTCATTGATTTCCATCCGCAAATGATCCTTGAATGGCTTGTTTATTGCAATGTCAAGTGTCTGGAGGTAACCAGTCATTCCTGCCGGAATCATTATTTGATCAATCTTCCTCTCAGCAAGAAAGTTTTTCATGTCTTTAGCGCGGTGAGTACTGGCTGAATCCCAAACTAGTAAACCTCTATTCTGACCCCTCAACAGTGGTGGCAGCATAAAATCAACCCACTTTCTTATAACTGCTTGGGTGCACCAGGCTTTTTCACTTTCAATGACATAAATTCCTGAAACACGTTGAATCTGGTCTTTTTTACCTTTAGTGATTAAAAATGGCGATACTTTCTTGCCATCTAGACGAATCGCCAAAATACAGGTAACACGTGCACTATCGTAACCGGTAGAAGGAACGTAAATTGACGAAGAAGCCTTGTGGTGAACTGTCGTTTGAGCTCCTTGGCCTAGGAATACCGCGGTCTCATCCATAGCAATCATGTTGGAGAGTTGGTATTTCGAAAAATCGATGCCATCAACAAAAAGCTTAAACGCAAGTGCACGCTTAACAACTTCATTGTCTTCCAGCTTAAACAATGTTGTTGATCTCCTTAGAGACAGTTCATATCGTTTAAGGAAGTTGTCCAACCAGTGTGACGATGCTTTAAATTCTTCTGTGGATATATCAAATTCAATTGCTGTTTCAAGGGCAAATTTTTGAATATCAGCCCTGCGCACAACCAAAGCCATTGCTCTCCTGCCTGCAATCCATTCCCAGATGCAATCTTCCAACTCAGAAAATAACGGCTGCCGACCTGATTCAACTCTGCGTTTTTTCTCATTTCCTTGGTCCACCAGTTGACACAGGTAATCGTAGTCTGCACGCCATTTACGAACCATACGGAGATCCAGCATCTTCTCTTTACAGAATGCTACAAGATTTACACCCCTGGAGTCTTCCACGATTCCCTTTTTGTACTCGACGGAATAGCTCTTTCGTTTTGTACTCATTTTAACTGGGGTTAAAAATTATTCACTTTATTTTTAAATAAAATTACGTATGAGGAAATAATTAGACTTACAAGACTGAAATGAATGAACGTTGTATACCTGCATTGTCGCTCAATGTAGACTGCTGCCTTATGTTGTATTTTTAAGACAAATTCCAAGAATTAATTTGAAACGAACTGTAGAGGTAAACAATTAACTTCTCGGAATAGTTTGTTTCAAACATTTCTCTAAAATACGAGTATTAGGAAAGCTAAACATATTATTACTTAACAACAGCATTTTTTAACGAGTTCTTTTTGTCACATTATTTTAACTAGTGATTATTTTCGGGGGATGTCTTATTTTACAAACATATCCGAAAATCACGATAGGGCTTATTTTCGGAGGATGTCTTATTTTCAGAAAAAGACGGTAGCAACAGTTTTCTAAATTGTGCCAAGGCTATATATATTAGGATTTTACTGAAAAATCTTTTAACCACCCCCTTTTTTTTTAAATAAATGCCTTATTTGTCATTTTGCAGTAAAATAAAAAAATACTTATAAGTCATCTAAGGCTAACCATTTAATATAACTATATTTGCCAAAATATCATTGATTATTGTAATTCAATTTTTAAGTAATTAACTTTATTTTAATGTTATACGTACCATTTAATATGGCTTCTTCCCTTTAAATTTATTTATTATTAGTTAATAATACTTTCAAATTTCAGGCAATTTTCTCTGGCATAGTCCTGGAACTAATTCTAGCAGTATGATATACTATCACGAAATTTAATGCACATATGTTTTGCTTATGTATGCTGCTAAATACCTGAATATATTTTTAAATATCATTAAATAGATTTCTTTCATTCGTTTAGCTGCAAAATGTCTGCAAAAAAAGACATTTTTTAACCCAGATGGGGCAGATTCTAATCTCAGTCATCAGTGAAGAAAACAAATCTTATTATAGTTATAATAGTTATTTTCAGGGATTATATATATTATATATATATATATATGTGTGTGTGTGTGTGTGTGTGTGTGTGTGTAAGTCATATGAAATTTTTGTGTTTTCAAGTGGTACCATAATTAATTTGCCTCTCAGCACAGGCAACGCGCATTATTCGAATAGACTGGAATTTTCTTAAAGCACATCTGAAAAATTCAGGATGGAAGTCTATCGATGGAGCAGATTCATCCATTCATTCAAACTCTATATCTGACTAACATTCAGCAGGTCATGCTAGACAACTGGAGACAGAATGGTGTGAAGAACATAGGAGTGAACCTGAATAAATATCTTCCACATCTTGCAGAATCCTCTCATGAGCCTGTTTGGAGTCTGTTAGAGGACAGAGTTGGAAAATGTTTTCTCCACTACTATCACAATATTAAATAGCCACTTCCAAAAGGGCTGACTGAAAGCTAATGTTGATTAGAGTTTTATATCAATCACTTTCAAGAAAAATCATTGCAATAGTGGCCTCCAAAAGAAGGTCAACATTGTATTAGTGAAATAGTACATTTTAGAACAAGTGTTTCAATTTCATTGTCCAGTTCCTGTTTACAGTACAGTATCTGATGTCAGAGGGCTAGCTGCTCTTTTTTTGACATTTAAATTAGAATCATAATGCATTTTAAAAGGCAGTAAAGGTATTGCGTTACTTTATTATTATTATTATTTTGCTCTGTTTTAGGCTTTTGATATTTGTGAAAGAGAGCTTGGTATTCCACCTGTTATGACCGGTCAAGAAATGGCTGAATGCACTGTTCCAGACAAATTAACCATGGTATCTTACATATCGCAAGTATATGAAAGTTTTCGTGGAGAGATTCCTGTTAGTGAGTGTACTCTCAAAAGATGAATTTTTCAGTTTTTAATTTTAGTAAAAATGCTGCTTTGATTGCATGTGAAAAGCTTATCTTTCATTTAAGAAAAAAATTAGTGCTAAACTCTTTATCGTATTTGTTAAATTATTTTTATGAAACATTTCTTAATTTTTCCCACATTCTTGAATGCTTTTGGTTGATTTAATGCAGTATTTTTGTTATACATAAATGTATATGATTTAGAGCATTTTCATTATTGTATTATAAGTATCTGAAGTTGCAGATGAATTTGCATACTTCTTTAATGACTTTTAAGTTGACCTTTGGCCAAATTATTGCTTCTTATTTTCTGTTATTTATGAGTTCATAAGTTGTGTGAAGTGTACCACGAGTATTGAATATCATCCTGTTTGAATAGTAAGCTACAATTATATATTAACTCTGTATAAATAATTCACTATGTGCCCCACTGTGGCATAACTATCACAAGTGAGGAAAGCAGAACTTTATTGCTGCACAACAAGCTGCCTTTATTTATATATATATGTTAGCAAATGTATTATGAGGGATTGGTTTTAAATTTCTAAATTTTTAGTTTTAAACCAAGACTGATAGGAATGTGGAAAAAGTTAGTCCTAGAATGTATTGCGGCATATATGTTAAGTATAAAAAATGTGCTGTGTTTGACAGAGAAAACTGAAAACACCTAATTGCAAGGTGTTTTGGTTTTATTGAGCTAAAGTAGTACATAATGTCTGGCTGTGGTCATAGTGAATTTTTAATTGCATCTGCCATTTAATAACAATAATAAACTCCGTAAATTTTGAATATATTGATGGAATTTTGTGAAAGAAGTAGGTGAAATCAAGTATGTAAATTTTTACCCTTCCTTGGGTAGCTGCATCTTGAGCCCAAATCTCTTAGTTTAAGTAGATGTAAATGTTTTTTTGACATCCCGTAGATGCCAAATTAGATTCAAGTATGAGTATCTCTAAGATAAATCTAAAGATTTAATGAAGTTTTAAACTCTGATGAATGTTGTTTTGTGTGGTTCTTGGCCATCAGTGAAAGATGTGGAGATGTATTATTGGGAAGCATTCGTTAATACATACTTATATCAGATCCCGAGGTGAACTGCAGTAAACATATCAAGAAATTGGCTGATAAAGCGAGAAAAAGATTTCGGATCATTATGTATAATCTCATGTAGGGACTTGGTTTCTGACACCTGTACCCTCAGAATAACCTACATCGCTCTATTCCACCCTATCCTTGAATATGGTTACCAAATCTGTCAATTGGTCTCAACTACCAACTTGAGGAAATTGGAGAGAGTACAGCTTTGTGTGGCGAGAATTATCACTGGCTTTATAAGTAGTTGCCCAAATGACGGGTTCACTATGAGGTGGATGTCCAGCCTTTAGCAATGTATTTTAAGGTGAATTCCTACAAGTACTTTAACAGGCTCAAGAGTTTTGATCCTTATAATCGGACTTTTATTTTAAATTGGACAAGCAATAAATGCCTAAAGAGAGGAAGGAGAGGACCTTTCCCTCTCTGGCTGTTCCCTCCATACCTCCCCCCACTCACCTACTGGATCGTATATGCGTCTCCGTGAGACAGCTCTTGGCTGAGCAGGATGATGTCGGTGATTCACTTGTGCGGCAAGGTCTGTTGGACTTGGTGTAAAGGGGATTAGTAACAATAAAGAACAGTGTTATTTGCTACTGAGTATTAATGACCCTTGTATTTGGTGTTGGATCTCTGAATTTCTTGGAATTTGTTAAGTCGTATTGTTTATCTATGACTACATTTACTGTTGCAGCTATCAGAGTTCACATATTTGCCTGTAACAGAGCTCAGAGAGTATGGTAAAAGCATGCTAATTAATTTACTGTAGCGGATGTGCCAATTCATCTAGAATTTCAGTATGCATAGTTGTGTTATCAGGTCATTTAACTGTTTGCTGCTTAATTGTATATTTTTTCTTACAGTTTTTCTAATTTCTAGAGGAAATAGTGCTTATTAATGTTATTTTGCAGTTTGTTATCCAAAAACCAATGCCAATGAAGAAAGAACTGCGAGTCCTATTAAACAGCTACATAGTACGCCTTTGTCAATTATAAATAAAATCAGTAGCAGATTTCAGCATAAAAGAAAAGTAAGCTTTAATTATTACTTGCTATTTATTTTATGATAATAACTAAAGAATAAATGACATTGGTAAATGATAGATATATACATATCTACCATTTCATTCTCTAACTTAATAGCTGAAGCACAGAAATTGTACTGATAAAAAGAATAAATAATTATGCATGATTAGATATTTTCTTTTAAGCTTTAACTAAGTTGCCTTTATAATTGTTGCTAATTAAGCTTAAATTATTTAGTATTCAGTTGAAAAAGAGTAAAGGCGGCGTTCTTCCTCACTATTTGCTCATAAAAGAAAATCCAAAGAAAAAGGAGTTTCCTCAGTAATTATTTTTATATTTTGTTTGTCATTCTTTCACTGGAGTCTAGTTATTTTTAACTTCAGAATAAAATATGAAAGTTATTTTGATTTTATTTATTTTAGGATATTTTGAAACAAGATGTTATATTAACAGACTACAAAAGCATCACTGCCAACAAGCCTAGAGAATCGATCAACACTCGAGTGAAGAATTTGGAAGCAAAAATAGCAAGAGATGCTGGTCACAGATTTTACAATACTGAAGAATCTAAAAGTTCAAAAGCATCACGTATTCGATCTGAACAAACAGAGCTTAACATAAAACTACTACAAGAACAGCTTCAGAAGAATGGTAGTGAAGCTAATATAAAAAAGTCCAGAGCACCGAAAGTTGGTAAATTGAGAAAGGATGAGTGGAACGTTAAAATTATTGAGGAAAAAACAAAGCAACAACAGTCTGCTTTGTTAAAAAATTCAACTCCAGAAAAACCAAAGATATTTAAAGAAATATTTATAAATAAGGTTTGTGATTTACTTGGATATATATTATTCACACCACACCATAAAACTGCTTCCCCCTTCACTTTGTATCTTAAATACTTTTTCTGGATTACTTTCAAGTGTTTTATGCT